>VWYO01028430.1:1429405-1660932 GCA_013400275.1 Rhadina sibilatrix | reverse complement strand
TTTTTTTTTTTTAATAGGATTCTGGAGGAGGATAATCTGGTTTATTTTATGCAGTTGTAAGCACAGTTGAGAACAGACTTCCTGAAATGCTTGTGTGTAATGATAATTTCATCTGCACAGGCTGTTCATAACCTCAGTGTGGTACATACTCCATTTTTTTTATTCTTATGTGTATCAACTTGTTCTTAAAAAACAGGCAAGCTTTTTATTGTTTTGCTAGAAATAAGAACACTTTCTCATTATGCTTTGTGTTGTTGTATTTTATTTTGAGAAAATAAGTATTTAAACAAATCTACTGTTGATGTGTGGTTTACATGGCGGAATGGGTGGATGCTTCATGCTGGTTATTGTCAATTCTGTAAAATGGGGAATGATCCTGTTGGTGTTTAGGCCATTGCTGTCTAACACACCAACCTCTGCGTTAGTTCTCATGCGTTTTAATTCACAAGGAAAGTATGATTTGCTGCCTTGATTTACTGTGTTCTGGAAGATCTGTCTATGACTGTTCTTGGGATTTTTCAAAACCTTGTGAGGGCTTTAGTTAGTAGCTATAATGGGACAATAGACTTTTATAGCACTTGGATGACTTAAAACTTTTTATTTTTATGGGAGTATTATTTGAACCATTTCATTCATGAAGTGAAAATCTCAAAGACACGTGTCACTGTGAGAAAATGTATGACTGTAAGTAGAAAGACAGGGAAACAAATTACTTAAATTTGTTTATTTTAAAATGGAATGTTTTTGAGACTGTTCATCAGCAAGAAGTGCTTTATCTTTCTGACATTATGTGACTAGTCTAGATGCAAAATGACTCACAGAATTGTAATCTTTATTTTGTTTTGTTTGTTTCTGTTCAAGCAGAAACATCATGAACCAAGTTAGGTTCCTTACACTTGCACCTCAAGAGGAAGGAAGTGTTAAAGAAGAGCCAGTTTCAGAAGTTCGAACCAGACCAACCTGGCAGTTTGACTGGGCGTTAAATAAAGTGGATAACTCTGTCAGAAAAACTGGCCGTGTCTCTAAAGCTCTTCTACTGAAAATCTTCCAGGAAGTAAGCAAAGCAGGTAAGTTGCTTCAAATCAAATCAAAATAAAGCTAAATTTCAGGTTGCTGTTTAACCAAGGAAATGAATTCATCAAGCCAAGGAAATGAATTGAGTGTTCTGATCTGTATTTTCTCTTTGAGTGTTGTTTGGTCTGCTGTATATGTTGATGGACAGGCTTTAAATGCTTTAGAGATATTATTTTGCTTTGAATACTCATGTTATCTTTTTCAAGTTTTCTATTTTTTGTCTTTAAGAATTTATGAGTCTTATAAAAGTGTACTTTTAAGGTATGTTATTTTATTGTCGATTTATATGCCTATTTTATTGTCAATTTTTAATCTGGTAATGCACTTTCCTCATGTGACTATTTCCTCATGTATTGTGCTCTATGAGCAGGGATCATACCTGTCTCCTTTGCACAGTATATTTTTAAAGTGTCTGTCATGAACCATGCTGCCCTTAAGATGTTATTTGTTTTAAAATGGAACTACAACAGGGAAATATGGAGGTGATCCACCAGTTTCCACATTCCCCGGTAGCTGTGGTTATTCATGACCAAGAAAGCTTTATTTTTTTTGGCTAAAATAAAACCAAATACCTGAGGCATTGTCCATTCTTACAGATTCAGTATCTTTTTGGCTAAAATATGCAGACTGCATTAGTATTTTGCAAACCAGCTGTCACAGTTGATGAGGACTGGTACCAGTTAGGATAAATCAGTAGAGATATTTAAAGAATGTACCTGCTAAGTACTACTGCCAATATTTATCAATGGCAGCATGTATTGTTTTGCTTAAATTTTAAACTTTGCTGTGTATTGCACTGGACTATAATGACTTGTCTAGCTGGCATTGTGCTTTTCAAAGTTTTGCATTTTACTGTTTAAAGGCTGAACCTTCAATTGTGTTCTTTCTGTTGAATTTAGTTTTTTCTTTTTTTCTTGGGACATCCTTTCTGATTCTGACCGCTTTGTTGTTTTTTTCGATGTAAGTCTAATTCACGAATGTGGGTGGGCAAGAATTTTGTGTCTCTAAACCTCTCTTCAAGTAGTTCTTCATGAACCTTGACTAGCTCCACAGTTTCTAAGTCATACTAACAAAAATCTTTATGGGTTATTCCTTTGGCTTTGTAATTGTATTTAAACATAAAAGCGTAGAACCTCACAAATGTTTTAGCTAAGGTTAGAATAAATGGGAAATATTACCATGTGAAAAATACAGTCCTTGTTTATTAATTAATAATGAAATTATTAATTTCATTATAATAGTTTAGCAAGAGTGTGGAAAGTCGATGTTGATTTCTGCCTGTTTGTATTGTTTTTCCATTTCTAATTGCAACACAAAAAATACCTGAAAAAGGTGTTTGAAGTAGATCTTTTGCATCTCTCCATGCTCACACTTCCAAAAGTTTTTGATTTTCTTCTCCCTTTCAAGGTACTAGGTTACTGTACTTGCAGCACTGGCATTATAAAACTGAAGACGTGTTGGCATTTTCATTGCATGTAGTAATTGTGTGCAGGGATTTAAAAGCAGGTCAATTATGAATTGATGATCATACTTGACAGCATGCTGCTTTCTAAACAAACTCATTTTTATTTGAAATTGCTGGATTTGCATCTTAAGATGGGATAGAAAAAATTGTCTTCAGCTGATTGAGTCATCTGTAATAGATTCTTCAGTTCTGCCTTTGCCTCAGGAATTGTAGTGAAGTGCAAGAGATGAGTTTATAGTTAACTTTTTTGACATTGTGTGTCTAGTACAGAAGTCAGAAAAGGCAGATAATCTTACACTTTCCTTTACTGTTCTTTAGATGTAAATTTTCTCATTTGTTATGTATTAAGCATAGGCAGAATTGGAAATGGAAGTCTACATGTGGAAAAATCTCTGACTACCAGTTGTAGAATTGTATTGAGTTGGTATGTAGTATTTTGACATTTCAGAAACTTAGAAAGTTATGTCCCTGTTAGGATGAGATGATGTCAGGATCTTGAGTTGGGAAGTTGGAAGTATTAGGTAATCTAAGTTTAGGAGTTTTGTGTTGTCTTCTAACAACTTCTGCTCAGCTAAGCTCATTATTGTACTAAATGGCATGTTTCATCTTGAATCTTTTTAGGGTAGTGCACAGTAGGCCATTGTTTAATCATTTGGGTATCCTTATCATTTAATATCTTCAGTTTTGGAGAAAATTCTATTTTATAGAAAAGGTTTAAATATTTCAGTAAGTCTGTCTCAAATCTTCTTTCTAATATTGAATGCATAATTATTTATGAAGAAATTTGTGTTTTTGTTCCACTTGCAGGGTGTCCAGGGAGTAACCAGGCCTTGCTTTTGTTACAAAGTTGTGGTGCTGTCTTACCAGAGGTATTGTCACCTGAAAGAACAGAACTGGCCCATATGATATGGGACAAGATGAAAGAACTTGGTACGTTGGGTCTGTTACTCCTCCTTGCAAGAACAGCTCTGTGCTTTAGTTACTCTCTTTGGAATGGGAGACAATGGATTTTAATGGTGTTTAAATGTTAGGTTATAACAGGTTATACTTACCACTGAATGAACAGTGGATTTTATTGTTCAGGTGAGAGACCTGTTTCTAATTCTGGGGCTTATAGTGACATCTAGGGGTGTTAATCTAAAATTCTAAAATCTAAAGATTTTTTTTAAGATGCTTTTGCTTGATTTTCATTATTGAATTTACTTTTCTGTTAGATGTTACCTTTTTATATGATGAGCTGAGTATTTCTAGTGCTACCAGCTATTTTATCAGATGATATTTTTATTGTGAGTAATTTATGTATAGATAATGCATAGGTGAATGCTTTTTGATAGTAACATTCCTGAATCTGTAAAATAAGTGCAGCTGTAGAGACTGTAGAATATCATGCACATGAGCATTGATTGCTTTTACTGTGCTCTTATGTTTTAGCCTTTTATTAACACGTGAACTGTTAAATAAATGTCTGATACTTCAAAGGTGAATAAAAGAAAGCTGTCTCCTAAGTTCATACAGAGTAAAATTGACATGAAATTAATTACCTGAGAAAGCTATGAAACTATGTTGAATTTAGAGAATCTACATTGACTGTGGTTGAAATATTTCCTTAGGTGCTGTGTATGATACAAGTCATTACAATGCTTTGCTTAAAGTCTATCTTCAGAATGAGCACAGGTTTTCTCCGACAGAATTCTTGGCCAGGATGGAGGAAGCTAATGTGCAGCCCAATCGAGTAGGTACCCTTTTACAGGATCTTCATTCTTAATAATCATCTCCATTTATTGAATTGAAATAATTAACTTCCCCTTTTTGTTTTCTGTAGGTTACATACCAAAGGTTGATTGCTGCTTATTGCAATGAGGGTGACATTGAAGGAGCAAGGTATTCTGTCGCATTTATATTTAAAGGGATTTCCACAAAGTCTGTTTCTCATATTTGCTACCACTGATGGTAAAACTGATTTCTGTGTAATTCATAGAAATTGAGCAAAGCAAAGAAGGGTTTTATATAAGTATATTTTAACCAAGCAATGAAGAGCAATTTCCTCGAGACTGCTGAAACCAACACAAACACAATAAAAATAAGTGATAGACCAGTGCGTTCAAATCAAGTTGCATTCACATTGCTCAGAAAAGAACTTATTCTTGTCATTTCTAGAGCCGTCATGAAAAAGTGTGAGGTTATGAAGGCTTACTGCCTTTGTAAGAAAATGGCTACTGGGAAAGGCATTTGAGAAAAAAGTGGGCTAAGGAGCAAATAGCAATCATTCTGGTTGTTGTTGTTACACAGGACTTGCTGGGTATCTCTCTTAACAATTTTAGCAAGGTTAAGCTGTAACTGTGTGATAGAGGGACATAAGAATAAGGGAAAGGAAGATTAAAATAAAAAATCCAGCCCCACCTTAGTGTCTCCATGTTCCGAAGTGGCAAATACAAATTGTTTTATATTTTGCAGTAAGATTCTTGGATTTATGAAGAGCAAAGATCTCCCCATCACTGAGGCAGTATTCAGTAGCCTTGTGAAAGGACATGCAAGATCAGGGTAATGCTTAATACCTTTTATTCCTTTTGCTTACTGTTAGCTTTACTAAAATATAAAGCGATACTGTACGGAAAAAATTACATGCTGGAGAATAGTGTGATGGTTTTGAATAATAATGTGTAGAAGACTGTCTCTACATTTATGAAGCAAAAAAGCTACTTAACAAAGGAAGTAGATTTTTTCTTGTGTCTGAAAATCTTGTATTTCACGATAAATTACTGTACTTAAGTAGTGTTTGAGAAGAAATTTGCTGCACTTAGTTCCGAACTTTATCATCTGTTAAAATTGAAAGAGCATTTTAAGTAATACAATTATAAAAAAGATATGCACTTTCACCTTTCAGGATTTGCTTAGTTAAAATAAATTTCTCTACGCTTGTTACAGTCTTTGTTTCCAATTCTAATTATTTTAGTGAGGGAATGTAGAAGTCGCAATAAACATCATTATGATTAAATCTACTGAAGGTCTTGCTTTGAATTCTTTTAGAGATATGAAGAGTGCAGAAAACATCCTTTCAGTGATGAGGGTAGCTGGTGTTGAACCAGGTCCAGACACCTATTTATCACTGCTGAATGTGTATGCCGAAAAGGGTGATGCTGAGAGCATCAAAAAGGTACTGCAATTTTGAATTCAAATGCGACTTGTTTGATCTTTTCTTCAGTATAACTTTGGAATGCTTTCTGTCCAGGCAGGAGGAATAAGAATTTTATAATTGGTTTCCTCCTACTTTGAAGTAATTAACAATTTTTTTTTTTTGCAATTGAATAGCTGGTTAACTGAAAACAACGTCATAATTTCTGAAAAATACTTGTCTTTCGATAGTGGCATTTCACTCAGGGTAGATAGATTTGTCAGTGAGCAATTTAATAATTTAGGGGTTTTTTTTAAAGACAGTGCATGTGGGATATCTATATATTTATTTATGAAAATAAAAAGTAAACCTTGATTATTCTGCTCCTATTGAGCCATCCTTTGGCCATTGAAACCACAGGATCTTTCTAGTAAAAGTGTGTGGGGGGTTGTTTGTTTGTTTGTTTTTGAGAATTCATATGAACAGCTTGGGTCTTTGTAAGATGAGGCTTCCTTACAGCCCTTTGTGAGCTGAGTTTTTTCAAGTATTCTCTCTTACTTTTTTTTTTTTAATCAAGGAGATACTCACAAAGCAATGAGAAAAGATCAGACCAATTTTCTTAGGATGTATCAGGAGTTTAATCAGATGTAGAGGACCAAATCAAGGAAGGGGGTATTGGAAACACAATTTTCTTCTGTGACTTAAACAAATAGTCATCAGCCAATATTCTTCCAAACAGTGACAAAATGTTTGAGTAGTCATTCTTCTCTTTACATAGTAATTTCTTTTGAAATTCATCTCACAATGAGAATACCTCTGGTGTTTTCATATATTATTAGTTATTAGAAAGAAACTATGTTATATCCCTTTTTAGGTGTCCTTTTTTTCTTTTTACTCTCTAAAGGTGTTTGAGTCCCTCTTAATAATTCTTGTGTATTTTTTCTCTCTACTGTGTTCCATTATCTAAATATGTGGATTTTAAAAAAGGAAAAAACCAGGATTTTGTGTTTGTTTTGTTTTGATTTAAAAAGTACTCTCTTTCGAGTCACTTTGGAGTTGATTCAAGTTAAATTTATTATGGTTTTACAGACTCTAGAGCAAGTTGAGAAGACTGAAGGGTACCTTATGGACAGGATTTTGATGCAGGTGATTTTTAGCCTTGCTAAGGCTGGTTATCCACAGCTCATCGAGGATATTAAAGGACGCATAAGATTTGAAAGGGAATTAATTCCAGGTATGTTCCTACAGCAGAGTGGAGAGAGAACACTTATTTCCTTTTTGTTGTTGTTGTTTTTCCTTCTTCAAAAATTGGTAATTTTGTCATTTTGTCTTGAATACTGAGGGAAAGGAATATTTTTGCCATTAGCTTGTGGATTAATTTGTGTGTTTCTGTGTTTTAGATTGTGTTTTATAAAATCTAAATATGAAACAGTGTTAATAATTTAAATACAAAAATTAATGTATCATTTTTTTAAAATTTCTAAAATTCATTCAGCTTTTATAAGGAAACAGCAAGTGTGGAGTCCTTTCTTCAAATACCACTGTTAAGATTCCTGTTGTGAGAGCTCTTCATGACTGCCATAAGAAAGGGATACTGAATACAGTTTTTTATTACTTACCTTTAAAGTCACTTCTGGATCCCAGTATGTTTAATCTGATTGATTACTATTAATTATACTTCATCCTTTTTTTTCTTTTTTTTTGTCGTGTCTAGAAATGAGTTTCTCTTCTCCTTTTGTCATGCTGCAGTGGTGATACTTCTGTAATTTTTGGCCTAGCCTTCTTATGGGAAAAGTGAATTTCATTGATAAATATAAATCTGGAAAAGATAGTCTCAAATTTGTGTTGTGAATCTTGTTTAAAAGTATGTTAATGGTACTTGTAAAACATTTACTTTTCTAGCTTTCACTAATTTTATTAGCTTAAGATGGAAAAGTTGTGTGCACTTTATTAATATTGTTCTCTATTTTCCAATTGCTAGATGTAATGAACCTGTGTTTGACTCTGATAACTCACGGCTTTGAAGATATCAGCTTCAGCATTTTGAAGTCTTTACGTCATTTATCGCGTGAAGATGTAGACCAAGGTAGCTTCTTCTTGCAACATTGTGTAAATAGAGATCTGGTAAGCAGAATAATTAGACTTTTTTCTTTATTTAGTAATTACAGTATGTTTATTTAGTTTAATGCAACTGTGAAGATTGAAAATGGTAAGTTGTTGCACAGTTCTTCAAGAGGAAAAGAAAAATTTTGTTATTTTGTATTAACTTGAATAGTAAATTGAAATTCACAAAGGAATCCTGTTTGGCTTGTGTAATATCCATTTTCTAAACATTAGAAGAATCTGACATTCTTAACAATTTGAAAAACTAAATTAAATTAATTTTTGATTTTTTTTTTTTTTTTTGCAGCCTATGAGTAAGCTGAAGCAATTCTGTGATGAATTAAAAGAAGCAAAGATGCACTCGGCGCCGTTACCATTTATCTTGCGTTGTGCTTTGGAGACCAACAAATTGGGTACTCTACTTATTTAGTTATTTTACCTGTGCTCTTCGGAGTACTTGGTCACTGTTTAATTAATTTGTGAATGCTTTCAGCCTTGGCCATTGATGTGATGAAGATGATGAAGGAAGAAGGCTTGCCAATCAGACCTCACTATTGCTGGCCACTGCTAGTCGCATATAAGAAAGAGAATAATCTTAAAGGTGAGTTGTCTTGATAAATGCTCCCATGGCATTATTGCAGACCTAGGGCACAAATCTTACTGCTATGAGATTCTTCAGAAATTAAACTAAGCCCTTGCTATGTGTCTGTCCCTGTTTCAAACAATTTTTCCTTCAGAGAGACTTTTTAAAAACCTCCTTTCTTACTTGATTGTGATACAGTTCTACAAATTTCAAGTCTCGCTTGACACAGAAAGATGTGTTTAGTTATCTTTTTAACTCTTCACATTCTTTCTGCGTTCCAGTGCTCGTTACAATTTACAGTTTACTCTTGAAGGAACTGCAATCCAAGTGAAGAATTTAAAAGTAAGGTTATGTTATTACAGCTCTCTTGGACTGCAAACCCAGTCCTTTATTCAAACCAGCTTCTTATTATTTGCCTGATGAGCCAAACGTGACTTTTGTTACAATCATAAAAACTGCAGGAGAACTTCCATTGCTGAATGTGTGAGCCTGACCTGACAGCATACTGATTGAAGGACAAAAATGCTCAATCTTTGGGATTCTTAAGTAGGTTTAAGCATTTAGCATACTTTCCCCTGTTACACATGGGGATGTCTACAGGATATGAATAAGAATTGAACAAATATTAAATTTTAGAGTACAGTATCTAATTCTTTGGTTTGCGTTATTGGTAATTCAGAAAGAATGGTATTGTAAAAAGATGCTTTTAACAGAAGTACTTCCCCCTTGGGGAAACAAAAAACTGTCTTTTTCATCTTATCTCACAGTATAATGTGCTTTAGAATGAGATGCAGAGTTGTTAGTGTGACACTGGGTGACAAACAAAATGCACAAACAAAAAAAAAGTGCTTTTAGCAGACTCTTCCATATCGCAATTTTATCTTAAATATACAGTCGCATTCCAGTTTGGAAGAAATGCTGAAACAAGTATTCCCTAATTGTTTCTGGCTATAAAAATGTCTCAAGTCTTTTTCAAAAAGCCTTTGTGAAAACAATATTCAGTTTTTATTAACTCCTTAGGCTCTGTTCCTGCTAGACTACTACCCAAGTTTATCTTCTCCCAGGTTTTCAAATCCTTGAAAGTTCTATGATATTTTAAAAGTCTGGCAATGTTGTTTTAGTTGGGTCCTTTGTGACTTACTTGAAACACAGTGTTGCCAAAAATAAGTAAATGGAAATCAGTGTCATACTTCCCTGTGTGGATGCTGCATACTGAAAAAAGCTGCTTTCTTTTACTCCATGAAAAATTTCACCTCACTAACACAATTCTGAGAGATGTTGGAAGTATTTTTAGATTTAGAATTGGCTCCCAAAATTAAAGCAGTATTTGAGTGTCAAGAGAAACTTTGGTTTTGATACTTCTTTAGGTCTTTGTCAAGATCAGAGGTTGCCTTAATTTGGACTCCCTACTGTAGAAATGAACTGTGCTTTTGGCAACTGTAGTTGCTGCTGGAAGTCATGTAAGCAAATTGAGAGGAGAGAACTGATGAAGGATCCCTCAATTCCAGCATTTTTAGCCTTTTTCCATAGAGCCTTTGTTTTTCTGTCTGCAAAGGCATTGCATACACATACTTCTATATGGCTGTAAGATAATGCTGTGAATTTGCAAACTCATTTCGTAGCCTGGTACTCATTATCCAAGTTTATATTGTCAAGTGGAAGCACTGTACATGTCTACACAAGTCAGTGATTTTGCAGTTCTTGAAATATATTAGGTAAGAAGATACCTGCTCTGTTGCTTCTATAAAGAAGAACCAGTGTAACTATTCTTGCTGAACGGTGAGACAAGTTGTCTTCTTCCCTTATGTAAGCTTGCATTCATTTTTTTTCTGAATTAATAATAAAAAAAAATAAATTAGTTCCACTATCTAAAAATACAACCAATACACTTGAAGAAAGGTGAATAGGGGAAAACACTTCATCCACCCTGGAGCTGTTTCATAGAAGTAACAGAGCAAACAGTCATGCTGCAGTGAGAATCTAAGGGTGACAGCAGATAGTAAATGAATAGGATGGTGCTTTCTAGGAGCAAAAAGTAATGTGAACAGAAGTATAGACACAGTATCACATCTCATACCAAAAAGAAGGTAATTAATTTCTCAACACAGTAGTAATGCCCAGCCTCGTGTGTATAGTTTTGTGTCTTGGTATAGGCAAGGCTGGTAATGGAAGAGAACTTTGAGGAAAAACTGTTAAAAATATGATAGGATGTAGACTGGACTAAATAATCAGAATAAACAAAATAAAAGCAACAAGCTATCTAGAACTGCAGTGTAGAAATGTCTGAATCAGTACATACAGTGTGACCCAAACAATTATCATAACAAGTATCAGTGTTTAATGACATGTTTCTCTAATGTTTATTACAGCAAAATCTGACACTGGATATTAAAGAAAATTCTGTAATTTCAGTGTTACGGAATTATGTTTGAAAGAAAAGTAGCAGCGAAGTGGTGGCTAGGAGGTATGAAACTAAAGAAGGCTATTTTTAAATACACCTTAACCACTCTGAAATAGCAAATAGTTCTTTTCAGTCATTTTACACAGGCAGATAATTTCAGGTGTGGCATTGCCTTTATATGCATCTGTTACATGAGTTGATAAAGACTTGCTTACTTAGTCTTTATTAGGCTTTTAGGAATGAAAAGTGCTTGCAGGGTTTAAAAGATCAATGTGCAGTGGATCTGTTAGTGGCACAGAGAATCATTTTGTATTAGATTATGCACTAAAATCAGGAGCGCCTAATGTAAATAAGCAGAAATATTCAACTTAGGCTTATTCCTGAATATTTTGTAGCTCCCCTTTGCCTTTGAATGATCATGTTATTTTTAAAAACACTATTTTCAAGTGTGTATTTTGCTTTTGGGTTCTACTGTTGTTGAGCTATTGTATAAGCTGTTGTTACATACAGAACCCATGGCTAGTGAATGGTATGTCAGTTTTTACTTTTGAAAATAAGAGTCAGATCCAGAGGGGAATAAGGGCGGTGATTTCACAAAGTTACTGCTTGAAATCCTCTTTTGTAATAAAGACAGACTTTCTGGCAAAGAACATTCTGACTGGATCTGAAATTACCAGCACAGCAAAAATAGCTTAAATAATATGCTTTCCTGAATGTGACCTTACTTTCTGTGATGCCTTGAGAGGCTACCTAGAACAGAGGCTAGACAGTGATAAAGGAATAAAGTAGGTGTTTATTAAAAAGTCCTTCAAAGGACAGACACACCTTGCGCAGTACAAGAGCCGGGCCAAGATGGATGACGATCACGTTTCACACTTTTATAAGTTTTAGTTCATTTACATGTTTGGGGTTAATTGTCCAGTGACAGCTCCAGGTTATGAAGTCCCAATCCCCAAATTCTCTCCTCAATTCTCTGTTGTTTATACTTTCTGGGCCTGAACCTGCAATGGTGTCCTTGTTCTCAGGCTGGGAGAGGATTGTTTTGTCTAACTAAACAGTGAAGAGAGCTTGCTAACACTTTCTAGGAAGTTCAGAGTTATATACCAATGCAGTACAGAATCTGGAAAATATGAAAGCTGAAAATTAAGGCATCATTTGAACTGAAGTTTTGTGGTTTTTTTTGTTTTCTCAGAAAACTGCTTAAAGCCAAATTTAACTTCCCTTCCACATGTAGAACTGTACATAACTGCCTTAGAAATTCCTTTTGTTCTCATGGGACTGCTGTAGGGAGTAGGCATGACTTAACTGTGAGAATCTTAGGAAATGAATGGTAGACTGAAATGCAGCTTCACTTCTCAGTTTTTGAAAAGCTGCTCCCCCATATAAATATTATGACCGCCTCACAGTTCATCTCTCCTAAATTTGTTCTTCAGTGTACTGATTTGAGGTTGGAGTCTGTTTTGTTGTGGTGTTTGAGAGCTGTTTCCAATATGGACAAAAAGAAGTTGTTTGACTTCTGTTATGTTTCCTATTTCTGCCTTCTTTCTACTCAATTTTTTGATTTTGTATACTCAGCTCCTGTGTACTTACATATGTCAGCCCAAGATCTCAAAAAGCCTATTCTTGATCAAGCAGGGAGATTACCAAAAGACTTTACTGGGGGTTTTAGTCATGCCCAGTCTTCTGGATCAGTGGTCTCCGGAATGGGGTGTGCAAGGCAATCCATTGGGCTGTGAGTGGGCTGTTAGCAAATAAATATTTTATCCTTTTTGGCTCTCCATTTTTGTGTATGTTTGATAATGCCCACAATGTATCAGTACAGTTCTATACATGTGAATAATTTCTAAATCAATATACATGTGTATTTGGCGAAGGCTTCTAAAAAAAGTTTGGGAGACCAGTGTTCTGCATGAACATGACTGCACTTCTGTGCCTTTCTTTTTTAGTCGGTTTTTGGTTGGGAGAGAGAGAGGAGGTCAGTGCATTTTCCAGTATGAAAAGCAAAGAATTTATAAAAGTCCATGTACATAATGCTCAAATCTTTTTAACTGAAATGGAAATGTTTCATTGCTTAGTATTGTGGAAGATCTTTATTTGACTATAAAGTAGTTCTGCTTTTGGTGAGGTAGAAAATACATGCAAAACTAGGACTCTGTGTTGGTTTCATTCATCTTCTGTCCCCCCCAAAAACTGTACATCAGCCACCTTAAAAAAAAAAAAAAATGCTGCTACACATATTTTCATTTTAAGGTTGTGATTACTTTGGCTTTGCAATTATTTTGGTGCAGTATGGTTGTGGTATCTGCATCTTGCCGTTGTGCTGGTGTTCTGTTTCTCACACCTGCCCTTTCCTGCTCAGGAAGTGTGCCCTAGTCTGTCTGCTAGGGGGTGGGGATGCTTAACAAGCCTGTTTTCTGCACTCTTCTGCATACAGGCTTGGGCTCAAACCTCCTGAGTTCACCGCACCTTTTTCACTATGGGATCTAGTTCTTGGTCTTCAAACTTTTTAGTGTTACAGTTATTTTTTAAAAGGTTTCAGCATAAGAGGACTTAATATATTTTCTGGGTTGTTGAAAACATGAAGTAGAAACTAGCTGTCAACATTTGAAAGGTATGAAAAAGGACTTAGTGTAATTAATTCTTTATTCATATTTTTGCAGATTCTGGTCCAAAAATCAGAGTTTTGTTTAAGGCAAACTCGAACAGATGATGCGACTTTAATCTAGTGTGACTTGCCTGCATGTATTTTCAAGTGCTCAAAGGGAATTCACATTTGATTATTTGCACCATAGTGCACTGCATAAAATATTCATGGAAGTGTCACTTTTCCATAGGTGGCACTCCAGGGCAAAGACAGGGACTTTGGACATTTTTAAAGTAATAAGTATGAAATGCAAGTTGAAAAAAACATATGCTGTTTGGTACTGGTGTCCTGCAGCAACTGACAAATCATTTTTAGACCAGCAAAAAATGATTATACCTGTATTGTTTTTGACAGGGATTTGGAGTTTGGTAGCTAAGGTTACTGTAAGAAGTTTCTGCAAATCAGGAGAGTGTGAGCAATTAAAAAGAATGACATATACTCTAAAACTACATTCTAGTTGCTGGACTATTAATATTTGGTATACGGTTCCAATGTGACTCTGCAGAAGTGATATACAGTCTAGTTGTGTGACATGATGTGAACCCTGTAAAAGTTACAATGTAGCTTCACTGGGCTTGGGAGACTCCAGGCTTTTTCTGAACTTCCAGCTTGAAGCTGATGTGTTGTGGAGTAATCAACCAATTTGATTACAAACATGTTACTACTTTTAAACAGGTCCAGAGAAAAGTCCTGAACACTAATGCTAATCAGAGTTGGATACTGGGAACAAAACTAAGAATGTATGATGTGTTGAAGAATGTGTTTGTATCTTGAGTTTATGTACTTTACATCTTTGAGATTTGTTTTTTATGCACAATAATATGGCCATTTTGATATATAGCTCTATAAAATGTTCTGCAAACATGACTAACTCATATATTTGCTGTGTTAGAAAATAATTTTGTATAATAGCAATTTCCAAACGGAACTTTCATGGTTTTTATAGTACGGCACAGAATATGAGGTTTTGTAAATCTATTTTTAGTTTCACAGGTAAGAATTCTATTAATACCTAGAATAGAGATGCAGGATTTTTTGTGGCAATTTCAAGGAGGGAAATTGAGGAGATAGTTCTTTTTTTTGTGAAGCAACATTTATTTTTACATGTTGATTCTCAATTTTTCATTTCTCTGAATGCTTAGCCTAATTAATTTTGCCTTGATAGGTATCTTTGAGGTCCTCAAATTGATGCACAAATTGGGGGTGGACCTTGATGCAGAAACATATACAGACTATGTTTTTAGAAACTTTGCTGATGCTGAAACTGCCCATGCCCAGCTGAAGGTGAGTTTACATGTAAAATTTGTAAAAATGACTATTACAAGACTTTTTTTGTTTTATTCTCTCTGAAGGCTTTAGACCCCAGCTCCAAACACGAGTCTGGTATAATGAAGCCTGTTCAGAATATTTAGAATATTTTTCAAACACTCTTTGCAGTGATGGTTTATTATGTCGTCTTCCTGCTGCTCCTCCCTCCTTCTTCAGAGCTAACCAAAGTATTTGCTCCAGACCTAGTAGCTTTTTGTTTCCTTAACTGGAAAAGCAAATTAATGAATAATGCCCCTTTTTTTTTTTTTTTTTTTTTTTAACTGGGAACTGGAAATACTACAATTGTTTCTAGTGAATAGGGTTTTTTTACTCACTAAAAAATTGAGAATTGGAGGCCAACTTTAAGTATCCCAGTCTTTCTGCCTTTCATAACTTTGTCTCTTGCAGTTGATTTCAATACAAAAATATTTGATCAGTAGCAACTCATTAGCAGCTCAGTAGCTGCCATATAGACTTCTGTAGAGCACCTTCTATGTTCTCAACAGCTACCTTTGGGAATGAAGTGTTTAAAAATAGGAAGTATCAGAAGGTCTTCTCTGTGTGAAGTTCCATGGTTGATTGCTTTTTCTCTAGGAAAATGGCTGCTTGTTTGAAAGCGTTGGGCTCTGTGTAGCAGAACTGAGAACTGAAGCAGTACAGGGGAGACTGGACAAAGTTCTTTCTATCAGTGAGTATTTTTCATGTTGCTTGTTACTGTGTACCTGGTGATAGTATGGACTGGTTGTAGGCTAAGAGATTTACTTGCCTTAATATGTGAGGTTTCAGCATATGTGGAGAACTTGGGCAAAGTGCTTATCATGTGAGGTCTTCTATGATGACTTGTCAGATTGAAACTACCAATTCTGAACCATAAATCATAGTTTAAGTCTTCTTTAGTATTGAACCTGGCCGTAAGATTTACCTACAGGTTGTTTGCAAATAACAGCTTTACTGTGATTGTGACAGAAATGTGACACTCTTGTACTTAGAGAGCTTAAGTGCAAAGAGTTTGTTTTTCACAAGGCCTGCGAGGTGGTTGGTGCTGGGATTGCTTTTGTTTGCAACATCAATGACTACAAAAAGGGAGGAATGATACAGCTCTGAAGTACTACAGAGTTACTCATGAAAGAACCAACTTTAAAGATCTGATGGTCACTGACATTAACCTGAGGGTGTTCTGCTGATCTCTTGGTCATAGAAGTTGTGTATAAATGTGATTGGTTAATTAGGCATTGAATTGTAGCATGTTTAAGAGTTTTCTCCAAAGACTGTTCTGATGCTCAATGCTTGCAAATGTTAATTTGTGTCAATAACTGAATGTATGGGAAGGGATCATTCGCTTGCTTAATAGGAATATGTGATTCTCTTCAAAACTAAAAAATTAGTTTTTATATTCCAAGTATACTGAGATATTAATAAAATACCTAAACTTGGGCTAAATGTGATACAAAAAAATCTCTTTGTAAACAACAGTTTTATTTGTCCAAGGCTCAGGGAGAAGCTTAAGGAGTTGGTCGCTGCAGTTGTCATTAACTGTTTTATTTAACAAATACACAAATAAGTAGTCTATATACCAGGACTTTGGGAAGCTGTTGTGTTGCAGATGAGAAAACTGAGTAGTTACTAATCAGTGATTTGATTTTGGTAGTGGAGACTTATCAGTCAGTGAATCTTCAAGGTTCACCTTACATTCTGCCAGTGTTTTACTTGGTTTTATTACCAAAAAAAAAAAAAAAAAAGGCATAAACCCCAAAAAAATTCTGAATTTTTTTTCAAAGGAAAACTGTTTATTGACAACAATGGAATCTGTTCTGGAACGTGAAATAGTTTGGTGGGTTTTTTCCTCTGTGAAAATGTAGACCCCTCCATTCATTCTGGTTAACTGAAACAGGCTGGTTTTAATGTGTTGTAAGCCACAAATACATGTATGCCTGGTATATGGTAAATGTATATATCAAAAGTATGACACAGGCACATAGAGTAAGTTGAATTCTGTCTTACTGTCACAAAATTAGTATCACATAGTATATTATTTAGCCATTGTCTGTGAGTTTATATCTTGTAGTGGTATTTCTGTTTACAAAGACCAGGGTTAATAATTCATGGAGACATATCAAATTTCTTTGAACTTGAGCTTTAAAGGAAGCTACTCCGTAAATAGTTTACCAAGCTGAAATGAATGCTAGTAAATCTAATTAGCACCTATGTGATGATAAAGCACAGATATTAAACAGCTGATTTTTTTTCTTTTTGACTTGTCTCCTTTTGCAGTATTACAAAGAGGGAAAAATATATGCAGTATGGAAAATAGTTTGAGATTGTCTCATCAGTGTAGTCAGAGGAGGCAAAGGTTGGTTATTAATGCTGGCTGCTATCTAGGTGTATTGATTCAGCTTCTTATGCCTTATAATGTATAGATTTCTGCTGCTGACAAGATGAAAACTCCGAAGCATCAGCTGAGGAATCTGGGCACATAAGGCAGTGTACATGAGAGCCGCTTTTTCCCTTTATCATGCCGTTCCATTCCACTTCATTGTCAGCCCCTTGATTTTCTCAGACTTGTTTGTTGCTAAGGAAACCAGGTTGCCGATTGTCAGCAGCAGCTGAGCATACTAACATGCTTTTCTGCTCGTCTTTTTATGAGCAAAAAGTTTAATATACTGCTGGAGGAGAATTTGTATTGAGAGTGTCTTGAAACCAACTTTACCTGAGATTTTCAAACAAAAAGAAATGTTCCAGCATTTAAAACTGGAGTTAGACTAAGGAATTGCTCTTAGCATGTTCTTGCCTTTGACTTCCTTTAGAGTTGGTGGTTTTATTTTGGTTATCTTCTACCATATTGCAGCCCTTGCTGAAAGGGCCCTGTGCAGTCAGGTTTTTACAGTAGTTAATTCCATTGTGGAGCTGAAGTGAGATGATGATAACTTCATACAGGACATAAATGCACCCACTACAGTATTTTTTTTTTATTTACTGGTCTACGGTACTGGAATGAGAGACAGCAATTCTACAGGAAGAAGGTAGAATGCTATGGAATGTTTAGTCAAGAAATGATGTAAAGATGATGACATGAAGCATAACTCAGGGACATCTAATGTTAAGTGATTTTGTAGTTTCTTTTGTGTTCAAGTATTATTGTGTGTAACAACATAGAGAACTGTATATTTGTCTCTTTTTTCCCCCCTTAGATTTATCTAGATGGATGTACTTTTTCTTTCTTGTCAGGGAATTTATATTAGCAGAAGCAAACATTTAAGCAAGTGTCATGCCATTGATTTCTGCTTGGATTTTTTAAATTTTATTTTTATAATTATTTAAAAAAATAAACGGCAAAAATTTAAAACCTGTTTTAAGGCAGGTGTTCAGTCTGAAACAATTAGCAAACCATTTGCCTTCAGTGGATCTTTTTTTGTTCCAGGACTAATATTAATATCTCAGGTTTTCTTGATTAGTATTGTTTGAGGTTTGTTTTGCTTTTTGGAATTGGTCTTGTACTTTCTTACAGATAAAGATGCTTTATGCAATTAATAATTAGTATAAAAAGCTTATTTATTAACTATTGACATTAAAGGCAGTGTAGAGGGAAAACTTCTCACTCTCTGAATATTTGATTGCTTTTGAAATGGATCAGATTTAGAGCTGATAAAACCAGAACTATCAAACACTTTGATATTTTAAATCTTAGTTTAAAAATATTTGTTAACATTTAGTAAACCATCAAAATAGCTTTTCAAGTGATGATCTATTTATACGATCTGCCGAATTGTTGCACTTCATGGATTTTTTGACAATGACTTGAGGACCATTGCTTTCATTTACAGTGTCTTCAGCAAACACACCTGCCGTTGATTATCGTCTGTTTAGAAACAGCCTCATTCTGGGTTTTAAAAGGTAAGGTTTTTACATGCATACTTCTTTTTTCCT
The DNA here is from genome assembly GCA_013400275.1 of Rhadina sibilatrix. Lineage (NCBI taxonomy): Eukaryota > Metazoa > Chordata > Aves > Passeriformes > Phylloscopidae > Rhadina > Rhadina sibilatrix. The sequence goes on along the minus strand of VWYO01028430.1, from coordinate 1,642,318 downwards.
ATGTAAAAAAGTTCCCTCTCTTTTTTGTCTTGTTGAGCACAATACTGTCCAGTCCCTGCTCCATGTTTTAAAAGTACCATTCTCCGTCTAGTAGGAGATACTGTTATTCCTCCCTGCTTTCCTCGTTTTTCTTGCCTCTGCTGTATATGAGCATACACTTGAAACATTATATATAGTGGATGAAAAACAATCTCATTATTCTTCTGTGCTATTTGTCAGTATATAAACTTAGGGTAGTAAAATTTGGGGGTTATCTTTATTCACTTTTTTTTATAAACAGCTATGCTACTATAAAATTTCCCCAAAGATGATCACTATTAACCAGTAAAGTAATAGGGTGCTTGATGAAAATGAGATACCAGTAGGCGCCTGGCATGTTCTGCTACATCTGCTAACTTTCTGTGCCCTCTGGGTTAGTATGGCTCCTGAACATTCACATGTAGCACCTAGCTCTGAGCTACAATTGCCAGGATTTTGTATTCCCAGTCATATGGTTCCGTTCTGCAAAGAAGGTTGCTTGTAAATTTGCAAAGTTGTCTTAAGCTTATGTAAGTGTATGCGAATGAGCCAGCACTTCTATCACACACTGCTTGCCCCAGTCAAACACTTAGGACTGGGAATGATAGGGGTTTTTTCAGCATGCCTACGCCACAGGGAACAAGAGAAGTCACCTAATGTTACTTAGGACCAGGGTTTGAAGGCTGATTTTGTTATTTCCTGGAATTTTGTAATGAGTGTGAATTAGAACTGTGTTTGGGTTGGATATTAGTAAAACATAACAGGTGAATATGACTAAAATAATTTCCTAGTAAATTGCATTTTCTGTCTAGCTGGTCCTGTTGTATTATGGGAAAAGGAGGAGAGAAAGCAAACCGGTGTTGAAATTTGGGTTGTTAGCTAGACTCTAGCTGGCCTTGGCATCCAAGGGATAAGTGAAATAATGTTTTAGATCCAGTAGGAGTATATTGCTATTCCTTTAAATAGTCAGCCCCAGAATCATCTGTTTCAGATGTATTTATTAAAATAACAGATTTTCTAAATACATTTTCTCCCTATAAGTATAGGTAAATACCCAAAGTAGGGCTTTCACTAGAAGGCAAACCATGCCAAAGTTGACCACACACAACCAATGCTAGCCTGAAGTATCCCTGCCACTGGGGAAGTGAGCAGGTATGCAGAATGTGATTTAAAGTATCTTTAAATGTCATCATCTTGCTAGCGGACTAGTTGCTAAAAATTATAGTCTGCTCAAATGAAACAGTTACTCTCCTCATAGTGGAAACAGTTCCTGCTGTTCTGATTATAACAGTTACTGGACACCTGGGCTAAAAACTCAGAATTCTGATGGAAATTAAGTTTAGGGGTCTTTTGATGTGATTTTGGGGGAGGGGGGGAAGAGGTGGTGGTGGTCGAGTTTTTTTGCTTTTTACTTCAGCTTTCCTTGCCACTTTTAAGTGTGGCATAAGTTTTGTTTATCTGTTTTATGTTATTCTTTTTTTGCCTTTCTTGCTACCTGGTGTCAGAGACTGTGTTCAAGGTTGCCTGTTCTCAGATTTTACCCTTACATTATTTCTGAAAGCATACCCACTCATGTTGCCTTTTCTGTTTTAAACTTAATGGCTACAACACCTTGAGCATGAAACTCGAGGGTATGATGGGAAAGAAGAAAGAATATTTGTAGGTTTTGTAAAGACCACAGCAAAATTTTATGGCTAAATGCAGGTCTTGAGTGTTCAAATGAACAAAGTTCAGGATTGGAGTACAAAAGTACAGGGTAGGGATGCCAGGGACACACAAACAATGTCTGTGGCAGACTAGTTTATGGATTTCTGTTGAAACTGCTCTTCTCTAGTAACTGCTTCAAAGTATTCCCATTCTATTTGCCTGATGTACCATTACTATTTCAGAGTCAAGTACTTTAGGAAATTGATGCATTTGATATCTGCAGTTCATTGTCATCCTGTCAGTGGTGGAGTGAGTTCACCCAACAAAGCTTAACTAACCTCACAGATGGCATTTTCTTTTCCCTCTGTGTGGACCTGCATTTGACTCATTTTCAAATACAAGTGGCAGTTGCACAGAAAGAACAAATGTTTCATAGGCTTGAACTTCTTAAATAAAATCCTAAACGTCTGTGGATGCATTCAAGCTTTTGTGCATCTGTTCACTGTGACATCTTATTTTCCTCTAATGAAAATTGCCGGAAGATAAAATTGTGTCTCAAGTTTTTGTTCTCTTACCCTTGCCTATGCTAATGCTGTTTTATAGTTGTCAAAAAGTTACAGTTCTCGAAAAGTTACAGCTTCTAATGAGAATTTTGAAGTTCTGCAAATTACAGGAAAACATCAGGTTTTGAATACTTGAGTCAGCTGGTTTACATTAAGATGTTGGAGGTTTTATACTTTAGTGAACTGGTTAACATGATTTTTGGTTGTAACCTCATGATGTACAGAGGTGTTCTTCCTCAAGTTCTGTTTCAGTCTATGGGGGGAGAAATTCTATGTTTTGTCTTCTACTTTTTAAAATACTACTTGTTTCTCTAACTATAGCAAACATTACACCTTAAGAGGTATATTTTGCATTGTATAAATGCATTAATAGCTGCCTGTAGTTACCTTGGTGTATCAAAAGTCTAATGCACAGGAGAGTTAGATTTTTTTTTTTTCCTTAGCAGATTCTATGTATCAAGTGTTTTCTATGTAAAGTGCAGCTTGTTTGAGTGAAGCTTATTTTCTTGAAGTGCTAAATAGAGAAGTATAAAACAAAAAAATACAATTAGGCTATGTTAAAAATTCGAACTAAGACCAAAACTAAAACACTTTCTAATTGTAATTAATCTATTTGGAATGTTGCATTTTTTGAAGTTTCTTGGCAGAAATTATGACCATATTGAGTACAGTAAAACATCCTAAAGTTATTCTGTATATAAGTAGTTTAAACAGTATGTGGCAATTACTGTATTTTAATTTCATCTAAGTAAGATCCTCAATGTTAATGTTCTGTGTTGTTTTAAAGAAAGCTACAAGAGTAAAATCATTTCGTTGCTTTTAATTTGTTATCCTTTGCTGCCCTCTTCAGCTCAGATGATGTACATCTATGGAGCAAGGTAAGAGAGATTAAATTGTAGATAAAATCAAGCTTCTTTAGGCATTGCATGTTTATGATGTGTTATTGTAAATCTGAATTCTGAGACTGAAAATTATAGACCTGATTAATTTGAGCAAGACTTCTGTCACTGGCAGATTGGACAAGCGTATCAAACTGAGTTTTCAAATTGGACAGTTAAGTGAAATAGTGAAAAAGCAGGTGCGGTGTTACCATGTCATGTAGCTTATTCTACTGCAATTTTTAGATCCGTGTAGTTACAGCTGAAGGTGGTTGTAGCTTCTGGAACAAAGTCTGCCATTCTTGTGCCATCTGGCATCAGTTCACTTTCCTGCCCTCCCTAAACTTTCTTCCTGTCCTCACACTAGTGCTAATACAATAATAAGGCAGTTTTTCAGTTTCTGTTCTGTGACTTAAAGCATCAAAGTCAAAGCCAGATAAAATAAATTAAGTGGATGAATTCAAAGGGAAATTTCTGATCATTTTGCCGACCCATTAGGGCTACATTAGGAAGACACTGCAATGTAACTTGGTCCTTACATTTTGCACAGCATTAGAATAAAGGAGATGTTGGCAGATACTCCTTCGGATGTGATTTCAGAATTTGGGAAGAGATTCACTGTGCTTTTTGTTATTCTTCAGTACTGTAACTGCTGATTAACAAAAGTACACTTTAAGTTTTGCAAAGAAATCTTGGAATTAAATGGAAATTGAGATTTGGGAAGTCACTGATCAATGATTTCCATAAAATCAGTGCATAAAATTTTTTTTGCATTGTACTTCCTTTTACTGTTATGTGATGATTCTGTTGAGAGGATGTTTTTGTCTGCTGCCTCTCTCCTTCCTTTTTTGCATTTAAAAAAAATGAGCAGAGAAAGAAAAAAGGAGGTCTCTTATTGGTCCCATTATGAAAATAATTTTGAAGGACAGAGAGCTGAAGTAATGGTGGTCTGCATGTGAAGTAATATCTAGAGTTAATTCTGCTCTGCATCACAATGGAAGAAAAATAAATTTTGTTGTCCCCAATAAATTTAAGAATAAATACATGCATTGAACTTCTAAAAGAAGAGATGCTAACTTGGGAAATAAATAGACACCTAGAAACAGAAATAATATTACATTTTTTTTTCTGTAATTCATCTCTTTTAGTATACTGATATTTGATTCAAAAGAACTGTTACGACTTTTTTGGATTTTATTGCAGTGTGTATTGATTTATCATAGAAAGATGGGGGGAAAAGGGCAGAAAAAAAGCTGTATTATTAACTGTGAACAGTGTCCATGGTGTTGGTAGAAAAGTAATAGATAAAATATTCAGTTGCACATTTGGTATTTTCTGTCTTTATTTATCCATTTTCATCAACAATTGAAGGAACTGAGGGTTCGTTTTCTTTTGTCATTGCTTAAAACACAGCACTTTGGCAGTGAGAATACATTTCCTGACTTTGAGATTGCATTCTGGCATCATAGGAGATAAAACAAAAATTCTTGAAACACAATTTCAGTTTTTAACAGCAGATTCAATTAATAAAAATGATTTCATTTCCTTAAAAACAGTCAAATGATTTTTAAAGTGATGTTGTTTAGGTTAAAGTATTTGAAGGTAAGATGTGGGGGCTTTTGGGTAAATGCTTTTCTTTCAGAGGAAGTAAAATCTATATATTTCTTTGGTTTGCATGATGGATCAAACGAGTGCTAAATGTAGTTGAATGTAATTAATTTTTATGAACGCATGTTTTGTCATTTAAAATTGCACTTATTTACAATAGCTTATTTACAGCTAGCTGTCCTAGCTACCTTAATTTCAGCAGAGCATGATAAATGTTGTTCCTTTATTATTTTTTTTTGTACTTTCTTCTTTCAGATAAAAAAAAATAAGAAGCTTTTTAGGACAATTTCAGCCTTTCGGTAAATAGGATCGTAATTGTAGCATCTTCAGGAGTGACACGCTTTAAGCAGTGTCTTAGGATAGCAAACTTCCTGTAGAATGATATATAAACAGAATACTGGAGTGCTCTCTGTCTTAATGCTATACCTCAGAAAGCATTTCTGTTTGCAATATTTTTTCAAGAAAACCCTATTATTTACCAAAAACCCCCTTTGTGTTTCTTAGGGAATGACTATGATGTGGTAAAGAATAATACTTTAACAGAGAGATGCTTTATTATTTTGAGAATTCAATTTCAGATACTGTTTGTCCTTGCTTGCTTCTTTTGGCTGCAATGTACGATTATTCTGTCTTACCAGATAACAGAACTGTTGTACAAGGATGAACGTTATTGCCTGACGCCTCCAGGACCAACTGGTAGAGTTTCAATTTCTATGATTGTAACTTATCCACAAATCCGTTCTTCTGTGTAATGATGGGTTTGAGGGATTACAACAGTAAACACTGATTGCTTCTTTTTGAAAGTGAAATTTGAAAACATGTTGGGTAAAATCCTGATTCAAATAATCAGAGCATATTCTGTGGGATCTATGAGATTTTTTTTTTGTTTTTTTAGAATTATAAACAAATCTTGCTGATAATGATTTATTTTTCTAAATTTATAGATCAAAACAGAGATTTAGAAGGAATACAGTATCAATGCTTAAATACTTTAAAAAAAAGCAACCAAAACCAATTTTTCAACCTACTTTTACTTTTAGCAATACAGGTACTGATTTTGTGAGGCAAAATGGACTTAAATCTTCTAGCTTGAAATGTCTACTTTTTTTGTTAAATGTATTTTTTTAAAAAAGGTTTGGTTTTCCCCCTTTCAGAGCCAGAGGGGCAAGGAGGGTTGGGGACAGCTAATCTTTGAGAAGACAATACTTGATGCTCTTCCTGTTCTGGGAAGAGCTACAGGACCCCACATATTTTTGCACTGCACAGATAAGAAACTTAGCATAATTTGATGAAATCTGTTCATCTTGACTTTCATTGGCTAATAGGGAGTTTCTTCAGTGTTATTTGCTCAAATGGTTAAAATATTTTTGTATGCTGTTATATTAATACTTAATGTAGCTTGGTAATGGAATATAATGCTTAAATGTACAGAATAAATATGCAAAGTGTTAGAAATCTGTTTTTTCTTTTGAGCAATGACAAAATATTTGTGGCAACTATTTGGGGTAGCAGGCAGGAAAGGGGGGGAAGGCCTTGAGCAGTACCACTTCTGTCACACAGTAGTGGAAAAAAATAGATTGAAGTAAGATTCTCTACTGAAAAGCTGTCACTAGGTCTGAAAATAATTAATATTCCTTTCACTCACCAGTTAGATATGTGCTCCCAAACCACATAATCTCTATGCCTCAGTGATCATTGTTGCCATTTCAGAGCCTCTCATCAGGGTGACATCTCACACCAAAATGATTTCTTATAAATTAATCTTGATAACATGACAGTCTCGGTAATTTTAGTGGAATGCTTTCTCTTGTTTTTTTCCACAGAAGCTGTTGGCTATTTTCTTTATCACTTGATTGACAGCATGAGTGACTCAGAGGTACAGGCCAAGGAGGAGCGTTTGAGACAATACTTCCATCAGCTGAAGAAGATGGTACCATTTCATTTTTTGCTACATAATGCCTGTCCTGCCTGACATGTATCTATTAGGTTTGAAATTGCTGCTTTTAAGTACAACCAGACCACTTCTCAATGACATGCAAGAGCTGGAGACTTGAATTACGTCTGAGATAATTTCTGTTAGACAAATTTCAGTTTGGTTGTGTTTCAAAACTCATATAATTTTTTCCCCACCTCTTGGTACAGAATATAGTTATCCCTACAAGCCACTGCAACGGCATTTGCAGACTGCTGGACTCCTCTCAAGTTCCTGAATTAATTAAGGTCTGTGGTTCTATAGCAATTACTTTGAATCTAAAAAAAATCTCTGAATATATTCTCCTTTGCAAAATAAGTATCTTCATGCAGTGATTATATATAAGCCTTTTAACCTTTGTATGATTTTTCACTGTTGTAGTTGGTTTCATTTCTAATGTGAAAGGGATACATTTAATAAGTGCTGTTTCAAGTCAGTGTAATAATGCTGCAGAACACAGCTTTTTTTTTCCCCTTGCTATTGTATAATTACCTTGAACCTTTTTAGTATGATATGCTTACTTAGAGATTGAACTTTGGGGGAGATCAGTGATATTTTTGTCTTACTGAATTTCAGGATGCAAGGTTACTGTGTCATAAAAAATCTCTGTCTACAGACAACATTCCAGAAGTAAGTAAATTCACAGATAGCTATGCTTGTTCTTCCTGTAATAGCACTGTTTGGATATGGCGTTTAGATGAAGTGTAATCACTAGCTTTCAGGTCATGGAAGTATATTAACGTTATTTAAATCTACCATTTGAAGTTCAGAGGTTACTTTCCAGAGTAGAAGTAAAGGCTGTCCAGATTTTCACATAGACCTGATACTTGACCTTGGAGTTGGCTGAGGTTTCATGCCTCAGTTTCCCTGTCTGGTAGATATTTTTTTGAAAGTTCTAGTTAGTTAACAGCAGTGGTGTGAGTTTGTAAATTACAGTGATCCACTTGAGTGGCAGGAAGCATATAAATCCATACTGCTTCTAATGGTCGAGTGTCAAGCCTTTACATTTCTGATCTGAGCAAAGTAGAGATGGAAAAAGAAACAGGCTTCTATTCCCTACTTCCCTGAACACAAAGAACTGAGTGCGAGAGAAGTAGTAATGTTGACCTTTGTAGATATGCGACTTAATGTTGGTTTGTTTTTTTTTACTGTATTCTGATTCAAGTCTTCAATTAGTAGGTACTATTTAAACAGATAAAAGCACCTTGAATGATTAAAAAATTTCTTCGAGTATGAAAGAAGAGGATTATTTTGTCTGTCTTTTATTAAAGTGATCCGACAAGTTGTTCAGGGAAGGGTGTTTTTGCAATTGACATTCTTTCTGTTACCTCCATTTAGAGTGCTAAATCTGACGTGTCTGCTTTGGAGAAGAAACTAGAAAAGCAAAAAGCTGAAAACCAGCCTATTACAGATGTCTTGAAACAACTCATACTCGCTCTTTGTGAAGAAGAGGTATCGTAAGCAATGCAGAGATAATTGGAAACACATAGCTATATTTTTAAAGGGACATAAATGACTGTGTTATGGAAAGACATAGTTAAGCAAAGACAAGTGCAGTGCTTCAGGTTTCATGGTTTGATGCTTATAAATCAAACATAAGTGCAAAAAGCAATTAAATCAAAAGGTTAACTAATTTCAGCAACACCTTGAATGGCATGTTTTGGGGTTGCTGAAGTTTGTTTACAATAATCTGCAAAGTGAATGATAGTAGCAGCTGTGATAGGTTTATCATACATGCCAAATGTCCTTTCAAGCCATGGCTCCGGTCTCTTATATCTAGATTGTCAAGCAACTGATACATGCACTAGTCATTTGCAATTCAAATATTACTAGGTTGTTAATGCAGGGATTGAAATTCCATTTTCCTGCAGGAGGAAAGCTCTTCTGAGATAAAGGGTCTCTTGCCTTCATTCGGCAGGCGTCCAGCTGTAGTTTACATTCATTTAGTGTGTGTCTGTAATTTGTGGGGTATCACCACACTTTTGTTCGGTTTCTTGTTCAGTATGATCCTGCCTGTAAAGCTGGATATATAGGAACACTAACAGTTGTGCAGATGATAGCACGATATTCTCTGTTGCTACAAACACAGTTTAGAACGAGTTGTACATCTCAGCTGTGTATCTCTACAGTTTTGCATATGAAATAAGCCTAGATGCAAACACCATTGCAAGTTCAAAGTGGTCAAATATATGAATAAGAATTTATAGAAAAATAAGCTTTCTATGGAATTATTAAGTAGTTTCTCATTCTTTAGAAAGTAGTTTTGTTATGTGTTTGGCAGTGTACCAGGTGAAAATGGTTATGAATTCAAAATAAATAAGAAATGTTTTAGAATATGCTAATCACGTTCACGGTCTTGGGATTAAAATAAGTGTCTTACATTAAAAAATGCAAGAAATATAAATGCGAAGCAAGAAAATTTGTTTAGAAGTCTATTTTCAAATTAACGTAAACGGTGTTCTGCAAAAATAATGTTTGCAAAACAGCTTTCACTCTTAAAATTTGCTAAAGCGTTACAGCAGTGTGTTTTTCTATGTGATCCTACACTACTAAAAGCACTAAAGCAGTCATGTAGCTGCACGCTGAACGTATAAGATTCATAATGTCAGATTGACTTTTCCTCTAGTTCACATCTTTGCTTTGTTCCTTTTTTAGAATATGCAAAAAGCCCTTGAAGTGAAAGCCAAATACGAACCGGACATGGTTGTCGGTGGCTATGCAGCCTTAATAAATTTGTGCTGTCGACATGATAATGTAGAAGAGGCAATGAACCTGAAAGAAAAAGTGTAAGTACACCGGCACTGCAACATGTCACAGAGATTTATGCTGATACACAGACCTTGTTGAATTAAGTAGGTTGAGTATTAACCCCCTCATCCATTTTTAATTAGTTTTCCCCAACAATGTATGTGCATTTAAAACAGTCATGGGTGTGGTTTTTGGAAACAAAAAATTTGCTTTGTGTAATTGAACATTAGAAGCAACTACTTTGTGTGGTCAGTAATTTTTGAAAATTTTTATTTTGAAAATTGGTTTGTGCTGCAGAATATGTGTTTTATTTTTATTTTAAACATGCATAGTGTCTAAATTGAATTTTGGCTTAATTTACAGTTAAAGATAGGTACCTGTATTGTGTTATAAAGCACCTAGAATGTGTTTAGAGTGCAGGACACCTATATTATTTTTAGAATAGCAGTGTTTGAGTAGTGTTACTTTAAGACTGTCAACGAGCATTCTATTTTGAATTTTTATATTCTGTTCTTTGTATCTTGGCTGTAAAAGTTAGCTCCCAGCTAAAACATACCATGCAAGACTTAGCCTGGAGTAAATTCTTACAGATGATCCTTCTATTTGCCCCTTTCCTTTTCCCCTCAAAAGGCTCCTTCTGGTCTGATGCTATAGTCAGTTGAAAACAGGTTATATGTATTTCAGGTTCTCTGTCTCACACACCATGTACTTGCTTAGGTTTTACAATAGGGTGGCAGGCAGGTGCTCATTACACCCCGCTAGTGTTAGAAATGATGTGAAATGATTGAGCTGTGACTATCAAGAATTTTGCCACTCTACAAATAAGGGTGGTATGTTGGCTTTGGCTGTACTTCTGCTCTCACACAGTCCCCGGAGTGAGCTTGCAGGAAGTGAAATTCAGTCTTGTGCCGGAGTTTCACTGCGGTAACACATTTTTACTAATGTGCCTCAAGCGTAGCCTCGTATTGCAAAGAAGTGTCTCTTTGGATTGTTATACAAAGAAACAGCAGTGGAGGAATGAACTTTTAGTACTTCCAGAGAAAAGAAACAATGCATAACAGAAACTTCAAAATACTGGCTTTTAACTTAGGTGAATAGTTTCAACCTCTCTGTCGAAGAGATTATAGACTGTTCCAGTCATCTGCACTGTTTTCTTCCCAGGCTTCTGAAAAATACCCTATTTTATGCAATAACTACCCAATAATTAATTAAACCATCTGATCTTTCTCAGAAACATAACCTTTGGCTTTTGAAGGTGTGTGGGACCTATTTTTAAATCATGTTCTAATGATGCATATTTTCAATTCTATCAGATTTTGCCTTTTAGACTCACTATCGGTTTTAGCTCTTAGTGCTGTTGTTATGTTATATACTTTTAAAAATAAATCTTTAAGCTGAAGCTATAAAATGTGAGCCTCTGTTGATAAAATTCTTAATGCTTTAATTTCCAGCTTCCCTAGGAATTCACCTGTTGCTCTTGACAGTGGAAAGTACGTAGCACTGGTAGAAGTCTTAGAAAAGCATGGTAGACTAGAAGGTAATCCATTTGCTTTCGTTGTATGTTTCTGCTATATAATAAAGGTATCTTGCCTCAAGAATAAAAATGTGAGTTGATATTAATGGTATATCATGTCCTGAAAAGTGCTTGAACATTTTGCATACAAATTTGCATGTGAATTCAACCAGAGATGCTTGGACAGTGCAGGCCATTAGTTTTAATGGATTGGCAAGCTTGTCATTTACATTTGCACAGCTCAGTGCTTTTTGCATTTCTGCAGCTAGTTTTTATTAGCATTGCTGTTTGGATTGAGTTTGAAGATCATGACTTATGGCACAAATTGCGTATGTGCCTAGACTAATGGCTTTGTTTTTGCCTAAGAAGGTCTGAAGGCTGAACATAAAACCTATAAAAATAACCTTCTCATAAGAGCCAAGTCCTGCGAAAAATAATTTAACTTTTCATAAAGTATGTATTTTTTCTGTTACTATTCTTTTTTGTGTTTACTATTGAATTTTATATTCAATCTGTAAACTGCCTGGAAATTTTGGCTTTTTAATGAGTGTTCTGCAAACTGCCTATTTCATATTTCTAGATGTTTGCATTAAGCTGTTAGGTCTTTCATTTTTTGTAATTTAGTCTAATATAGTTCTGTGGTTTACATGGTTTGGTTGATCTTTAAAAAGAACCCTAGACTGTCATTAGCTTTAAAAGGTGATTCTGAATATTGAGTTCTGTAATTTTGTAGAGTAACAACTACACTAATACTAAAAATGTGGTCTAAGCTTAGACACAAAAGGTAATGGTTTTATTTAAAACGCTGTAAAATAAAACAAAAAAGCTAATACAGTTTTTCATGTAAGATCTTGCTTTGAAATTTTTCTTGGCCTCTTATTAAGCTTGCTGTTAGAAAAATAATAAACAAAGCTGATGTTGTCCAAATCATAATAAATCAGATCATGTCCACCTCTACATTAAGCAGTTTGAAAATACGAGCTTCCTTTTAAGACCATAAATGTCCCTCAGAAATAAAATGATTCAGAAATGTAGCCAAATGTAAAGTGGTCAAAACATTCTGTCTGTGCAATAATTAAGAACATTATAAAAATGCACTTATTCCATATACAAAAATGTTTGTTTCCGCCTTACTAATGAAGCTTAATGAACCTAATGTTTTAACATGCAGTCTGTTAGAAGGCTTTCATTGGCTCTCCTTGGCTAATTAGTATCGACACAGCAAACAGGCCCTATCGGTATCAGACCATTAGTCTGGCTGTATATACAGTGTAAACATATCTTTATTATCTGGCCTCGTGACAAGCCATCTGCTGAAGAAACAATGGAGTGATTTAGCAGATGTTAGCATTGAACGATAAAAGCATCCATTTAGTAGAATCTTGCAGCTATAGGGCAGACTGTACAGGGTTATGTGGTGCAGAGTGGGCACACAGTTCCTATCTATAATTTGTAGTCAAAGTTGCAGCAAAATGATAAAACCATGCTATTGTGGATTTATAATTGTAGTCTCGTTTAGAAATGCAAGTAGTAATTAACTTGAAATCGGCATTATACACCAGAATTTACATTCCTGCTGGGTTTGAAATGCTGTTTTAATAGCAGTTTGTTTTCCCTACATGAAATTACCTAAGGGTCTTTTGTGTTGTTTCATTGTAGATGCTATTAACATTCTAACGGAGATGAAAGAGAAGGATGTTCCTATCTCAGGCAAAACAGTTGCATCTTTCCTCCGCATTCTTAATGCCGCTGCCATGCGAGGTGAAGTTGAAAGAGTGAATCGATTACATGACACCATTGCAAACCTGGGGTTGGTGCAAACTGCTGCCCTTCATGCCCCTCTGATTACAGTTCACCTTGAAAAGTAAGCTATGCTTGGGCTTCAGATGAGACAAGTTATATTTATTTGTGTTCTTTGACCTGTGTATGCAATTCACTGCTGCGCGTATGCGTCTGGAGGTGCTCGTGCACCTGCAGTTACTGAAGTGATCTTGGAGTAGTAATAAACAAATATGTTTTTTTAATTTAGTGAAATCTCTTTTCATCAGCTAGACATCGTGTCATGATCTCTGGGAACAACAGCTGTGTTTTATGGGCACATCAGAGATGAAGTGGCTATATGTTGGAATATGCTTATGAATTAGTTTGTTCTAAGGTCTGTTTGACAAGACAGCTATTCAGAGCATGATAGGTGCAGACTCAGCTCTTGTGGTTAAGTGGAACGTGTTTTCACATCAAAACAGCAGTATTTTGCTGTGCTTTCCAATATATCTCAGGTGAGTTGCAGGGCGGTTGTTGAACGCTGAAGTATTTTTAATTCACATAATTCAAATAGTTTGATATCATTGCCATTAGGCTGCTGTGTTGCTGAAATTAAAATGCAGAGAAAATACTGTCTGGGGTGTTGCGTTTGAGGGGCTTTGCCTATATATACTTTTAATGCCATTTATTAGAGAGAAGGAATTTTGTGCAGGCATTCTGGTAGGAAGTACCTTTAATTGCATGTGCATTATTCCTTTGCACAAATTTTCATTATGATTTGTAGGATATTTGAATTAACATATATATGACGTATATAACAACTTCTTACTAAAACTGAGGTAAGACTCCCTTTTCCTTTACCATATCCACAATCCTTGTATTTTCTTTTGTATGTTACTTATGTAGTTCCTGGATTTTCAACACTTGTAGCTAGAGTTTATGAATCAGTTTCTTGATATTTGGTTCATGTAAACAAAATTTTATTGACATAAATATAATACCTGTGAAATAAGTGAATTTTTCATAGTCTCATGTAAGTCAGCCATGTAGGGGTTTTTAGTTCTTGTAGGTACTCTGGGTATCCAAGGCCTGTATAATATTTCTGTATTGAAAATTCTTGAAAAAGAGGCAACTCTTTTGGTAGATGTGTGTATGTTCTCTTTTACAAACAGTGTTTTAGTGAAGTGGTCAGCAGCTAGGAATACAGTGTTCATCTTCTCAGTCAGTGACTCTGCCTTGGTTGCATCACAAGCCAGGCAGATGTTTATGCAAGTAATTTAACTGCAATCATATGTAACTAATGTGTTGGAAGAATATCTGATAGGCTTTGCAGTGCGCGCCAGAGCAGCTGCATTTTACATAATTGCTTTATGCACATTGACATGCGAGTTGTACCTGGTGCTACTTGGGCTCTTTTCACTTGACATGTAGTGTATGATGATGTAGATAAAGGTGTGATCGTGTGCAGATGAAAAGAGGGGCAGTAATGAGTGTTATTTTAATTTGATTCCGTATTTTTTTTGGATTATAAGTTTTTGGGGAAAACTTCATAAAAAGTTAGAGTTTTTTATTAGTAAAGGGTCTTTTCATGAGTCTAGATTCATGAAGGAGAAAGTAGTTCCAGACTCTGGAATTGTACGGCTAGAAGTCATTGGACCTCAACTGTAGAGGTGCTAATATATTTCATATATAAATAAAACACAAAGTAAGCTAATTTCTTATGGATTTTTTACCGCCTTATGAGTGGAGAGACTGCATCTTCTCTGGTGGTAGACAGAATTTGGGAGGTGTTTTTTCTGCATACTTTGCTTAGGAGGAATAATTGCATTTTCACTGGGGTGTTTGTTTTTGGTGAGAGGGAGGTGCAGTGGTTTGGGGTTTGTTTGTTTTTCTTAGATATGCTAAAAGTATTTTGAAAGTTATGAGTGACTGAAATAAGTGTGAATCATTTCTTTCAGTAGTAGTGCTTACTACTTGCTATCCTCAAGTACCATGCTGAAATGTTGTAGTTAGCTGCAGGTCATCAGCATGCCTCTGAAATGAGCTCTGGGGTATTTTTAAATGTTCCAGAGTAGTGGTTATACAAATGTTTTGTGTTCTTAATTTATTTCAAACTTTTTAATGGCTTGTAGAGGAATCTGTGGTTAATTTTTTAAGATTTTAACAATTATAGGTATAAAATGTTTTCATCTACCCTTTTCTTCCTGTCCTGAATAGTCTTAAGTTTTTGTTAAGTCCTAGTGCAAGTTAAAAGTTTTTAACAGAACATGGAAAAGAAAAAAATGTTGATGATGGACAGCATAAGATTACAAAGCCAGCATTCTAGTAGAATGAACATTTTGCCTTTAATATTCTGGGAAACATTTAACTGAATTAACTAGAGAAAGAACTCATACTTACCTTGTGGTTTTTCTGACGCTGAATAAGGGGAACTACCCCTTGTATTGAATTGTCTGGCTTTTATTTCTGACCTTGAACAGTTTCTTAAGATGGGAAAATTACATTAAAAATTGAGAACAGTCTGCATGGTCTTGGTCTGTCATATAATGTGATAAACCTTCCTTGGATTTGTGACAAAAATCTGCAAGGATATAAAGAACTTGTACGGTGTCTTAAAATATGTCTTACTTTTGAACTGGTTCTTCTAGCTTCTGATAATTAGAATAACTTGTGTTACCTACACCATGTAAAAGTTACTCACATTTCTAAGGATTGTAGTTTTGGCCTAAGTTCTCTACCAACTCACCTTTGAGAAAAGAAACAAAAAAAAAATTTCAGGTTTGAAATGTACTAATTCCTGATATAAGAAGTGCTCTTAAGTTGTAGGACGAAAATTTGCAGTAAACTATGAAAGCGTTATGTTACAGACCATATAAGTAAAATGTTTGGTAGTTTGAAGTCAGGGAACACAAGCAGTTAATACCTGTATCTTGAATGATAAAAAGGATATAGTTTGATCGTTTTTCTTTAAAAATGGTTAGTGTATTTTAATACAGCATTGTCCAGTAGGACATTGTGTGCTCATTTGTCATTAATCTCATATAAACCTATTTTGATTAGTTTCTTATGTAGTAGACACAGCATGAATGCAGTGCCTCGACAGTTTTCCTTCTGTTGTTTTCATGGAGTTAAAATCACCTGTGATTCTTTTTGAGATAATTCTGTAGCACTTACAAGTTATTTGACTTTTATATGTACTTTTAAAAAGAGGCATCTTTGTAAATTAACCAGTATTTTTAGTAGGGGACACATATCTCTAGTGGGGAGAGTTTTTTTCCCCATTTTTAGCAGCTTTATTTCAGATACTGTATTAAAACTCCTTACGTGTTGCAATGAAATTAGGGATGTTTGGCTCTCTTACTCCATTATTGCAATTAGGAATTTAGCATCATCAGTGCCAAAGGACAAAAGTGTCTTATTTGCCCTATGGGGACAGGACAGTGATAAGATGATTTTTCGTCAAGGATCATTGGGTCGTAATTAAGTTACATTCATGGCTATTGCTTTTTGAAGGATGATTGGTAAATGACAGGCTTCATGTGCTTGCTATGGACAGTGTTCACTAGGGTTTTTTCTCCCTCTGTCAGAAAATCCTGTTGAGTCTGATAATGTAAATGTGGCATTTTATTCTGAACAAAAGAGCAGGGAAATGAGCTATCTTGTCTAATCATTCAGTTGTTTAACACCGACTTCCAGTTTAGACTCAATTGGCTGGAAAGCACTTGACATGTGAAGTTAGTGCTGTTCGGAACGCATGTTTGAGTAAATTTTAAAGTAAGTGACAGCTAAATTGTACCTAGGGAAATTACAAAGCCTTCAACACAGTTAATTTTTTGGGGAGGATTAGTTGTAATTGCAACACCAGTCTCCTTGAAGATTCCTTAGTACAGCAAATGAACAGAAGCACATTTAGCTCTTTCAAGAGCCTGTTCTCTTTTAACAGAATAATTTTTGTAAAGCTGATTGTACCTTGCTGAATTGACTTCCCTCTACACTAACATCTGCTTCAGATTTGTAGAGAGGGATTTGTTTTACCAGGCTACCCTCCACCCCCACCCCAGAGAGTCCTTTTTTCTTTCTACCTCTCTAGTGATTTCAGGTTTGAGAGCTTTACAATCAGTAAACCCCTTAGGTAAATTGCCACTTCACTAAAGCTTTATGCATAATGTTGCAGCACTTCATTCCAATTAAAATCAATATTTGGAGTCTTATTTTTATCAGGCAGACTCTCTGGTTGGGAAAGTTGTTTATTACAAGTAAAAGGGTTAGATGTAGTGCTGCATTCTTAAAGCAAGAGGGGAGTGGCTTGTAGAAAGCGAGGGGGACTGAAATATCTGGGCATGGTATAGCCAGTCCTGCCACAGAGTGTGTCCTGCAAACCTTCCAACAGCAGAGTGGTTTTGGCTCTTCAGATAGCTTTGTGTGATTAAAACTGCCCATACAAATGTTTTGGAAGATTGGACCCATACTACCTTCATAGCCATTCTAAACAGAAACCAAAGGAATCAAAAAACTTGGTGTCTTGACCCAAACATCACTTTAGCTGGAAAATAATGCCAAAGTAGGACTGACTCCTCTGGGCCAAGCACAATGTACTCATGGCTGAGGCTCCTTCTGTCACTCGAATATAAGAGTATATCTTCTTTTTTAAAAGAGGAAGTTTCAAAGTGCCAGAAAAATACATCTAATCTTTAAGTGGAAGAGGTCTTAGTGCTGAACAGATAATATTTCTGAGTGACTTAAAGCTGTAGTATCTGACCAACTCAAAGTGAAGCATGGATCATCTATGTTCACATTTTGAATAGTTTTTATTCCAAACTGATGCTGGAAATCCGATTTTTCCAACATGGCTATGAAAAGATGGCATTTTTTTTCCTTTTTGACTTGAACCATATTAATTAAATAGTAATTTTAGACAAGGCTTTTAATGTCTTAGAGTAGTAAGTATCCTTTGGGAGGATAAAAGGGTGTTTGACATGCATAACTCCTTACAGAAAGATTCCCAAATACTTTCAAATGTACAGCTGTTTATTCATTTAAAAATTATTATATCTGAATAGTCTTTTCTTAAAATGCAGACGTTCTTTTTTGTGCTGCTCTTTTTGTTATAACCATTATAAGAAGGACATTAAAATGTTACCTCTACTTGAAATTTGAAGCCTACAGTCAGTTCCTTATTTTCATTTTCTAAAAGGACTGTAAAAACTGCTTACAAAAGTAGCTGTTGGTACATACTTGGAATTAACTGCAGTTTGTGACAGTTAAAAAATACTGCAGATTGTTAAATCATAGAAGGTGAAGCACAAGCATAAGCGTGATCACTTTATCTTTGCTGTAGTGGTACCAACAATCTCTATGGAGTCTGAACATCTCAATGTTTTATTGTTTTATATTTGTCTTTGCCAGTTTTAGCATTTATATATTTTATAAACCCCATTCTCTAGTAAATTGGATGACTGGTTAGTTGATTGAATGCAAATGAACAAATAGACCTGATTTCAGTGGATTCAAAACAGTTGTAACTGTACGTCAGTGTGTAAGGTCCAGAACTCCCTAAATGCAGATTGACTCAGTCCCTTTGAGCAGTAAGTCCCAGTAACAAGTATAATATTTTCATTTATTTTTGTCTCAGGTCTTAGCTGACTTTTTTCTCTGCATGTGCACTATTAGTGCCTTCAGAAGTATACATGTAGAGACTATAAAACTGTTAATGCTACTGTTTGAATGACATTCCAATTATTCATTCATTTATTGATAGCTTTGACCTAAAAACAGTCACTTTAATCCTTTAGGAGTACAGCTGAGACAATACTATAGCTGTTTGAGTATCAGTCTGAAAACCTAGATTTATCACTGAAAACTTTAATTTGAATGTATAAAATGTTGTTGTGCCTCCTTAGAAATTGAGTAGTTTTCTGTAAAACTGTTTTTTTTTTTTTCTAGATGTTAACTGAACTTGCATCTAAAACAGGAGAAAAATACTGATTATATAAATCTTTATATCTGACTATTGTAACTACCATAGTATTTCGCTTTTATGACAGTAATCTAGCCTGCAACATCTACTTGCAGTTTTGAAATTAACCTGTAATTTAGTCTTCACCCCAAATGACAAAAATTCAAATGACTCCATGGGGTGCCAGAAGATGCACTGTAAACAGGGCTCAGTAAGGGGGATAAGGTAGAAATCCATCATCTTAGGTTCTTCTAAAGAATGCCAGTATTACTGAGTAAAATTAATTCTTCTTTTGTGTTTTACTGTTGAAAATTTAAAAAATATTAGCCTAGATAATGATAGTACATACTAGTTTAGATAGTTCATTCTTTGAAAAAGCAAAATCTGCGCTGCACAAGAAATGCAATGTGAGGAGAGGACATCTGAATTGGGCTTGTTTTAACAGCAATATCTTGATTATTAAGGTTTTGTTGATGAAAAATAAGGTTGCTTCGGGAATGTTAAATCATTTCAAGTCAGCCTTTCTGCTGCTGTTGTTAAGTGATGTTAAAAAAATTTGTTTCCTTTGGTAACTTACATCACACCCTTATCAAATAAGGCTCTTGAAATCTAAAATGCAGTCTTACTGACTGCTTGGCTACATACATTTTGTTTGTGTGGTCTTGGTTTGTTTCAGCTTAAACCTTAGCCTTCAAAGAATAACTTGACATATTGTTTTATCAGTGTTTCTCTGGTTGTCCTTGGTTGTTTCTGGTGGTTCTGCTTTGTTTTTGTTTGGTTTTGTTTCAAGCCTGGGTTGTAATCCTTTGAAAAAAAGGTCTGCAGCAGATGATTAAGTACAGTTAGTTACACAGTATGGAAGGTTGTTTTGTATTTGTTGTTACTGTAATAATTTTTTGACTTTTCAGTTTTTTCATTTTAATTATGTGTACTTCTGGATGTGTTGCTATTGTATACATAGGGGAAAATTCGGCGAAGGATTGAGGTACCAAAAAAGGAAATATTCTGTGTGTTATTTCTCCTTGCTGCTCAGGGGGCTCCTGACTAAATGCATTTAATGCCTTCCTGGACACTTACTTACTGCTCCATGGATTTACACTAGTGCCATGTCTCTATGACATGGATAGGCCAGCATAAGACATATTTTGATACCATACTGTACTCTTGAATTAACTGCAAAAATTGTATTTTTTAAAGTAGAAAATATCTGTTGGATTCTGATTTTCATATAGAATGGAATAATGCTATAACCCTTCCATTGTGATGGAATGGACATCAACAGATGATTTATAGGCGCTCTGTTAAGGTGTAAAACCAGTATAATGAGCTGTGGCTATCTTACTTAACTTTGTTGATCTATAGTGAAACAAAATATTGTGGAATAATTGTGAAGAACTTAAAAATTGGAAATGCCTAAACATAGACATAGAGGTGAATAAGAGTGTACATGGTATTACTTACAAATGAGAAAATAAAGCTGTTCAACGCTTAGGTGATTTTGGGTTTTGTCAAGATAGAGCATAGCATAACTTAAGAGTATTGCTCAAAAATTAAGTGCATCTAATGCTGAGGAACATTCACACCTTTGGCTAATTTGTTGTGAACAGTGGTCATGGAATCAAAAATAGTAAGAGTTGAGGGGGGAATAAACACTTGGATTATAGACTGCTAAATTAATTTTCTGTGAAATTTTCAAGATTAAAGTGGTTTCAGCATGCATTGCTTCTGCTCAGAGTGTTTTTATTCTTGTTTTGTTTCATTCCACAAGGGATGACATGCCTGCAGCTCTGGAAGCTTTAACCAGCTGTTACAAGAAGTATGGTAAAATTCTTCAACTTCATAACATCTACTGTAAACTGGTAGAAAAAGGAGATGCTGATCTTCTGCAAAAGGGTTAGTTGCACATAATCAAATGCTGTCTGCTAATATGAAGTGTTTTCTGGGGATTTTTCTTCCAGGATTTGTATATCATTTCTTTCAACTGAAAGAAAAAAGTTGCTTGTCTTTGTATGTGTTAACTTTAAAGCACTAATTCATATTAGTGGGTTACTCTTCACTCTCTAAAGAGTGGCTGCACTCTTTAGATTGAAAAATTGAGTGTAATTTTAAACACAGAATAGCTCTGTTTGTATAATACAAAGATTAGTGCTAATATTTGTTTAAGCTATGTATGTTACTATTAAGAAACAAATTAATAGTAGCACATCACAATAATAAAACAATACATCTGTTTTTCAAATAGCTGGGCAGTTCACAAACCATATATCCTCACTTTCTGTGAGCAGAGTGTGCCAATATAGTCTGTTTTACTGAGTGTAGTTCAAAATGTAGTATAGATAAACAGAAAAAACATTTTAAGTCTGCTCAACCACAAAGCTAAATAAATTGTGTCATGTGTTATAATCATTCTGATTGTTTCAAAATTTATCCCCCTATAGCTTATCTTTTATAAGGCTTGGAAATACTAGTATTGGGGAAGTCTGACATAAATATTGAAATACTTCAATAGATTGAGTAAATTAATGAGTTGTATTCTGTCTTTAGTTTCAGATTTTGTAAGCAGAGAATATGGTGACATGATGGCTCTTTATGATCTCTTCTTCGCCTTCTTGCAAACAGGAAAATACAAAGAGGCCAAGAAGGTCATCGAGGTGGGATTTTAACTATAGTACTCTAATCATGCAGCTGTTTAGACTCTTAATTAGAAACATTAAAGTTTTTAACCTTTAATTAGACTTGTTCTGATTCATATTAATAGAATGCAATCCCAGTAATAAAAAACCCTCGGCCAGCTTTATTTTGTATAATTACAGTTCAGAAGAGAGACAGTAGTCTTGTACATTGAAATTGTTTCCTCACTTTTGCAAATTTGCTCTTATATATCAAAATGATATTTGCATATTAAATATCGGATTGTGGAACAATTAAATTAAACTGGCATTCCTGGGTGTAAAGTTGCTAATCCTCTTTCCGAAGGAATTCTTTGTTCTTAAAAGCACTGGAATTTAATTTGCTGCAGACCATGCTCAGATTTATTTGTAATGCTTGTCTACAAGTTAATCAGCCAAACAAGCACTGTCTGCTACTGTTTGGCATTTAATTTAGTATTTCTTCTCTCTCTTCCTTTTTCACGATAGTAAGCAGCTTATAGGAAGTGGTAGGTGACAAACTTGGTCTATTTAGGATTAGTATATTTTATCTAGACTTGATTGAAATTGTGCTTACTGAAATTGATAAGTCAAAGGGGCAGCTGCAGAGTCTGCCCAGATTGTGATTATTTTTTCTACTTAACACAGTTGTATGTTTTTAAAATGCTGCATAAGTTTTCCACTTAACGTATAGGAGGAGGCATGTTGCAGAAAAAGTAATAGTTTGTCCTCAGCATTTTTGTGTTATGCCCATACACAACTCTAACCTCATTTGGGGTTTTTTTTTCCTTCCTGAGACAAAGAAACCTTTTTCTCTTAGTTCCCCTTAGAGTATCTGAAATACCAGTTATCCCTGCTTGAATTGTCTAATGGAATTCTTGCATTTCAAAAATCTTAACTGAAGATCTATTTGTTTGTCAGTGATGGAACAGTACTGTCCTGCTGTGGGGTATGTGGATATTGCTAAGCAGTGTTGAAACACTGGTATTTTTGTTCTGAGAGGGTGTTTTGGAGCTCAAATCTTAAATTACAGAAGAACAGAAATATCAGTATCTGACAGCAGATGACACTGAGGAGTTGAGTTCTTTTTACAGCATATAGGAGGTAAAAGTATGAAATCTGAGATTTGGAATTAAAATTAAAGCTAAATAAACAAAACTGTTACATCATGTGATTTAGCAGCTCTTTCTTTGATACTGGCATTTAATTTCTCTGAATTTGTATTGGTGTCTGGAGCTCAGCAAGCATGAATAGGATAATAAGCAAGTTATCAAATTGTTGGGGCTCTGAAACTCTTGTAATTTTCTTAAAACATGCCAGATTCTCTCTGCAGATATTCAGTATTTGGTTACTATAAGTTACTACTAACCACAAATGCTTAGGCATAAATCTCAACACCAAATATCTGAAGACTAAATGGAAATTTTCCTACCTTTATGCTAGTTAAAGTATTTTTATCTAACTTCTATGAAGTATGAATTAGAGCTTTGTTTGTGCTGTGGAGGAAGAGCTGGTTTAAATTACAGAATTTTTAGTAATATAGAAATGTAGCTAGGAATAGTATGCATGTATTTTACTAGTGGAAAAAGTGTCACAGAATCTATTACTATGTGGTGTGTAATACTTCAAGTATGCTTTTGTGTCACAATATGTTAAGTAACTTCAAAGAAATTGTTTCTGAAAGAGGAAGATGGAAACCTTATAATTGATAATTTGCTGAAGAAGAAAATTCTTGTACTGTTTTAAAACATAAGCAAGTTCCTGTTTGCTTTTTGATTTGTTGGGAAGTGAAAGCCTAAATCAATATTCTGTGAAATGGTGCATATATGTATGTGTGTGTGTGTATGTATATATATAAAACAAGGTGTATGTGTATCCTTTTCTCTAGTCCAGTGGGTTTTGTGACTAAATTACTTCTCTTGATGGTCATCTCAGATTATTGTTTCAATCTTCTTTGCTTGTGAAATAATATTCAGTAAAGGAGATTAGTTGGTGCTGCTTTCTCTTTCAAATGCTGTTGCATATACCTTTAAGCATATACTTTAAGCAAGTATTGCTGGTTATGATGGTCAATTAATTTTAGTGATATTGTTTGTTTTGAAAACATCTATGGAATTAATAAAGAGTATCTAAAAGGATAGTAATAAAGCTGGAAGAAAACCTCCTTAGAAGCCAAAGAAATGAACACTGTGGAGGATGTGGTTTGCTTAAATGGGATTTTTACTCATTGGAGACTACTACCTCTGCTTGCTCTTGCTAATTTTGGAAATTACAGGTACACTAGATGCTTATGTGAAACTTAGTGACAATTACTGCTTTGAAAATCTTAGTACTCAAAGTCCCAGGAATAAAAAAATAACTCTAAAATCTGAAATCTTTAGTAAAAGTGAAAGTGGGTGACAATACTGGGAAAGGACGAAGGGTAAGATTTGAGTGAGATTATAAAAATCAGGTCAGATTTGTGTATGTTACATTATCTGGCCACAAATGTGTTGTGAATGCATATATATATAAGATCATGTTATGGGATATAAAAAGAAAGCTGAAAGATCTGGGCCTTAACTGCTTGGTGGATTAAAAGCCAGACTAATCAGAGAATGAGAGTGTGAGAGATAACAAAAGGGAAGTACAGAGGAGATGAGGCAAATTTGTCTAACCAATGCTAGAACAGCTAGACTGAAGCCTGTGGTAGTTTGGTCGTAGGAATCTCTTCTGAGGTGATGCTGACTGGAAGAGAAGCTGTGTTTGAGAAGACTGGGGGGGAAATGTTGTTTCTGAGGCATCCTGGGGTTTGTGTGGTAAGGTAACAGTTTGGAGTATTGTTGAATTGCCTTGTTAAGCACTTGAAAGTCTCGTTCTCAGAGACAATAGCTACAAATAAGGTAGCCTTGGCTGGTCTGTAAAGTATTCTAGCTGTGCCTGGAGATTCCTGAGGCCCTAAAGTTGTGCTGGTAGATGCTGTTCTGCTTTACAATGTAAAACAAGTTCTACCAATGGGTGCTGTAGTACATCAAGTTGTGATTTAGTCCTCTTAATTGCACCTCAACTGATAAGTTAGCTATTGTCTTGAGTCCTTCAAAGATGATCATGTCAAAACGAAGTTGGCACATATCTCTTCTTGCCCCTTACCACAAGGTCACATACTAGCTCGCTTTCCCTTGGATTGGCACAGCATGACTTCTATGTCATCAAATCTAGCTCTGGATACTTAGGATTTTTTCCCTTACTTAGAAAGGCAGCTTAATTGCCTTTTGTCCTTGAATTTTGTTTTTCATAAAGAAAAAAGGACGAAAATTAGGTCAGTATGTTTTGCCTTTAACTAAATTAAACTACATTAAAACTAATGCACACTAAAAGAAAGCCTATTCAATAAATAGGATTAGGGGGGAAATACCTTCTAAAAAATACTTTACCTATCCTCTAAAATGTTTTCCTATTTCAAAAATATTTAATCAGATCTCCTGGAGTGGTCTTAGATAATTATGTGGAGAGAATCTAGAATTGTTTGGCCTTATGTTCTTCTAAGTCTGGTATATAAATGATAAAAGAATATTTTAGAGCCTAGTCCCCCAGATCTCTCAACTTCTTACCTGTTGTCTGTACTGGACAGACAGTGAAAAGCCCCATTTGTTTACTCAGCTGTTGATTGCCGCTTTATTAAGCAGATGTTTAAGATCTGTACTAATGGGAAGGTCATCCAGAAGAGTAGGAGTAAAAAAGGGAATGTTACACCACCTTGGAGGATTTTATTCCCCTTTTCACCTGTTACTCTGTTTTCATGCTGCATGGAGGTTTACAGATTTCACTACTTACAGTAGGTAAAATATAGTTGATGTCTGCCATTTTTGCTGGATTTGGTATTTTGGTGATCTCTGAATCTTTGCCCAAGATTTCGTAACTTGCAGCTATTTTGCATTCATGATGGTTGACTATTTCTAGACTCATCCTTTTTCCTTCCTTTACTCATGCTGAATGCAGCCGTTTAAATACCCACTGAATCAGTGTGCAATGCAGCCTATGTCCACTCTTGGCTTTTTCTGAAAGGATTTGTATCTCCTTCAGGACTGTAACAGTCCTGCAGCAGAAGGTCAAGCAAAGCCTATCTATAAATCTGCTTAGTGAAAGTCCGAACCATGTTTTCATGAAGCAGAAATGAACAAGCAAGACATTAAACTGGTGTTAAACCATTTCTGCACTGTATCAATAAAATCACTGCACCTTAAATGAAGTTTCATTGTACAGCAAAATACTTAACTAAATAAACCAAAACAAGCGCCACATTCAGAAAGGTGTCAGGTCACTTGCATTTTTAGTTGGGAGCATATGGACTCCTCTGATAGGAAGTAGGAGTTGGTAGCAGTGTTCCACTGTCTTTGTGTTGTTTGACAGATGCTTCTTGAAATATTTCTAGAACAAATCACATCAGCTGCTAAAATAACAGCTGTTAATTTGCTCCTTCAGTGGAAAAGTAAAAGCTCTCATTTCTGCTCTGGATTTGGTTTTGCTGGAAATGAAGGCAAAGAGGATTGGAATACAGGGAAAGATCTCAGAACCGTGTGGCAGTTTTTCGGTAGAAGTTCAACCTGTGTATTTTGTTTCCACTAGAGGAGCCTTCCTTGAAAATGGCCATGGATAGTGCATGGCTTCAGAATTCTTCTAACCAGATTTTAATAAAGTGTGGTACTATTTTCATCTACTCATACTAAATATCTTGTTTATATTTAATAATTAAATTTATCATACCATATTCCACATATGTCAAGACATTAGTGTGAAGAATTCAGAGAGAAATGGTTGTGAAATAGTTTAATAAAATGAGTTCCATTGTGAAAAAATGTAAGAAAAGGCATTTGCTGCTGAAATCTGGGACCTGACAAAAGAACTGGTTTCGGTGAGTTAAGTGTACAGGAATATATCTATCAACAGATGTCAAGTTAATTTAGGAGGTAAATAGATTTAAGCAAAGACTTGTGACATCCATTGTCAGCAGATCTCAAGATACCAGTTGCCGTTGGATTTAATCTGCCATAAAAACAATGAGAATATTTCTACATGATATTGAGAGATTACAACCTTCTTTCATCCAGATTGCTTTTTTTTAAGAGTCTGCATCATAAAATTGAGTCCTGCTGATTTTTTGCTGGAGATGAACTACCAAGAGAAGATGCTTTCTTGATTTGTGACAGCAGGGTTGGGGGGGCAAGGAGGGGGTGCATGGTTTATGTGTAATTTAGTGATGGTTATATCTAGTGTCTGAATTTATTTACAAAGACTTATTTCTGGTCCTATTGAGAAAAGAGTGGAGGTAATTAGAACAAAATTTAAATGTTTGTGAGCAAGACTGTATTAGATAATGGTGATCTGAGATTTAGGAATAGTTCATAGGGGGTGTAATAGCTTTTATTAGAGTAACTGAGGTGGAGGGGAAAGAGCTTTTAAGAATGCAAACCCTATAATTACAAGAAAAGATTAATTTTTAAAATTATTACTATTGAGTCCTATTAGTCCAATAAAATCATTACTTCTCCTTCTGAAACTGGACTCTGACGCAGTTAGTTATTAGTGAACTTGGATTTTCCTTGCATGCATTAATGTATATGGGTTAATTTAAAATGGGTGCTTACTAGTTCAGTGCATGTTATTTAGAAGTTCTTAAATATTCCATTCTTACAGGGAAGGGATATGTTTCAAATAAGTAAATTTGGTAAAGGAGATGACTACTGAAAAAATTCCTTCCCCAAAGGAAGACAGTAATGTGTTCAGATGTGGGATTATGGCAAGATCTGTGTGTCGTTTCTTGGCTCCAGGTACTTTGTGTTAGAAAGAAGAGGTGTATAATGCTTTTTTTTCATTCATCTTACGCTGTAAAACCACGTTACAAGGCCAAAAGCAAATTCTTGCTCTGTTTTGAGTCTAGGATAACCCTGAGGACTTTGTTTTAAGCAAAGTTTTGGTGTATATTTTTCTGTCACCTTTTCTTCCAGTGTGATTATTGTGAATGCCTACTAATTTATAATAATATTTCACTGCATAATTTATCTTGGAAAACTTCTTAATAAACATAAACTATTCCAATAGTGATTAAATGTACATCAGTTTCAGTTGTCTTGAGTAATGATAAAGTTGTAAAACTCTATCCTACTTTTATTTTAGTATTTTGGAAAATAATCAGGTTGCCTGACATTTTTCTTGTTTGCTTAACATAAAGCAGTGTATATTCCTCTTTCAAGAGAAATAAATAAAATCATGAGTATTTCTCAACAGATACTTGTGTTGGTAGAGTCAGTGAACTGTGAAAATGACAGAAGCTTTGCAGCAAATACATACTTAGGGAGAAAAAAACCCACAAAACAACAGTATAAACTTTCCCAGTGGAGTCTCTAAAGTTTGTATTTTCTTTCTGTGAACTACTGTTGCTTTTTACATCAAAATTGACATAATAGAGGTTGACTGGTTGCTACCTTGTGTGATTTTAGGATAGACAGAAAGGAGAGCATGAACTTGAATTCTCATCAGTCTCAGGAGAATAGTTAGTGAGGGTAGATGTGTAGACATGTGTCCCTTTGTCTTTCATTAAGTATCTGGTACTGCAAATAAAATATCAAATTCACTATAACTGAGTAGGCTTTGAAGGCATGACTTGCAGTGGAGCAACTCATAGGTTTTGATATTCCAGTACTGCATTAGAGTACTTGCCCTCATCATCAACATGAAAAGTAGACATATTGAAGGTACAGATATAATTGTTTTCAAGCTTACATACAGTTATCCCTTGCCCAAAAAGTTGAACAAGAGTCCACATATTTTTGATTAGTTTCTCTTGAAAGAATTCAGTATTACGGGGTTGTATTTTGGTTAGTTATATTTATTTCTGGGCAAAATTGCTTGTAAAGAAGAAAAGAAATTACTCATTTTTAGAGAGTTTGCAAGGTTTTCTTTTGTTTAGTAAGAGTAAAGTGAGTGAGAGTATCTTTCTGTGTCATCACCAAAGAAACCATTTTTGAAACCCTTGAGAACTAAACTTCTTTCAAAGTGGAAAATGAACTTGTAGAAAAAGTATTGCTTGCATTTCCAGCCATAAACAGCCATAGTTGTAATATCATCCTGGTAGTACAATGACTTAAAGAAATGCTGAGCTAGGGGAGCACGAATATGTTTTATTAGACAGTTGATATGATTGCAACAGGAAAGATGCTTTTGGATGCACAGATGATTTTTAGATCCCTCGGTCTCTAAAGCTGGATCTTTTGTGGGCTTCTGGACTATTGTATAAAAGTTCAGAGCCAATACTTAAAATAAGGGGTTTTTCTGATACATTCAACCATGAAACTTCACTTGGACTTTGCTGTAAGGATTATAGTGGGAGAAATACAACAGAGTGGTATACCTGTGTACATATGAACTCAAGATGTAAGATTATTTTTTAAAAAAAAGTAAATGTGTTAACTGGTATTTTTAAAAAACTAATGCATTGTTATTTGAAAGTAAAGAAATGTTTCGCAGGAGAAAAAATAATAGTAACAGAAAATAGTATTCATCATCTCATTCGATAACAAGACTAGGATGGCACCATAAGGTACAGAAATTTTGTATATGTTCTAACTTTCTGATTAAGAAGTGCATCTAGTGCTTAGTAGAAGTGAGAACTTGTGCCACAAGTTTTAACCTAGGGGAAGATTCAAGGAAAACATGCAGTGTTTATGTTGTAAACAGCTTTGTTCAAATAGCCTGCCATGCAAAAATATCCCAGACTTCATTAAAGCTGTATGGAATTTGTGAGATTTTCATAGACATTTTTGTGGAATCAGGGAAAAATCCATCCTTAAATTAATAACTTCCCATCAAGTGTTCTGTTTTCCCTGACGCTTATGTTGGAGAGAGCTGTTAGGAATGACACACATCAGTTCTTATAGCTGTCTGCCCAAGGCTGTCTGCTTGGAGAAGTAAAGCATTTTCCTGCAAGACATTGCTTTGGCATCTAAATCTCAGTAACTGGTTCTGGTACTGGTAGCATAAGTCTGTTATTGCTGCTGATGTAACTCTTCATGAAATGTTCTTCTTCCTTTAGCAGCATTAGCTGTCTCTTACTATTACTGGCTTTTTCAGCTGCAGAGAGAGAGGAATGAATGGATCTATCCTTCCAAAGAATACCATCAGGAAGTGCAATGTGGATGACTTTTATAAATTTCAGCTGTTTTATTTCCAATATGTTTGAATCAGTGATTATAGTAGAACTGTTTCCCTAAGAAAAGACTGAACTTTCTGCAACTAAAATGCAGAAATTTTGAAGCAGACATAAATCACTTAAGGTGGTCAGGGTTAAACTTGAATAGTTAGAATTGATGTGTTATTCACAGTGAAGTTATGAAAGGCTAAAGCAAGTTGACTGGTATATGTAAGAATTATTTTGCCAAACAGCACACAAGTAGTCATTTGTGAACGTGCAGTGTTGGAAGGTTAAAAAAGAAACTCTCCATTTCATGTCACATATATGCCAAATGAAAAATGCTGCTGCTGGTTTTTAATCAGTTATGCAACCTAAGCCAGCAAAAGTGGCACTGTTTTGGGGCAGTTCTCTGTTCTTAGTTTGCTGAAAATCAGCTTTTTGAACAGGACTCAGGGCTTCTGGTCTGTATGTTGTCTTTTGTGGTTTTTCTCTGTAAGTAAGTTTTGTGTTGAAAGAGAAGAGGTTTGCTTTAGGCAAGTGGAGAGGAGAAAATAAATATTTTCATATGTCTTCTGTAACTTTTTAAATGTTTTTGTTAGAAAAGCTTTTTTGAAAGTAAAAAACTAGTATGGCTCTATTGATTGTAGCAGTTACAGAATACTACTGTAAACAGAATTTGAATATTTCTATCATTTAAGAATATGAAAAGACATCTAATAGATTCCTCCCTGACAGGTCAGTATTTTTTCAAACAATCTGTTTTCTTTCAGCTGTAATAGGTAGAAAATAGCTGAAATAAAAATGTTACTACAGAAAACCTTCTCATTGGACCCCTTCAATCACCTGTCTGAAAGTGACTGGTTCTCAGAAGGAGGAGATCAAACCAAATGCTTTCAGTGTGTTAGGACTGTTGCATTTTCATGATTTTTGAATGCTGCTTGACAAGAGTTATTCCAAAGATGCAGCATATTTTTCCCTTTCTGATTAGTGTTCCTTGCTGTGTGTGAAGGTGTAGGATCAGTGGGTAAATTGGTATGGGAATAAGTAGCAGGGTTGTATAATTGTCATAGAATCACAGAATATGCTGAGTTGGAAGGGACCCATCAAGATCATCAAGTCCCACTCCTGGCCCTGTGTAGGACACCCCAAGAAATCACATAAGTTTTGATCAAAACTGTGGACTGATTTTTCTAAGAGATGGCATGAAGTAGCTGAATTCTGCTTAGCCTAGAGAAGAAACAGGAAATTATTTTATATATGAATCATTAAATTAGAATGAAATTGAGATAATAAAGAAAGCTCCATTGTATGTTGTCTTCTAATTCAAAATCCAGAGGTTTCAAATGAAGCTAGTAGAAGTTAGGCTGAGAACAATCAAAAGTGGTAATATTTTGGTTGGACTCTGCAGAAGGTGGTGGAGGCCACCCATTGTTAAAAGTTCTTCTGAATGTGATAAAACTGAAGGGGTTTCAGGGGTGACCAGAAGATCTCATGAAAGAGATCATCAAGTCCCACTCCTGTGTTAGAATGGCTAGAATCAGTAGAATCCACTGAACCTAAGGTAGTTGGAGAGTGGAGGAGCACTAAAGGGAAATTATTGCTGTGTTTTCGGACATTTTATTTTCTCCTGTAGTTACTGTTACAGAGAGGATAACAAGGTTTGATTTGGTACTGTACAACTGTTTTATATTTCAAAATAATGTAAAAACCAGAAATACATGTTTGGCTTATATGCGGGATGAATTGCTTGAGACTCTCTCAAACAAACAAACAAACAAAAAAAACCAAGACAAAGAAACCACTAAGACTCGATATAGATTTTTTTTTTTTAGTCCTTTGAAACAAGCAAGATCAAAATTGTAAATAGGAATTTGGAAGAGTAATTACAGTTTTTTACTTAATTTTTCTTTATTCTTTGCATTTTGTTATTCTTTGTTTTAGTCTGCTGTATTGTAGAAGCACTGCTTGCTGCTAAATGCAATGTTTAAAATTCCCTAAGATTGTAAGGGATAAGCTACAAATATGGACTATCAGGCAAGCCCTGGAGATTTAGTTAATCTGACCTAGATGTTCTTTTGATGATTGAGACCTGCAGTATGTGAAAACACTTCTCAATTTCAAAATGAAACACAAGGATATCTGTTGTATAACTCAGCTGTCCTTGTAGTGACAGACACATCAATCATTTCTGAACAGGAAAGGATTTACTATAAAAAGTTTGTAGCTTTCGAGCTGTTGAGTTCATTGGCATTCGGATCAGCAGCGATATTGGAAGTTGTAAGTGAATTCAGCATTTGAATTTTACCATGTCCTAAAGAGGATTAGCTACAAATGCAGGCAACATACTTCTTTCTTTCTTTTTCATTTTCAAGAGCCTGTTGTGTATCAAGAGCCTGTTGTGTAAGATGTTAATTCTTGACTTAGTTTTCAGCATATTTTATGTTAAACTGCTTGGTAGCTCTTAAAAAAGCACTGAACAGGTACCTATAAATATAAGTAACTGTGGCAAGGGGAAAAACCCAAACAAACAACTAATTGGAAAAAAAAAATCGTGTACCTGTAAAGCTGTGTTTATATATACCACTTTGAATATATGGGAAGCTACAATTCTTCTGTAACCTTCTGGCCTGAGGCTGTTGTAACAGTACAACTAAACACACAGAGATGCTCCATGTTGAGGAGCTGTGGGATTAGCATCCTGGTTTTTGCAAACCCTTACATTGACTTCATAGAATAACCATTCTATGGTGATTGGTAGGAGCATATGGACATTTACTCTGCAGAAAACTGTCTCCTATGTATTTAGCAAAACTAAAGAATTTTCACTGAAATTTTGCTTGCTGGTTTTCTGGTGTATGCTGAATTATTTCAGAAAGATTCTGTTCGAGAATACAGGAAACGGAAATGATCTGTGTTTAAAAGAGAGAAGGTAAATTCACATTTCCAATAGTAATTGTTTCCACTGTTCTGCAACTGAAACTTAATATTTCTCACAGCATTTTGTCCAAACTGCCTCTTTTGTGCAAACTGTTATTCAAAATTTTGAATTTAAATTCAAAAATTCCAAAATTTTTGAATTTAAATTCAAACCATTTAAACTAGAGATTTCTTACAATATTCAAATGTAAAAGCTTTCAAGAGTCAAAACACATGTTTCTCTGTAGGGGTGAACAGATATTTCCTTGGAATTATTTTAAGCTATATTAATGTGAATCTGGACATGTTAAATTAAAAACAGAGTCCACTCTGTAAATTATATTTATGCTAAGACAAGATAGTATACAGCAAGGAAAGCCAAGTATCTGTGGGAGGGAAGGCCAAGAGGTAGAAATGATGGATTCTTTGCACACATTTTGCTGTGGCCTGTTTTTAGATATGTTGGACATGGGTAGGGAGAACATGTGATATGTCTCTTCAATTAATCTGACTTTTCCTACCTTTACTTTAGAATTTACTTAAGTTGAGGAACTGCTGTTCTGATTATGGCATGTTGTACTGGAAAGGCACAATGTGGTTTCCTATACCAGATGGAGTTTCAAGGATTGAAACCTTTTCTTTTAGCATGTGTATAATGTAGCTGCAGTTGTTTCTGCTTGAAACAACAAAGGAATGAATAATCAAAGGCTCACAAACTGGGAAAGCCAGTAACAGAAAGAACTGTGGCATGCTGACAATTACACATCAGTTCCTCTGTGTACACACACTTAAGGGCAAGCCTTAAGTGTCTTAGCCTTGAGAATAAGTCTTTAGCCTTCTGTTCTGAGGTAGGAATTGCCCTAAGAGTTACTATATGTGGCATCTGCACAGTATATTGGCATTACCAAATGGTGATGGTGCCGTTCAGAGGCACAGTTTTCTAGCTGCTAGTTGCAGTGGTGCTGAATACAAATATTTCACTGTGAAGACAGTTTGGAAACATTTGGTAGAGAATTACCATGAGTAATACAAAGGATTACTATAGGTAGCAGCAGTTATACCCAATTAATGTGGTGATAGAATTTATTAAATGTTTCAGTTTATCTGAGGTGTATTTTAAATCAACTCTCTCAACAATGTTCAACCAAAAAGGAGAATGTCTTGAATAAGATAACTGCAATTTTTATATCTCATAAATGCTGCTTAACATGATTATTTGTGGACTTGTTTGTTTAAATGAAACAAACAAAAGCTAGGAACTTTTGTTATGAATACCTGTATTATGATTATTTTCCCTTAGAATGTTCTTTGTGCAGTAATGTATTTCTTCTTTTGGAAATATTTTACAGACTCCTGGCTTAAGAGCACACTCTGGAAGATTGCAGTGGTTTGCAAAAAAGTGTATATTAGGTAAACAGGTATGTGACTCATATGATGTGTTCTATGGAACTGTCATTTTATTCTAAGTAAAATTGTTTTGAAGTATTTTCTTGCTTGATTTTTATGTTTGTGAAAGGACATGTGACAGGTTGATGAGGTGAACTTAATGTTGGTGTATAGTTAAACAGAAATACTATTTTAGCTGAATGCACACAGCATGTATGTGCACATATATAGAAAAATAACTGTTTGGCTGAGGTATAACTGTGTTCTTCCTTTTTGAAGATGGAAGTTATGGAACAGTTGGTAGAATTAACTCGAAATCTGTTTGAATGTGATAGAGATGAAATGTACTACCACCTGCTTGAACTGTGTGGTAAGTGAGCTTGAGATCTTTTTCATGTTTGTGATCTGTTTTCCTTTGTGGTTGGAGATGGGACGTAACCCTGGAGAGAACCCTGTCTCTTGATACACAATTAGTCTGGGTACCATTTCTGAGGCGTCTTGTGGGGGAGAAGAGGTCAGGGGTTTGGTTTTTTTTTCATCGGGAGACCTAAACACTTAGTGTAGTGTGTGTGTACATGTATGGATGGATGTATATATAGACTTATGTCGTACAAGTTTTCCAATCCATGCTATTGTCTGGTGTTATAATTTGAAAGTTAACTCTGTTTTGGCTTTCAATGTGCTTAGAGAAGAAAACCTGCTCATCTGTTATCTTCATAACTGATTAAAATCAGGGGTCTCCTGTAATTGAATCTGGTTCTGAAAGGTCCGTATGTTTTTTTAATTTACTTACTTTTCACCAGTCACAACCTAACTTTTGCATCATTTATAGCCATGAAACAGTTTTTAAAACTGAAAGTTAATTTCTGTACTACAGACTTAGTGTAGGATGTATCTATGAGGTTTTCATTCTTTTTTTCTGTGTTTTTCAGTCTTTGGTTTGTAATTCAGTGTATTATAAAGGATTAAATTTTTTGAGATTTATTTTAAAGTACTGAATAAATACATTGTGTTAAGATTGGATGTGGAGCGCTGTTGGTATGGAGCACTAAACAGTAAATTGGGACACAAAGCATTACAGGGATTTCTGAATGCTTCAGTAATGTATGTACATATATCTATATATTATTG
This sequence comes from Rhadina sibilatrix, assembly GCA_013400275.1. Classification (NCBI taxonomy): domain Eukaryota; kingdom Metazoa; phylum Chordata; class Aves; order Passeriformes; family Phylloscopidae; genus Rhadina; species Rhadina sibilatrix. The sequence continues at coordinate 1,607,406 of VWYO01028430.1, read as the reverse complement.
AGCCATTACAGGAATTTGATATGTCTGGAAAACTTGCATTTGAGTTTGAAGTAATTTTGGGCTGTTCTCCATGTATATTTTTGGTTGGGTAGGACTATTGATGCAGGCGTCTTCCCCACTGCACTTAGGTACAGCAGGAGAAGACATGAATACTTGCACAAAAAAAAAAAAAAAAAAAAAAAANAAAAGAAAAAAAAAAAAAAAAAAAAAAGACCAGAAACCCCGTGAGAATTTTGTTGCTTTTCATTTCCTGAAGCCTAGGACAGCTTCAAAGAAAACTAGCATTACCTAATTCTGGCTTTACACATACTGGTTCACCATCAGAAATCAAACAGGCCTGAAAATCAATCTTGTCTCAACAGGGAGAGAACCTTCCTATTTCTCCATTCATCCTGTTCACCTCTGGCAGTGACTAAGTCTGACAGTGTGCCTGCTAGGAAGAGAATCTAAGAAGATACAATTCATCAAATTCTGTCATGCAAAATCTTCAGTCTTCTTTCAGAAGACATAACCAATTTCATCTATTCAAAGAAGTGGAAAACATTTGTGGGTTTCTGTCACCATGAAAGACAAAAGCCATGCATAATCCTACGTTCAACCATTTTAGATTATCTATCAAAGCTGCCCCATGCACAACCACAGTAGGACTGTTACTGTGTACCAAAACCATAACTTCAGATCTATTTTAGACGTATAAAAAAAGAACCTACCATCTAGTCCAAGCAGCAATCAAAAAGTTTGAAAGCAAGGTGTTTGGTTATCACAGAATAATTTATACTGGAGAAAACCTCAGGAGTTTAAGCCCAGGCCATTTCCCGCAACTAGGACAGCTCCAAAGTCAGATCACATCATAGCCTTGTTTAGTAAAGGTTTAGGTGCCTTCAACAGTGGAGATCAAAGGGCCTTTCTGAACAATCTGATCCAGGATTTGATCATTCTCATTGATTGCTGCAGCTTTCAATCACCTCTCACCCTTTGCTGTTCACTTGTGAGGAGAGACTGACTCTTGAAGAGTCAGCAAAGAATTTACAAGATTTGCATGTATAGTAGGAGAGCTGAACCTGCTTTGAATGAAATGCCAAAGCAGTTTATTGAGAAGGATGTTTCTGCTTTAGAGAGCTCATTTTTACCAGGGTGTAATCAATAGTGTCTGTGAAACAACCAGTGCTTCACAATTGGTGACTGCAAAGCTAGAAAATGTAAAGGCAACAGGAAACCACCTGCTGTAGGTAGTTAAATGGTAGTTAACTGTTTTCTTTCATGAAATCCAGATTTCTGTTAATTCACAGTTTTGTACAGTGATGCATATATAGTTTTCAATTTACAGTCTGGAACGATAGAACTGATGAGCTGGGATGATCACTTCTGCACTACTTTTGAGCTGATTTCTCATCTGAAAAATCATATAATCCTTGGGGTTTTTTTCTGGCATCTTGTATGTATTAAAATCGTTTAAAACTTCAAATTGATGATCAAATGAAGCAGAAGGACATGATTGATGAATTATTTTCCAAAGACATCATTTTGAATCACCTTAGATATGAATGTATATTTTAAGTGTGCTTTTATCTGAACATTTTAATCTTGTTTCAGAGAGCAACAAGGAGTGGGGAAAGGCTGAAGCTATTTGGACTAAAATTCAAGAAGAAAATATTGTTCCTCGTGAGAAAACACTAATTTTACTTGCCAGTATATTTGAGAAAAATGGTCAGGTTGTTCCATTTGAGGTACCTAAGGTAAATAGAGTTTAACTTTCCTAGTTAACAACATTTATGAATGTATGTCTTCTCATTAAAAAAAACATTAACAGATAGCATTACAGTAATTGAAATGTTTGTTTCTTTTAAAGGGTAGGCCCGAAGAAAGCAGAAGTGCTGCTTCTGGGGAAGAACTGAAAATTCGGATGCTTTGCAGGAAGAATCAAGCAAAAGGTTAACTGAAATCCACTGTGGGGTTTTCTTCCCCTTTCCACATTAATTTTAAGGTTTCAATTAACTGCAGAGCTCTTCTGTGCAAACTTCCCAGTCTCTGCTAAAACCAGAATTAATTTATGCATGGATGTTTGCCTTTGTACACAGAAGAGCAGAGTGTATTTCAGTGCCATTCCTTTGATTTAGTCGGTGTTTAATCATTGGAAATCCATTCCTATCTATCTCATCCCAAAGCAGGTGACAGAAGAAGAAATAGCTTTACTGGACCTTACAAAATGGAGAGGAATCACAGAATCCTAGAATGTGTCAGGTTGGAAGGGTGGGTCATCTGGTCTAGCCTTTTTGTTCAGGCAGTCTCATCCTTAAACACATGGAACAGGATCCTCCAGTAATGAGACTTCACAACCTCACTGGGCAATCTGTTCCAGTGTTCAGTCAGCAGCACAGTCATGCTTAGTTGGAACCTCCTGTGCATCAGTTTCTGCCCATGGCCTCTTGTCCTATTGCTCTGCACCACCGAGAAGAGCCTTGGTCACAGTTAGGTAATTTCTAGTATTTTCCAAGGTGCAGAGTATTTGAATATTCTGGAAATACTTATTTTCTTCATTTATACTATAGTAAATAAGTAGGTACCTCATTTGAAAGCGGTATAGAAAATAGAATTGAATAGGTTTAAAAATTAATTTTGCTGAATGAGGAAGATTTATAGATGCAAGACACCTAGTAATTTTCTTCTCTAAGTGTTATCAGTATATTTTATGGGTTGGACACGGATTTTTAAGCTCTTAGTTTTTAAAAGAATGTATCAGTCATTCAGACATTAACTTACATTGTTAGTGAAATTACAGTCTGGAGTTACTCAGTCTAAATATTCTGTTTGTTTCAATTAGGAGTCTAAAGTTGAATCTGGACATTCTGCATACTGGGAGCACAGTATCATGTTATGTATATGAAATTAAGAATAGTGCATTATGGCAGACATTATGTTTTCAGGAAATTCTTCATGCTAGTAACTGTTTGGTATCATAAGAAAATTAGAAATGCAGAAACATTTTCATTGAAAATCAGACGAAATCAAGGGGATTCACTTCATGACATTTTCACTAGGAAAGTGTCCTGTGCCGGAGAGCAGGAGGAAACTACATAAATATGCCTTAGAGTTTGCAGGGAGACTGGTTTAAAACAAAAATATAAAATATAACTTCTGCGAGGATATCGGATATTGAACTTACCAATAAATCAGTTCTGCATATTCTTTTATTTAAAGGTGCAATATTTGAGAGAAGGTGGTCTAGAGCTATTGGGAATTAGGGGAAAAAATGTTCCAACTATGGTGGAAAGCTGTTTGTCTTCTTGGAAGACTGTTCTCTTGGCCTTAAAAAAACCTAAAAACACTAAGTTGTTGCCTTTTTTATATAACAGTATCGTGTAATTTTGGTGTGAATGTAATAGGGCAGCTTTTTGATGGGAAAAAGATTAACTCAATCTAGTTATGTAACTATTCAATGAATTTACCAAGTCTGACACGTTTTGATAATCTGTTCTCCAAAGTGCTTGATTTATGCAAAGTCATATTTTCATCTTTGTCTTGATTCCTCAATGTGAGAACTTGACTCTAGGGGATCATGTAACACATATCCCAAACAGTCACAATTGCTGAAACAGATGTGACTGTCTTGAGAACTGAGACTTTCTTGGCAAGTTCACTTTTCTAGCAAATCTTTCTACTTGAAATAGCTGGTATAACACAATATGATTTTGAAACCGAGAAATTTCTCTTTTGAATGCTAATTATTTTAATAATTTTAGATGCCATGTGAAGAAGTAATAAGCTGATAATACCTGATCAGGCATATGTCTCAATTCAAGATTGATCTAGGTATACTTCAGACATGCTTTTTACAGAGATGCAAAATGAAGTTACGACAAAAAATCTGAATAGGATGATCATTCCAAGGTTAGGACTGACATACACAACAAAGTTGATGGAAATATTTTTAATTCTTCGTTGAGCTAGTCATTACAAAAAATTTTAAAAATTAAATATAATTCCTTGTAGAAGGAGATCTTACATGTTATGAACTGGATAATTGATGGTAACATGTGCTTGACATCATGACCACTAGTGGCAAGGTCCATTTCTGTACCCAACTGATGAAAGTAATATTTAAACACAGGGTGAAATCCTAGTTCAGTCTGAAGACAGCAGAGCTTTTGTAGGAGTCTCTAAACATAAGGAATTTTTGGCCTTAAACAAAATAGAATTCAAACAGAGATTTACAAGCAGAAAGACCAAACCTATCACCAGTCAGCTGCATTTTTGTAAATCACAAGTTGCATTTGTAGCGGATTATACCAGTCAGAGGGGTATTGTTCTTGTTGGTTGTGGTTGGTGGTCTGCTGGTACCTCAGATTTCTGAACAGTGGAAGAAAAAATATCTTCCCACTGAATTTAAACTTGAACTCTATGCATGCTGGTGATCAGCATCTGAGCAGGCAAGAGAGTTCATCACATTGCTTCAGGCCAAACTAACTTCAGGCTTCTAAGTAAAAGTGGTGGAAGATTTCAGGACATTTCTTAACGTGGTCGTTTTGTTGTTTCATTGCTGTTTTGGTTGACAGTGTAATCACTCTTGTAATGTCAGACTCTCTTGTATACATAAAACTCAAATGCACAGAAGTGAATTTAATTTTTACGAAGATACTGTTACCCTTTATCTCTGTTCATATATATATTTAATAAAGTTTCAAGCATACAAAGTAGATTATGAATGGCCATGGTAATTCTAATTATTAACTTGGTGTAGGAGTCTGTGTGATGTAAATAAGAAATTTTATGCATAGCCATTTCTGTGCCTACATTTCAGGAAGTTCTTGTATATACTTTTTGGCTGAAGAAATTTAAGATGCAAACTGAAAGGCATAGAAACAGTTTTGATTAAAATTCCATAACACACTGTAGTAAGTGCAATTAGTGTGATGCTTCTTATGACATTAAGATTCAAATGAGTTGACTTCATCTTTTCTTTCAAAGTAGAAGAAAAAAGCTTAATGCTTAGCTGTGAAATTTGTGGTAATAGTCCACAAAGTTTTAAATGTTATTGTGGCTATGATTTCAATTAGCAAAGGGATTATTTCATGAGTCATTAAAAGAAACGTGCAATCACTGTTTAGATGTGGAAGATCATTTGTGCTTCTTAACACAGCTTTCTAGCATATATTACAGTGTGGTTGGCAGTTCTAGCTGCATGCTTATAGCTGCATAATCTTGTTTCAGAAAAATAAATGACTGAAAACTGTGCTTATCATTTTTTCCCCCTTTTTGGTAACATCTTTTCATACACTGACAGTTATTGTGAATGCATGAAATAAAACTGTTAATCAGTCAAACAAATGCAGTGTAGTTTACTTGCTAAATATCTGTATATTTGTAAATTGTATGTTTTGTATAAATCTTGTCGTAGCCAAATAATTTGATCTCCCCATATTGGAATCGCCTCCTATATTATTTGTTAAATGCTGTTATGATCATGCACCAGACACTGTAACTGTATACCCCAGAATTAGGTGTTGCTTTAAAAATCGTGAGTCTTCCCCTTCTAACCAGCTATGTTGATATTGAAGCAACAATTGCATATAAAGGAAAAGCAGCAGCAAACTTTTTCTCCTGTGCAAGTGTGTGTTGGTTGTTTGCATACAGGCAGTTTTGGGTGAGCTGTGATCCGCAGCTCTGGGCTTAAAGATGTAACCAAAGGATACAGATTTAAGATGGACCTTTTTTGATGAATAGGTGATTTCTTTCTGTGATCAACATTCTTGCAGTATGACATTTCCTTTTGGCTTTCTTATTCTTTTTTAGAGGCCTACAATATTTTCAAGAGAATGCAGAAGGATGAGTCTCTTTACAGTTCCTGTGTCATCCTGATAAAAGCGTTGTTAGCACAGGATTGTCTTGATGAAGCCCTCGACGTGAAACGCATGTAAGGCTTCTCTTTGTTTGGGGGATTTTTATTGGCTCAGAGAGAGGGGTTAAATAATTTCTGGATCATTTTCAGGTGAGTCCTTTTAATGGGTAAACAGGTCATGCCTAGTGATTAGGACCTGTGGTAAGAAATACCACCAGCATTTCAGAGGCCGATATGCCACATTTTTAAAAAGTACCAGAGTGACAGTGTGTATTGCTAATAACTCATTTCAAATAACAATCTGAACAAATGTACTTGGCATCAGAGCTGAAAGTCTACCCTTCTGGCAGTCTGCCTTCTCCTCTTCAGAGCAATATCCAAACAGACAAGATTCCTTCACTCAGCTGCCCGTGAGCCTTCCCCTGAATGCCTGTCTCTACTGTTGTCTTACCCTGCCCACACTCCCTGGCAGCTGGCTGCCTGCCAAATGCAAAATGGTACGTTTGACTGTGATGCCAGTGGCTAGGAGATGACCATAAACCTTAGATCCAACTCTTACACTTCTGAAATAAATCCAACCTGCTGTCATAAATTATTAGAAGGAAAGAAATCGAATTAACCTTTAGTGTGTTGTATGGTATGGCACTTGCTTTAATTATTGCCCATAACGTGTGTTCTGGTCAGGTTATAGGCTTTAAAGTGTTGTAACTTGTCAATGTAGAGTTCAGAAGAACAAGAATTTAGGTTTAAGGATTTCAATTTATTCAACTAAAACAAGACTGGTGGTTGTTATCAAGTGCGCTCACTGAATGAATACAGTGGATTTGAAAGTGCTTGTAGGTGAATTACCTAATGCATAGAGTACTGTAAAGGAACCTAATAGTTTTTAGAGCAAACTTAGTTTCTGATGTCCAGGAGCAGTCTAGTGTAAGACGATACTGATTATTTTAGTGTTTTCTTTAAAGGTGTTTAGATTGGAGAAATGTCTTTCATTGAAAAAGTGTTTGGATTCTGGACTCAGAAATACAAATGGTGCTTTTTCAAATAGCTCTCAGCAACAAGGCTTTAATTAATTATTCACATTAATACATAATGTTTGTGCCTGCAGGATATATGGTTTATATCAAGGGAAAACTAAATCAGTTTATCAAATTGATCTCCTTGTAATGCAAGTAACCAATAAATCTTTGCAAATAGAAGATGGAGGGGAGATGTTTTAGGGACTACAAAAAACACTGATAAATCTACCTAGTGTGTTTCTGAGAAAATACTCAGATATCTAAAGATGTATTGGAAGGTTCTGCAGGGAAGAAGCTTGAAACATTGTACTGAAGATTTGTACATGGATCCACTGCTTCCCTGCTCTACAACTCAAACACGCCTGTAAGGAAGATGCACAAAGTAGTGCATAATACCAGCAGTAGTTTTCAGGTTGGAAGAGAAGAAGGAAGATGGTGGTTTATTCCTAATATTTCAAGGATTCAGAATTGTCATTTTAGATAAGGGCTGTATTACGTAAATTCAAAATTCAGGAAAAAAATTTGAAAGACTGAAGAGGTCGGAGATGCGTTAAGCCTCTGAAGTTTGAGATGTTTAGGAGTAAAGTAATAGGATTTAAGAGATTTTCTTCTTGTTTACTGGTCAAAGCCAACTATGATCACAACCCCAGTGCTTTTCACAACTCTCCTACTCCATCTTGTAGTGTAGAAATGTCAAATAATGACGATCTGAGAAGCTTCTAACAGCTTACTGTTGCATCAAGACAGAAAATGCCTCATATTAGTTGTGTTTATGGTGTATCTGTGTAGCTTTTTTTCTGGTAACGAATTGATGCTTCTATTAAGCATTTTTAAAAGCTTTGAAGTTCTAAGTAATTCACTGAAATACAGGTGATTGTGTGTGTGCCTGTGATTGAGGAATAACAAATCTGTGTGTTTAGTATGCATTTCTAGATGCTTCTAGAATTTTTCCAGCTTCATACTAAAAAGAGATTACTCTTTTGTGTGCAGTGGCCTGAAACTTGTGTAGGTTCTGATATTTTCATCCAATAAAGGAAACCTACCTTCATTTAGATGCATATTACTCATTTTATTGTTTGAAGCCAAATTTGAAAAGTAAATAATATGTAGATAGTCTTACTCTACACATTAGCATAAGCAACAAAATAACTCCTTTTTTTTTTTATCATTTAAAAGCGTCCAATAACTTCAAAACATCCCCCTGTTACCAGAACTGAAAAACTTCCATGAGAAAGCGGTGTGGGAGAAGTAAATAATGCTCTGCCTTTGAAAGAAACAAACACCAGACATCTCAGAACATTACTGATCTGTTTGTCAACCCAAGTGTAGTTGCTTTCACATTCTAGAACTGTTTTGAGGAATATTTACTGCATTTAGTCCAAGAAGTTTTAAATAGAAATTTAGAAGTATTGGAATGATGGATTAGTTCTGTAATAGTAGCTAACATCTATTTAATCACACTAAAGATTGGAAGATTGGAGAAAGTAAATCCTTTGTTATATGTAATTTACAGTCTCATGCATGAATTGTTGACTTAAGGGCTTTGACAGATGGGACAAAGGGAAAAAAAAAAGGCGGAACTGAGCAGTGGGTGCTTAGGCAGGGATTAAGGGGATTGGTTGGGAGAGTAAGAAAATCCTGAGTCCAGTGACTGCATTTGTGAGCCTGGGAGGCTGAAAGTGACTGAGAGGATAGTCATATTGTGTGCAATGTGAAGGATTTTCTTGGGATTGAGGAGAACAATTTAGCAATGACCCTGCTTACCTCCCAATCCGCTCAGCCCCTAAGTTCAAGTAGGTAGGCTGCTCAGTTGTTTGCCACAAGATGATCAGTGGGGTTTATCTTGATTGCTGATATGGTAAATGGCAATGCCCCCCTTTGCTCTGTAGAGATTTTGTAATCTAGAAATGAACATTTGTAAAGTTATCCTTATATATTAAAAATGGGACTTGGCTACATGTCATTTAGGAGCAGGAACATTTTGTAGTGTAAGACCAATGTGATTGCTGGTTAGTCCCTCTTGACTAATTTCCAGAGCATTAGAAAAGCGTTAGCAGGGTTACTAAAGCAAAGGCTGTCTTGCTGTACATACATGAAGTTTTGTATTGCAGGAGACAAGGAATTGATAAGCTAAATACAATTTTAATGTGGCTAAGGCAGCAAATGTAGGATGTTCACTTTAAAACCTGTATACATTTAGATGACAGAAATTTGAAAATTAATCAACCAAATGATATGGTGTTAGTTCATAATATGCTTTAGTTTATGTTTAAAATATACAGTGCTGAAAATAAATGTTTCATTTTTATTGCTGAAAGAATAGTTTTATATTTTATAATTATGGTGACTATTGAAAAAAGAAGAAAAAGTATCCAGCTTAGGATACAACAGAACAATGCAGGGCATGCAGTTATTTTAGTCATCTAATATGTCAGCATTCAAGAATCTGAACCGATTGTTTAAAAAAAATCTTGTACTTTGTTTCTTTTGTTGCTCACTTCCAACTTTGTCATCTGTCAGAATGCAAAAAAAAATTATCCTTCTATAACCATTGACAGGATAACACAAAAGCTGTCTCCAGGTCGATATTTTGCAGCAATATTTTTAACATACGAACAGTAGTTTTTATAATTTCACCTTGGTGCTCAACCATTTATTATCGTATCAGAAGCATGTCAGTAATTCCTTTCTAAATGTCTGCTTCTTTTAGTGCTGAGACCCACATCAAGGGCTTCACACTGAACAGTGCTGCCAGCAGCCTCCTCATCATATCGCAAGTTAGGCGGGATTATTTGAAAGGTATGTCACAATGCTTGACCTTTACGTCACATTAATGCCTCTGCAGATTTTTCTTGTAACGCCCTTCGAATACTTGGATAAAGGAGTCCATTTAGCAAATTACCTGCTTATCAAGAGCCTTTTGTGGTAGCTGAGAGACGTAAATTACTGTACATGCATTTATAATACAGCTTGAATATGAATGTACTTGTCATTTGACCACTTAGTCCAGTTTCCATTCCATTTAACACAAGATGGGTTTTCTTAAGATGAATCACAGCTCTTCAGACATGCAAAATTTGTGCTCCAGAACGAGAGAAAGTACAGGCTTTCAAGTGCGTTAAAATTCACAGCACAAGTCATTTTGCTTTGGAAATTAACATACTTTAGAGCATCTGAAACAATTCCCAGCAGTTGTTTCTTGCATATTGTGTTGGTTGTGTGAGATACCAGATGAGTTAAATTGACTGTTAAATGTGCATGATTGTGAACTAAATGATTATAATATTGATTTAAAAACTTAATCAAATACTTTTTAATAGTTCTCAATACCAACAGTAACAAAATAACTCTGTTTGGTTTTCTTTTTAATGTAACGATGATGATAGTGAAGAAAATGGTGGCCGAAGAGTGCGTAAGGGTACCCAACAAGATGGTGCATAAAGTTTATGGTTGTTTTATTTTAGTTCTCAGCACTGGTTGCTTTGCAGCCTAGAGATCAGCTCCACAGTGTTGCATCTTACTTATTTAGTTGGGCTCTGTAACTCTTGTGAGAGAGGAAAACTGCACGCAGGTAGTTGTACATGCAGAGCAAGGTCTTTTATCTCCATGGAAGTTAAGTACAGTGTTGATACATACTTTTGTCAGTACCTTTAGACATTAAAGCAGGTATGTACAAATTCAGTGTATTATTTGAGTTGGGTTTATAAGGCCTACCAGAAAATCCATTTTTGATTGTGCCATCATTACATTTTATTTCACTCCATCATTCCTAGCTGTGCTAATAAACCATACCCATGTAGCACCAGATACATTAAAATACTCAAAATGAGCATTTAGACACATCTTCTCACTTGTTCTCTGTTTCCTGTGGCTGATAAACTTGTCTTCTTCCTCATTCAGTCACCACTTTCACGTCATCGGCAGGTGTCATCCACTGAAGTGTTTGTGGTGAATGCCATTGCTCCTTTTGCTCTTGGCAGACCTTTTTTTGCAGCTTTCAAGATCTTTACCTGACTTTCCTGCCTGATTTTATTCTAGTGAATCTTGTCTGTTTTCTTCTCCAATATGCCATGAATTTTAGCAGTTCCGCCTGAATACTGCACACCAAAATTCTGCCCTTCTTCAGAACATCAGTGATGTTTCTATATTCTGCCTGTCTATTACACTAACTATAAGGGAATTTTTTAGTTAGCATTCTAAATTCTCTGTCACATCAACTCTCTTCCCTGCTGTACTCTAAAAACCTTACTTTCTGCACAATGCAAAGTTTTTCAAGTCTCTGGAATTACATTACTTTGCAAAATTATATTTTCTTTTATCTTGTGCACTGAACAAGTTTTATCTGACAGTTTTATTGAATAGTCATGCTTAATCCTTGTTTGTATTTTAATTTGAGAGATACTACTTGTCTTTGTCCAAGTGAAGCCTTGAAAATGCAAGCTACTAAGTATTTCAGCCATACTGGTCATTTTCTAAGGCTCACAGATTACCCGAAACATTTTTGGGCATGGTGTTTTTGTAGTCTTTTGTTGATGAGCTCCGTTTGGCCTACATCCTGTCATGGTTTTCACTTGTGTAAAACCTGCTTGCTTTACCACTTACATACCTCGTTTAGTTCATCAACATTCTTTGCTGTGTAGTGTGGGTAAAAGGCTTTATGGAGGCCCCGAAGTATAGTCCTAAGAGCTCTGATACCTTCTAGCAAGAACTTGGTAAAACCAGGTGACTTTAAAGAGTCAGAACTTGAGTTTCATAGTAGGAAATTCACAGAGTTTATAGGAGAGCGTTTTGAAAGATGCATGGTTGGTTTTGACAAGCATATAGTTACCTGCAGAATTATCCACCATGCTACCAGTACCTAGCTTCTTTCAGTAGTGCTGCACATATGCAGCTTTCAAATCTTTCTCTGGCCTTGTTCTTGAGAAGGCTGGCTGTACTCTGCTAGAGGGAGGTCCACACCTAGTTAGGAGAGAATTTGAACTTGACACGTGTTCTGAGGTTGCTTTTTAGATGTTGTGACTCTTGCCCCCCATGTTATTCCTCCTTTTTTCCCTAAAAAGAAGGATGTGGGGCAGAAAAAACTTCCTGTGAAGGAAGGCTAAGCATACAGGGTGGTGTTGCTTCCTGTCATGTAAAGGGTAACACTTGGTTTCTGCAGTACCTGCATATTGAATTGGAATGGCAATGCTGTGGAATTCATGTGGGTGTATATTATGCTAGAAGTGTTATCCCTTGGTATTATAATTATCATCTGTGATTAATCCTGCCTGTGCTGGTAAGGAATAAGAGATTTTTACCAGAGGGGCATGTCTTTCTGTGTGTGTTTGCTCATGGATAATGTAAATTGACAAGAATTCTGCTTGGAGAAAGGAGGGTGACTTCCTCAGCTGTGGGTTTGGGGAATTTGTGGCAGATGGACAGGAGATTGACCTTGTGTGTTTCTAACATATGTAATTGCTATATAATCTTAGGAGTTTATGAGGTGAGGGTTGAGTTCTCAGTTTTTGTTCTTGCAAGGAGACTTGCATCCCATAGTTCTATTTGAAAATTAAATTTTGGGAAACAAAGCTTTCGTGCACACTTAAAAAGAGAAATCTCAGTGTTATACCTCAGTTTCCATAATGAGCTACATTTTTAAGCTATATTTATTCTTAAATATACAACATTTTTGGTTTTCAGTAAAGAAAATTGATAGCAGTTTGGAGAAGAAGAGAGGCAGGACTTTAAAATCATAAGAGAGGGTATTTATGACACACCTGCTTTCCTTGAGCTGTTTACAAACAAATTGCTTCAATGTTGAAAGTAGCTTTGTGTTATGAGATATTACAGCCTTTCAACCTAAATTATTGTTGAAAGTTTTTATTTGTGTATATATATATATTCAAGTTAGAATTCACTATAGTGATTGCAGGGCTTAAAATTTTTTTTTTTCTGTACATATTTTTAAAAGGGTAGGATTAATGATACCAGCAGCATGGTGCTTTCTGAACTAAAGTCTGATTTTTGTTTCTCTTATTTCTTTATCATTGTTAGATGCCTTGGCTGTTTTAAAAGGAGTGCTTGACAGTGGCGTGTTGCCTGCTAGAGCAGCAGTTACTGCTCTTGTTCAGGCGCTGGCACAAAAAGGAGATGTAAAGAACCTGCAAGTACTTGAAAACATCATGGGAGACGTCACACAATCACTTGGTTTATCTGGCTCACTAATACCTAATGCAATTGCATTGGCTCATACTAAAAGGTAAGTATTTCTGGGACTGTGTGTTTAATTCTTTTCTGCAGAGTGCTGGGATATCTCTTGCATTATCCATTTGATTCTGTTTCCATTTTTACAGTGTCCCAGATGTTAAAAATGTAGTAGACTATAGTGTGCACTTCTGTTCTGGTATTGTCTCCCAAACAAATTTGGGGTTGAAATACAGGGATAATAACTGTGAAGCATTAAAGTCGTCTCTGGTGCTGCAATTTAGCTTTGATACCTTTGTTCCAATGTGCATGTAAAGTGTTTCCTTGGTGTTACATCAAAAGCTCTATGAAATCTGAAGGTAAAATGGAATTACTTCATCAAACTTAGCACCCAGAGATTTTTTTTTGGTGTGTTTCTGATTTTGTTGTGTTGCTTTGTTTGGAAATCTACTACTCGTTCCGGCAGTTGAAATGGCACTATATTCTTGAAATATTATTGTCTTTACCTTCATAATGTGAAAGCCAGATGTGTATCTGTGGAGTGAGGTCTTTTCTTGGGGTTATTTTTTTGGTAAGAATTATAAAAGCTTAGAGGATGCTTTAGGCCACGGTTTAGTTATCATAATTATCCCCACACTTTCAAGTATCCTGTGATTCAGCTGTTTAATTCAGTGTTGTGCTCTGTGTGAATTTGTGGTTTAGTTGATACATTGATACTGTGCTGGTTTATTTATCCTTTATGTAAAGCTGCCCAGGGAAGCACCTGGAGGAGAAAGGGCAAAGTTAGCTTCTCAAATATACTTTGCAGGAACTAATCTTCAGGAATCCTACATATTCTGTTGTTTTATTTCAAACTAATTTTGTCAGGTGGACCTCCTGTGCCTGACTTGGCAGGAGAGCTGTAGAACTCTGTAGTACGTAACAGATTCCTGATTGCCTCAGGCATGCCAGGCCCCAGGGAGCAGATCTGAGGGGTCCTTGGCACACAGTACTAGTGCATAGACTTGTATGTAAATGTAATGCTTCAGGTGGGAGAGGCACTTCATTATTTGTGCTATAAGCTGCATATTTTCCTATATTTCCATGTCAAAAGTGTTGCAAAGTCAGGGTGTGTTCTTAGGATGGAGCCTGGTGACAAGAATAAAGAAATAAATTGTTGTATGCAGGTAAAGCATCAACTTTTCCCATACCAAAATGAACGCTGTATGAAAAGACTGAGCAGTATAAATAATATGCACCCTGTGTATTCTTAAATACCTTGCAGCCTGTACCTTTATAACTCTGAAAAACAGATTCTTACAGATATTCCCAATACAATGTTCATTTATTGGTAGATCCATGTTTCTGATTCAGTTTTCAAAGCATTTTTCATAGCTTTCCCACGTGCTGCGTTTCTGCTTCACCTAAAAGCATTCATTGTGCTCAGTTTTCTTTTACAATTTAATTAGGTGGACTGGTAAGACATGTTGTCATTTGAACTTTTTAGAAGGCTGGAAGTAGAGTTTGCACTTTGCTGAATACATCTTGCATTATTTTATTAGCATTTGCAATATTTAAGCCATAAGATTAAAAGCATTTAGATGTGATGACCAAATGACATTTAATATTGTCTTTTGCATCCAAAAAGGCAGGCATGGGAAAATCAGGTAAATAATTAATTGCACTGCATAAAAATACTTAAGTTGAATGCATTAATTATTCAGATACCCTCTGTTAATGTTTAGATTTTGCCTTCTAGATTTGCAGGATGCATTTTCCTAAAGCAGCAACCTGAACTCGTCTTTCTTAATGAGGAAGAAAGAGTGTCCAAAATGCCTAAACTTTGTACAGATCAAAGGCCATTAAAAATTATTTATTAATTGATTTATTCTTTCAGTCATAAATTGTTTCACTTTTACGGTATCTGAGTGAATAAAAACATTTTAGTCAATGTTTTTTTCATCAGCTATTACTAGTAAATACAAGATTGATATAGAAAATAAAAACTTTATTGTAATTGCTTCCTTAGGTTTAGAAATCTTGATTTCAGAAACTGAGCCAGTTCAATCTCTTTTTCTAGCAATGACCTTGATGCAGCTGTGAAATACCTTGAGCCTCTGCTTATCTCTGGTGCACAGAATTCTGATCAAGCTGTCAAAAGTATTTCCTATTTGTTAAGAAATGTGTCTGAGGAAGGATTAGAACCAGCTTTGGAAAAATGTAAGTTAATTGCAATGATATTTAAATATTCTGACTCAACAGAGGTGGTTTGGAAGAGCTGTTACACATAAAACCTGCTCAGTCAGCATAAGTCATGCCTGTGAAGTTTACAAAAGCAGCTTTTCAATCTAAGATTTTCCTTATGTACCCATCATTTTGCAGTTGCTGCGATGGCAGAACGACTGGCCAGTCAGTTTGGAATTTACAGACCTGTCACCGATCTCTTCCTTCAGTATATCAGTGCAGACAGAGTGGATGATGCCAAATCATTGATACAGGTAATGACATAACAAGAGGTACAGAAATGCTTAGAGCTCTTCAAAGGTTAACTGAGAAATTGTCAGAAAGAGGTGTTGTGCAGCATAGGCTGCTCCTGGGATGCATTTGAATTAGTGTGAGTAGCAGTGCACACTTTAAACTAAACCGTGAGCTCATGCTCTGGTACTGAGAGTAGTAGTGTGTGCCAGAGTCAGGGGTGATTTTTGTCTTCCAATAACATGAAGGAAACTAAGGAAGTATTTGTATATTGAAATAATTTTTCTCCAAGTTCTCTCTTAGATGTCATTTGTTTCTTGCAAACCATTTCCTTGCAACTTCTCACCTAATTTCTTAAGTGCTGTAAACCTAATATCTTACAGCTGTACAGTTTGCAAAACAGAAGCAGGCAATGATTGCTTGTCATGGACTTGACTTTACTTGGTTGCTGTAATATTGTACATAATGTACTCAAGGTTTATTAAGAGCTGAATTGGCTTTCTGTTTGAGTGTCACAGATGCATTAAAACCAAATGCTGGTCTCTGGGTCACAGTCTCAGCTAAGCTAGGAATTGAGACAGCTGCAGTTGTGCCATTTGTGCAGAGCTAAAGACAAGCCAAGCAAACGGTGGGATGACCTGTGGGTGCTTGGAAACGGGCTCTGTCAGGAGGCTCATCCAAGCAGGTGACAGTCCAGCAGTCAGACTGATGTGTGCATAGGCTCCTGCCTCAAATCAAGGCCTCTTACCATCTCCTGATAGAGCATGCTACTCATTTGCCAGTTCCTAAGTATTTTAAACTGTTAAAGAAAAAGCTCTGCTTCATCCATGGGATATTTTATGATATTCCAAGACAATACCAACAAAGCTGTTCAGTTACTTCTGCTTTGGCATGAGGTGTATTACTTGTAATTCCCTTACTTTGTGTGATGCTTTGCCTAACTGGTCATGTGAGTATTAAATGAAAAGGAGACTACAATTTTGCCGTAAAACCATCTTGCCATATAGCTTGAAACATCAAAATGAAAAAAAAAATCTCAAGTTATTTCACTCTTCCTGATTTGTTGATTGCTCTTTGATTGCCATGGAATAAGTAAATGAAAATTGGGTACTTTTTTTGCTTTTGTGAAGATAAGGTTTTTTTCATTTTTAAGTAAAATCATAGTACTGCTAAAATTTTCCAGAACATGGAAGAGTATCCATATACTCCTGAAACTTGTTACAACAGCATCCAACTGTTAAAATTAAATTCACGGCTCTATAGCATACTTGAAATAACATTGTATCTTAATGGACAATTTAAAAATGCGTTGTTATAAGTGGATATTTACAGGTAAGCTTGAGTTGGAACTTCTGTGTCTAGGAAAAAAGTAGGGGGCTTTATGGCTCACGAAGAACTTTAAGTTGTGTTAAACATTTGTGACTTATATGTGGATCAAGTATTCCACTAAGAATCC
The DNA here is from genome assembly GCA_013400275.1 of Rhadina sibilatrix. Classification (NCBI taxonomy): domain Eukaryota; kingdom Metazoa; phylum Chordata; class Aves; order Passeriformes; family Phylloscopidae; genus Rhadina; species Rhadina sibilatrix. The sequence goes on along the minus strand of VWYO01028430.1, from coordinate 1,590,458 downwards.
ACAAACTGGAGGAGAGGAATAACCACTCTCCATTGTTATATTTTGAGAAATAAACAACAATCTAAATGAATTATTTTGCTTGTAATCTAAAATATTAGTATATACATGGAGACTCCTTGCTTTCTTAAATGCATCCAAGAGTCTATTTAAAAGTTTATGAAACAGCAGCAGTGTCTGCTGCTGTCTGGAAGGAGAATGCCTTTACTGATGAGAGTCAGAAGGGATTTGGTATTTCAGCCTGAAAGGGAGGATAATGTGGATGATGTTTCTCAAACTAGACTCTTTCCTCTCAGAGCAGTTCCTGGCAGTAGGTGAGAATGTCTAGAACTGCTAATAAAATATTGCAAGTTTCTCATCAGTGCTTTCCCCTATTTAGCACCATAAAGCTACTTCTTGTCTGTTTGCCTGAAGGAATGAGCCTTCATACCTTTTCACCTGGACCTTAAAGAGCTTATAAACCATATTACTTACACAAAATACTTATCATGGCATAACCCAAAATTTCTTGTTTGCATGTGTCTACAATACTGGTTGAATATAGGAAATTCAAGGTATGTGTTTCCACATGCATAGTATTCTCTTTTTCCTGTGCATTTTGGTACTGATATGCAGCTGATTGAAAAACCACACTGCATTGGTAAGAGATTTAAGACTGACATCTTTGAGGAACTTACACTAAATATTGTCTTGTGTATTTTATTTTGTCCTTCTTTCTAAAGTAAAATAGATTTTTGATTTTTATCTGGTCTGTCTCAAACTTTTCTAAGTTCAACTTCTCTCTCTCAAACCCTGTCTATTGCAGTTAAAGCCTTTTATAAAATAGAGAGATTGAAATCAGTCCTTTGTATGCATAAGTGTAGGTAATTATACTTTAAAGAGAACTTGCTTTGTACATTTTAATTTTTATAAAGAAATGAGCAGTTATCTCCCTGACACCTTATTAAATGTATAATTAACCTTATGATCCCTAGCTCACTTGTGAATGCTTGGCAGTATAATTGGAGAGGAATAGTGTTTCTCTTTTTCATTCTTTTGCAGTCCTAAACCTCGTTTTTGTGGTATATGGAAGTATTAGTTTAATTCTTTCCCCTAATGTTTTAAACAAACTTTATACCTACCATTTAAAAAATGTTTACCAAGGAGATGCATGAAATTAACTTGGTTTTTGGCTGTTTTTTTGGTTTTCTTGTCAAACTAATATTCAGTTATTTACCTTGTAAATAGGTAATATATTAGTATATTGTTTTAAGCATCTGTAATTGGAAATTTTCATCTTAGTAATTTTGTCTATCAGTAACCTACTCATGTCTGCTACATTAATCATTTCTTTGTCTTCAGAGGTGGGGTGCAATAGTCCAGGAGAAGAGAACTATAGGACGTTTTATGGCTAGAGCAGCATCTAAAGCTGGACAGGTACAATATCTTTTTCATGTATACAATTTTATTTGTTGCAAAATACTATTTCATCAACCTTTCTTGAAGTGTTTTGAACTTCACAGTTGACAGCATTACTGGGTTTCTTGGGGAGGGGGGAGTTAAATTTGCAGAGCTGGTTATATTTAAAAACAGCTTACATTCTGGAGCATGATGGAGAGTGTACCAAATATTTTTCTGTTGTTTCAGTTATTTCCTGCATTTTCCATGTTACACTGTATATCCTACAGACATTGTGCTTAGAATGTTTTACTGCATAGTATCACAACCTGAAAGTCCTTATTGGCTACATTGTACGAATACAAATGCAAGTTAAAAGCTCAGCCTCTCTCTGATGATGAAATGCCTCTCTGTTTACACTGAAAGACACATTTCATATTACTTGTTATGGTGGTTTGGACATGTATCTAGTTGGAGCATCTGTTTAGATTCCTGGCTTTGTGCTCATTCCCTGTAATTTGAAATGCTGTCCTTTATGTGCTTGCTCTACTTCTATCCCTTCCTCCTCCTATGGCCCCCTTGAAGTAAACAAAAAACCTCAAAACAAATAAAACACAAAACCAAAGGCCAACAAAAAACTCCAAGGCAAACAAAAAAGCCTTAGCACACACTAAAAAAATTGAACCCCTCAAACCCAACGTTGAACAACAACAACGAAAAAAACCCTGAAATACACACCCAAGCAAAACCATATGGATTCCTCTTTTGTAGAGGAGCAGCATCAGGAAACATCTAGTACACAAACTAGAATAAATAATTTTTCAAATGAGACAAATGCACATTTATGTTTTGTGGAAATTGCCATTAAATACTAATGGATTTAAAGTTCTTCTGTTGAAGTGATGATGATAAATATGATGTGATAAACACTATTATTTGGTGTCTGTAAGAAGGAACTAAATATGTTGAAGTTTCCCAGCTCATCAAGCTGAAATTTCACTAACACTGTACAACACAAAGTTGGTAGTGTGTGATAAAGATGTTCTTAATTTCAATAAACTGCTTTTAATTTAAAACCTGAGAATATTTGAAAATGTAATCAGAGGTTGAGGGAAGGAGATTCCAAATTTAAGCACATTAGTTAGTGATCTGACTCCTTTTAAGCATTGATCATAGCTACCATTGACCTCTAGGTCACTGAAGGATGCTGAGTGTTCTGCAGCTTTCCTAAATTGGTTGAAATCCTGCCATATTCTCATTGATACAGTAATTACCTAACTGGGAAAAAAAAATAGAAAAGACACTAATGTTTAGGATTCCTGAGTATGGATTTTAGACCCTTATTACATTAATTGCATTTTGTGCTTACTTTCTTTTACTATTTCATATCTGCAAAGTATTGGGAAGGAAATCATTGTATATACTTTGAGTCACACAATCCATTCTATGTTACCAACACAGTTCATTTCACTTAAAAAATGTGTAATCACTGTTCTGAGTTTGGTGACTTTATTTTGTTCTTTACAATTTCAAGTTCATGCTCTTTTGTCTGTGTATTAAATCTCACAGGCAAAGAAGATTGAGACACTTCTAGAACTGATCCCTGAGCATCTCGATCCAGCAGTGGCATACCGGTACCTCTTGAGATGTTATGGTAAGTGATTCTCTTGGAACAGTGTTCTAGTAAGAACTTTGGACACAATTCAGAAAGGTCATGCAAGCCCTTATTGCTTTACAGTTCGAGTCATAAAGAGGTGCAGGGGTTATCTGATGTTTTTCTTGTTTCAGTCTCTTGGGTCTGTATGCTGTCCCAGCTGTTAGGATGGAAGAGCAACCAGATAACACAAGTCGTGAATCCTTAGCACCTAAAGTAGGGGCTTCATGGAGTAAGAAAGAATCCATCCTAACCCATGGGGGAAAGTGCTGTAGAAATGAATGGCTTTTGAAATGGTCTTAACTTTGTTCCCCCAAAGCATATAATAATATTGGTTCCTTTCATGTATGTGTCTGTGTATTTCAAAATCATAAGTGATTTGTTCTATCAGTAATGTGAAACCATCTTATTGTTATTAGTGTAAATTATTTATGCATCTTGTAGTGTAGTCAAAGTTAATATTCCATATGCCTTCATTTGAATTTGCATAAGTAGTTGAAGAACTCATCAGTTCTCTTTATAGCTGAAGTCAGAGGTGAGCACCTCTAAAAAAGTCGAGTTGTTTGTTTATTTGCAAGACTCATTCTTGAAAAACCAGGACATACAGCTCCTATGGCAGCACTCACTTGTAAGCTTGCGTCTCTGTGCTGTAGAGTCCTTTGCCTTGTGTGCTCTGATATTGTCCTCCAGTTGTATTACAGGGAGTAAAACCTTTTCACATGTGTTACAAGCAAAAAAGTACAGGGGTGGAAGCCCTTGTGCACCAGTCTATCACAGAGGAGATAAACAGGAATAATTAGGTAAAACACTTCAAACACAAATCTAAGATATGGTTTTAAAGGAATACAAACTTACATATTTGAATCAAGTTGTAGAAGTCCTATGATGTGTTATCTAACTTAGAAAATTTGCCTATTTAGTAACATTGCAAAGAGCAGAGCAATCACTACCAAAAATGAATACCAAAAATTGTTTAGCCGTGTAACAGATAGGTTCAGATTCACAGCAGGGTAAGTTTTTTAACATGTTTTTATAAAACAAAAAATTGCCCTTTTGTCACCAGCACTGTACTTGCTGCTTTTATCTCAGTAAAAAATTCTCTAAGTGAACTAAGTTTTTCACTATCCTTCCTAACTACATGATGGTATAGCAGTTTCATAAAGAGATTGCAGAGAATCAATCACTTGCCCTACTATACCTAAAACAGTGGTTAGAGGGTATTTGAACACATGAAGCTATCTATACTCTGTATGAACAGATGCTTGCTGTACTCTCTTCAGGCAGAGATGTATCTGGCTCTAGCAGGTTCTAGAGGAGACTTCCAGTACAAGCATGAAGAGTTTTAAAAGCTGTTCCCAGGTTATTCTGTGCAAGCATCTTACCTGTGTGAGACATTGATCATTTGACATTTAAAGCAATCATCAGCAAAACATTCAGCACAACTGAAAATGAGAAGGCTTAGATTGTGCTCTAGCCATGAGGGGTAGAAATAAGATCTTATAAATCAAAGTTGTTGGTTTTTTGAGTTTTTCTTTTAATTTTAAAGTTAGTAAGCTTTCAAACATGATTTCTTGTTTTGGGCCAAATCCAACCTTGTAGTAGCATAATTTTTGAGAGAACAAATTATTCTCCTTTCAGGCCACTGTTATTTTCAATTAGAAAAAGCTATGAAATGTGGCAGAGTATTGTTATTACCACAGTTGGCCACTGTTTCTAATTAACAAAAAAATGGGCAAATAAAATTATAATTGTTTTTAGCAAAGATATAGTAGAATATAGATCACAGCTGAAAGAAGTTTGATCATCTGTCAGGCATCCATGATGGAACAAATAAAAGGACCTTTACTCGATCCTTGTCCTGAGATAAGATTCTCTGCTAGGGCTAGCTTTCCTTCAGTCAGGTGGGATGCACCATCCTTTTCTGTATACCTTTTAGAAAAAAGAAATATGTAAAATCACAGTTGTGTGGTCCATTAAATGCAATCTAAGTATTAGCCCTTTTTGTTGGTGTTTCCCATAATAAATCTATTTTAAAGTTGTAGAAAGTTAATGATTTCTATGCTTTCATTAAGCTGTCATTTCATGCAGTTTTTGCAGTAGCCTCCCCATGTAAAAAAGGAGCTCAGCCACTTGCCAGATGTGAGTGGGAAGCTTTTTCTCACGAGAAAGGGACACAGGCTATCCATTTCTGCACAAAGCTCTTTTTTTTTTTTTCTTTATGAACCATTGTTTTTATAGCTCCTGTGGTTGCGAAGATGTTTCCAAATGTGAACAAGTAAAACCTGAGACAGCTCCCATACTGCAGGTGTTTGTGTTCTCCCTCCCAGGCAACAGAATGAATTTAACTGGACATGATGGCTTCCCTGATGTTTACAAGGTGCTAGGAGCTGTTGTACTACTTCTAGGACCCCGGGGACAGCACTGAAACTGTCAGGGGTCGCTTCAGTTTCATCCCAATGCTTCTCAAGCAAGTGTCTGAGCAGCAGTTGATGGTTAAGCATGAGTGAAAACAGATGGAAAGAGAAACAAGTAACCACTGAGATTTTTTTGGATTCTGTTTTTTTTCCTCAGAATTGGATGGGGACGTTGCTTCTGTAAAGGCTACATATGAGAAAACAAAAGCGAAGAATATAGAACTGCATGAGATCTCTTTGAAATCTTTAGCAACTTTCCTGAAGAAAGTAGGAGAGCCTGTCCCTTTCACTGAACCCCCTGTGAGTATTTCCTAATTAAGAAATAGATCTGCGAAGTTGTGTGTGTTCAATAGTAATAAAACAAATTGCATGAATTATTACATAGGGACTAGGTGTCTGCAGAGACTGCTCAAAGGAGGTAGTGTATGAAGTCATGGGTGTTGTGGGAGCTGTGGTAATCTTGTATTGGATTTGACTTAAAGAAAAAAAACCTCTTGGGGCTTACAATATTTAAACTGCCTCCTTCTTATCAGGCACTCATCTACGGGTGTACCTTTATCAAATCTCCTTGGGGCGTTTATCTAAGCAATTGGACTTGAAAAGGCTTGTAGAATGTGTGTTTCAGTAACAATTAATGGCTTCTAGTTTTCATTAATTAGTGTTTTGTGTCTAGTGTAAGTTGCTGCACTAGTAGGGTGGAATTTTAGAACTGTAGGAATTATTTTCCTATTGCAGCTTTGCTTCTAACTGTCCTGCCAAGATACCTGTGCAACTGTGCAAATACATGTTACTTGAGGGTGACAAGCAGCATGATATTAAATCTGTAAAGATTGCAAATAGTTTCACATCTTTCCTTTGACTCTACTAGTACCATTTTTGCTAAGCAGATTTTGAAGACATTATATTTTCCATTCTCTAAGGAAACTTTTTATTGCTTTTTTCTCACCACTTTTTATATTCTAAAAAAATGTTCTGTAATTCTGTGAAGACAGGCTATATACCATTTCTCTATATTGCTTCATGATAAATGTGATTTTCTTTTTTAATTTGTAAAGATTTGGAGAAAATTTTGGCACAAAATAATTCATTTAGCCTTTCAACTGCTACGATGGTTTTTTTCTGCAGCATTACATAGTTTATAATCTGAATTTTTATTTGGACTGTAAATTTAAAAACTAGAATTTCTTACATGTAGCTAGTGAACATGAGTGTTTTTTCCAAGTCACTGGGATGATTCATTTTCTGATTTCCCTGTTCAATTTTTCTCTAATGCAGCTTGGTCTTTAAAAGCGTTTCATTTTTTTGACACAATTGCAGATTGAAGTTAAAAAGTATTTTCATTTTAAAATGAAATTGATTATATTATTGCATTTAGTAATAGAAGCTTCATTATGCATTTTTGGCAAGGTTTTCCTTTTCCTTTTATTCAGTCTCTCTGGTATTTCTCCTAATTATACAGACTTCAATACAGATCTAGTTTTGCATGACAGAGAATAATAGATTTTGTCAGGACATAAGACTTTGTTCAGAATTAGTAACTTTTCAGCTGTAACAAGGTTGAACTTGTTTATTCCACTGTGTTTATAGGAGGCATTCAAGTTCTATGTGGAAAAATGGAGGAACAGAAGATTGGAAGCATCATGAACAGACAGTTTTATGATTCAGTTGTTTATGAAATTGTTTAAATACTACATTCAATAAAAACTTCAAAAAGCATGTATGTGTAATTTTTAATTTAAATCTGTGATTAGCATAATTTGCTGTAACTGCACTTGATAGAAACATTTATTAATAGAAATGTTGTTTAAAGTCCTAATGAAATGTCAAGGTGCAGCCCGCTGAGATATTTCCATTTTGATGTATGATCTGCTATAAAAACTGTTTCTTTGCCCCTGTTGCTTTGTCAGATATGTGTATATCAAGAAAGTTGCTAGAGGGGTACAGAACTGTAACTGAAGGAGACTGCCTAATCCTTGTTTTTTGCCTGGTCACTGTACTTCGGGGTGAAAATGTAAGGGTAAAGAACATCATCTTCAGGATTCAGCTGTATCTACACAGAAAATAAACATATTTTTTAAGTTTTCTCTTAATTGTACTTTCTTGTGTTAAGCATCTTGGGAGGGTGTTGGATGTTATACATAAAGACAAAGTACTTTGGCCTTTTATGCTAACCTTGTGTGTTGTAGTCGTATAGAATGAATATATACATATTCATTCTCGTAACTGTTAGTCCAGTTAATTTTATGGATACAAGAACTCCATATCCATGAAAACATGCCTCTTAAACAAAGCAGTGCCTATTCTTTGAAGGGGTAGCAGTTTTTACTTGCTGGGAGACTGGTGGACATGCTTTATTTGAGGGAGTGTGAGAGTACAGCTACTCTGAGACAATATTTTAGAGCCCAGAGTTGCGTGATCACGAAAATAAACCATGTCTAAGTTACAAAGATTAAATATTAGGTAGGAAATACATCTATTATCTCTGTGCATAATGATGGAAACTGGTAAGTGTGCACATTGGTATTGTAGATGGAACATGTTGCCATCTGGGTACTTCAAACAGGTTTTAACAAAATGAAAGATTGTTTCTGTACATTTCAGCTTTGTTTATTAATCTTTACATTTTCACCCATATCTTAACTTTATCTTTCTTAGGTTTTCCCACATAGACAAAATTGTGGTAATTAAAAGTTCATGTGTACGCATAAGGTTTTGGCAAAATTTTGCAAGACTTGTATGGTCAAAAAGAAACTGCAACCTAATTTTTTTTAAGTTAAACTTCCAATTAATTATTATATTAACAAAATATACACAGAATAATCCTACTGTACTTTAAAAATGAGGCTTCACAAATCAGGAGGGGAGAGAATGGTAAATTTTGTTTTCCAGGCTGGTTGAATGCAAGCAGTGTCTGCTTCCTCAGTGGTGTGGTTTTGCAGTGACCTTCATCACTCCACAAGCGTAGACTTGACAACATACGGCAGCTACATGGCTCGAACCGTCTCACACCCTTTGTTCCTGGCTTGTCAAGATAAGGCATTAACATTTGAAATTTCATTCATAGCCTAATGGTTTTGTGCCCTACATGAAAGCAAGCCTAGGCAGGACTCAGTTTATTTCATTTCACAAATGGAGATGGTTCTTTTTTCTAAAGCTGCAGCTACATTACATGTGTTTCAGTGTAATAGCAGCATAATTGAAGACTGTGTCAACTAGTTGGCAACCCTTTCTCTGGTGCCACAGCTCTTGTTTTTAGAGGTCATCTTGTGAATCTCTCCATTTCACAGCAGTAGCCGTATTCCTGTAAGTGGAGTCACAGCTGAGCATAACTTGAGGAAATGGGCACGGATGCAGCTGGAGCTAGCACATGGGTTAAGGAAGAGAATATTACTTGACGCATACACGAGGTCATCACAGAGGAAGTTAACAGCAGATCTGTGGATCTTAACTCCCTTTTTGCCAAGGAGGTGAAGTCTCCTGAGGCTGTGGATCAGGTACTGCACCTGTCAGTAGTCTGTGTTGTGATACCAAGGGGTCATGTTTGCTGACTGCTGCCCTCTGAGGCAGGGGAGCAGCGCACAAGGCCACAGCCAGATGCAGGGCTCTGTTGCTGGTGCCCACGATGGGGTCCGACCATGCAGGATTGGTGCTAGTTAACATCGGTCCGTTTTTCTTCTAGCTGGTTTGCCTCTCTGCCAGAACCACGTAATTGTTACAGTTACAGAGATAATAAGTACATTTGATAGCCTGTAACTGAGGAGTGTAAGTGGAATTGTTTTCAGCCCCAAAACTGCCTTTTGAATGGCCTCAAGGAAAGTTGTGGGCTGAGCAAGCCAGCTGTAGAGTCAATTACACATCAGTGAGGCACTGCAGGAACGTGAGACCGAAGAGAACCAGGGTTTCATGGAGCAGTGACAGGGAAATGAGTAAAACTACATGCTTTTGGAATCCAATGGAATCCAATTGGATCCCACTGGAATAGCCTGGACTCATGAAGCCCAGCCCATCTCTGTGGCAGAGATGGGAAGAAAGATTATTCAAAGGATGGGCTGCTGTTGTGCGATAATACTTTTGATTTCCTTTTCCAGTAAATGTTTCGTGTGCAGTTAAGGGATGATTACACAGAGAAGTGCAGTCTCTCCTGTCTTTAAAATGTGGGCCAGTGAGGGATTTGTGCCACTCTGGGACACAGTCATCTCAGTCTGAAGCAAGGTTATACTGGGAAGGTTTTGCAGAATCGGCATTTGTGCCGACTCTTCAAGAACACGCTTGAAATGATAATATTTGTTGTGCATCGTTGTGCTGAGACTCAGCCATTTCAAGCATGAAGAAAAGTGCAGTTTAGAAGGTTGGCATTTCTTCACCAAATAAGTAGGCGGTTTCATTATTTCTTCATCTTCAAAGAGAGAAACCTGTGAGATGACAAAATGCAGAATGGCAGCCTTGCGAACTTGTCACGGTGATTTACTGGTCCTGAGAGCAAATGCACTGTGGCACACTGACCACAGCATGCACCCCTTTAACGCAGGGTAGAATTATTTGCCACCGGCTAGTGGATAACTGGGATTGTGCAAGATCCAGACCAGGTGCAGTGTCTGTGAGATGGAAACACTCCTTTCCAGAGGCCTCCGTGGGAAGCGGAGAGCCTGCTGACATGCCATGACCTGACATGTTACTGTAGAAGGCAAATTGTGGGAGTGTGTATGTGTTTGCATAATCGTGTGTCTTGATTGGGGTTGAGAGGACTGGGAAAAGCTTGCTGCCTGAATTGAGATGACTTAATCTCACTTCTCTGCCCTGCACCATGTTATGGGCTTGCCTCTTCCCCCACTCCCTTTGAGGCAGGGGCAGGAGGAGGGGGCTTTTGAGATCAACAGAGGAAAAGTTTCCTCCTTAACTACCAATGTAGTCATTTTGCAGCATGATAATTACATGCTATGGTTTTATCCTTATCTGCTAAAACAGTTCGTTCAACTCATTGTCTCCTGAGACCCTTTTTGATGGCAAGAATTGCAGCTTGGTAGGTTAGTAGCTGTCTTCACACTTTCTTAATATGTACCCACTGTTGAAAATGGAGTAGCTGAAGGGATTGTGACTCTGGCAGTGAGAGTCAGAGGGTTTTTATAGACTGAATGCCTGAGTCAGCAGGATTCCAGCTGCAGTTTACATGACAAGGGATGATCATAACTCTGAAGGGAGTATCACAAGTGCACATATTGACAGAGGAATAGACTGGTAGTGTGTTCACTAAATACTACTGTATTTAGTGCTTTTCCTGAACATGTGATGCTTCTGGACTCCATAGGAACACAGCAGAGGAGAAAGTGACAGAAGTGATGGATGTGACCAGGAGGTTTTGCTGTTCGGTGTGACAAATCTGTCAGCATCTAGAAGGGATGTCCAGATCCCTGTACAAGTTTATTTTTACTGGTGAAAAAAGTAAGCATGTAAGAAAAGGCTGAGACAGTCATTGAATTTAGCCCTTTTTTAGCAAATATTTCTCTGCATTTCTTAAAATTATTCTCATAATTTCTGTGTAAAGTAACTGCCAAAAAGTATTTCCGTTCCAGAATGGCTGCAGCTTCTGGTGGTTTGCCACTGCTTCTGGCAGTCAATAATCAGAGGAAACCCAATATCCTTCTAAGTTAGTGGCTCCAACTGAGACTGTAATTCAGTCTGAGGGCATCTTCCTTAGTGTGCAGATCCTCAGCTACAGGAGCAAAGTGCTAGGTTTGCCATTAGATATGGAAATAAGAGTAGATATGGAAGTTTGAGGTTTAAGTTTTCTCTACTGTTTCCTGTAATTAAGAAAATGAGATAATAGAAACTGTCTTATGCAGTGCCTGCTATAGGTGGGGGTTCCACATTGATCTACTTTTAGATAAAACTATTAATGCACGGTTTCTCTCTGATACTTTTAAACCTTTATATTGCAATTGGCTAATGCTTCACAATTTCTCATGTGATTACTCTTGAACACTGATAAAGCACTGGTATCTGTGGAATTGCTATTGTCTGCAGTGATTGCTACAAGCCTCTTTGTAGCTCTGTGTTTCTCGTGGTTATTTCCCTCAGCTCTTAAGTGCCCATGAACTCGGGGTTTAGAAAGCAGCAAACCTGGTGTCTGGCAGTGATGAGCCTTGACAACCAGCAGCAAATTTAATTCTTGGCTTTGCACGCAGTTGTCATCTGCTGTTCTTCACGTAGTCCATGAGACCAGGGCAGATCTGAAAAAATGAGTTTTGGGAAGGGTTGTAGATGGTTAGAGTTGAGTCTTGAGGGCAGGACCCTCAAGAGGTGAACTTTCCAGGTGGAAAGCAGTTTGGGCTGGAGGGAAAGCAGGGGAGTGTGGACAGGGCAGAGTTGTTTTGGCTAACCTCCCTCAAGGCTGTCAAAGAAGGCTCTGAAAGGCTGTTTTTTTGGGTGCTGGATTTTTATTTATGGGAAATGGGCTGGGAGGAGTAATTGTCAAAATACAGGATCAGTGCAGAGGAACTCTGAAAGGATGGGAAGTACAGGGGAAGTGGGAAGAATGGCAGTTGTGGGTCTCAATAGACAAAACCAGCAGCTTCGGCATGATGCCTAAGCCTGGGATTTGGGAGTGATTGGGATTGGGAGTGAATGACCATGAGTGGAAGGAGCAGCCTGCAGCTTGTTGGCTGCCATGGTTGATGACTCACCACCATGGACCTTTGCATTTTGCATGGCTCCCACTGACTCCTCTTCAACTGCTTCCTGAGGTGTGCTGGAGAAGGCAGCTGTGGCAGCAGCAAGGGCTGCTAGGGGTGTATTGGCTGCTGAGCCCAGCTCAGTGAAGGAAGAGACCACGAAGGACTGATCAGAGCTGGTGAGTCACGCTGGCCCTCATGCCTTTCCCCCCAGGGAGCTGGGATGGCACTGGCCCTGTAATCACAGTTGGGTGACTGAAGGGAGAGGAGCATCATCACAGGCCAGAAATACCAGAGGAAGTTTGTTCCAGCAGCAGCCTCTTCAACCTCTCACTTCTCAAATTCAAAAGCAGCTGTAAGATAAGTGTGGTGGTAATGTAATTCAGGGTGGTGCTGAACAGGAGTCTGGGTACAGGACCATGTGTAGCATTGGAGCTGTCACCATTTCTTTGCATGTTTTGATACTGAAATTGCACCCTCAGGTGAGGTTGTAACTGCAGCAACTGTGTCCAGTTTCTGAGCCATAATCTGAAAAACTTCCTGCCTACAACAAAAATAAATCATGTAATTGCCCTTGTTACTTGCAGTGTTCCTGGGACTTCCATCAGTTTAGTTGGTAGATAGAACGGTCTGTGTGGGGTTAGTTAACGATAGAGCTTGATCATCTTGAGCAATCGTCCAGTTCTAGGGCCCTCAGAATTATTTTGGATCCTCTAGTCTTCCATCTTTTTATGTGTATGTATTTAATGACAACCATATTTTTCATCCCCTATAGTACATATAAAAGATTGTGCTCCGGTTGTGTTTGTGCCAAGGAATACAATTTCTGCATTTGAGTGTCTTTCTTACTGTCATCAATAACATTATAAATTTGTCTAAATTCAGCAAGTAAAAACAAGGTTGAAAACTATGTTTTATACCACTAGCTGCAGGGGGCATAAAATTACGGTAATTTGTGGCTTTACTATTGTCAGTCATGTTCAAGAGTTTTTTTCCAGTGGAAATTTATCACGCTCCTGTCACTGAACATACTACAGAGCTGCAAGGCGTTTTTCTAATACAGAGGCACTGAGCAATTCCCTGGGAAGTACATAAAGCTAAAAATACTCATTCACCTTTCTTTTGTCTTGCTTTTAGAAGGAACGAACTTGGAGCAAGTGTGTGCCAAGCGTTTGGCAATGCTGAGCACTGCTGGAACCAGACAAGTGTGCCCTTCTTGGTAACAATAATACTTGGCCAAAATGCTTTTTAACATGATTATTTGCAGGAATTGTGGGGGGAATTGGGGACGCAGGTACAGTTTGTGGTGTGAGCAGCCAGAAGCGCTGTGTGCAGAATCACTGTTGGGCTGGTGAGACCATGCTGGCTTCCAGACTGTTCCCACCGGCCTGAAATGCCCCTGTGGCTCTGAGGGAGGGTGACAGCTCAGGCTCCTATTGCTAAGAGCTACAAGCCAAAAAGTTGATTAAATTGATTCTATCAAGGGGACGCTAAAAGAGCAAAGAAGTTGTTGGTGTTCTGCCTTGCTCAGCTGAGATCAGAGTCTCTTGGGCTGAATGGCCACCACATGTTTGTCCTTCAGCTTTCCCATCTGAAGTCCAGTGACTGCCTTGACTAGCATAACATCCAGTACCTGGTGGCAGCTAATAAGGGCACTACACATTTTGTTCTTCAAAGTTTTCATTTTGTGTGGCACATTTTTCTGCTGCCTGGTTTGGAGGTCCCATTTTTTGGCTTTATGCCTTTCCACAGTAAGATGAAGCACTACTTCAGCGTGATTTTGGCCATTTTTAACTGAGTCATGGAAGATTTGGGTGTTTGTTGAAAAGTGAACATTAAGATAATCGTTCATTTAGAGCAATCTTCACAGCACTGAATTGTGAGAAGGATGATGTTTACTTTTGTCAGGGAGGAGCTGCTGGTGGAGACCAGGCAGGCGTAGCAGTGCTGCTACATTGTTTGGTTTTCTTCCTTCTGATTTTCTCAGTGAAAGGTCAAGGTTTTTATTTTAAGAAAGTTTCTGTTGTTTTCTAAACACTTCCCCCATCCTCCAGCAAGTGAAAGTGTGCAAAGATATTGTCTTGAAGACTGATGATGTTTCCTGTGACTTGATATGGCTGTATGTTTTTGCAAGGCACTGGGATTTTATTGAAAATTGCATGTGGGCATTTTGGTTTTGCTTACTTGTGAATGTTCATAGATTTCCAATTCCTCTGTATTTGCTTGAAAAATCAGGCTAATTTGCTTGTGTAAAAAATACAAATTATTTTTGAGGCAAGTGACATTGTTTGTTTACTCACGCTATAGTTCTGGCCAGTACTTTAACACTTAGGCCTCTAAACCCACTTGTTCAACGTGAAAAATTACACTGGGGCAGAAACAGTTCTGAGATGCAGTAGGAAATGTAGCAAAATCTGATCAGATGCTTAAAGAGAAGCAAAACCTACAACTGTTGTTGATGGGAGATACTGGTTCTGAAGCCATGGTGTGAATGTTGAGGGTTTGAAGTTGCAGGGTTTTTAGCACTGGAAGCATTTTAAATATCTAATTGTGACCATGAAAGCAAAATAATGCCAACAAAATTTGCAATTCAAAATAAGCTTTAAGTTTGATTTAATGACAAAATAAATGTCAACAAACAGTCTTATAATTAATTATATAATTTGGCAACAGCACTTCTATAAATTATGGATTTGAACTGCTTTTGAAATATTATCTACAAAAAAGAGCAATTTTAGGCATTAGCTGTGTGTGCATGTACGTATGTGTGTAATGCATTCATGCAGATACTTCTACATACTAATATGAGTACACATATGTGCTTTCTAAAGCTCAGCAGTTCTGAAAAGGGTTAAGCAGTTTTAAAATTACCTCAACCCACTGCTTAAACATTGTTGCCTTAATTAATAGCTGCTAACACATGAAGGGCTTGTCTTGGCTCTCAGAGGATATAAAAAAAAGCAGCATGTCACAGAGCTCTGTGTACACTGTTTCTTGTCTACTGCCATTAAAATTAATCACTGTGGCTATAACCTGAAAGGTTTGTTATTTCTGGTACAAGTGGACACACCAACACCTGCAATTTCTTACCCGAAGAATCTCCACGCATAGTGTATTGTCTGTGATTTTTTTTAAAGGAATTCAATGGAATTTTTTTTATTAAAAAGAATGGTTATTGATACTTATTACCTACTAGCATTTCTGAAGAGATTTTTGGAATGAACAAATATGAAATTAAACTTTTGGCAACTAGTTATTAATTTAGGCTAGCCATAGTGAAAGCTAGTCCTTCCCCAAGGAGAAGTTAAAAGTATTTTGGATGACTAACACTACTATGAGCCAGTATGCAGGGCAGTGTTTCTATAATGCATTTCCAGTGCTAAAAGAGTTTGTCCTTTGCCCTAGTGGAGAGACTGCATAAACTTGGACTGGAAGCTGGGGAAGAACTTCCTGCCTCTTGCCATATTAAATGCTAAACTAATGAAGGGAATTTTTTAATCTGTTTATTAATGGATTAGTATGCATATAACCCACTTGGACTCTTGTGGTTCTAAATTTGGTAAATTTTCCCTACAAATGTCATTGTTGCTTGTATTTGATAATCCCAGTCCCAAACTGGATACATCTGCACAGTGCAGCCCCACAGACTGATGCAGTTGGGTTGTGCACAGTTCAAACAGTAGTTGGACAAAACAGCCTGGAAACCCTGTAACCAATTAAATGTGGTACCAGTTCAAAACCAGTTTTGCACTGACCTGGTTGCCTGCAGGAGCAGGGACTGGGAATTACAGCTGAGGAGATCCCTTCTAAAGCTGGCCAGGGAGGATATAGGGAGAGTGAAGAGGCACCAGCCGGTGAACCCTTGGGAGGGTGGCACTATTGGACTGGTGGGCAGTGCTTTGCTGAGTGGCACGTCTGCTCCTCACCACACTGCTGAAGTCCCTAACATTGTACTGGCCCTGTGGAGTGGGCCGTACAGTGAGTTTTGGGCAGTGTCTTCCTTTTGCTGTTTGATCTCAGTGTTGAAATTGTTGTGGACTGCAGCAGCTCTGGTTATACTGATACAGGGAGTGCAGGCAGGAGGGCACCGTGAGCTGCTGCTGCTGCTGCTGGTACAGGGATGCCATCTAAGGAAGAGGAACGGCTACTCTCAAACTTGGAAAGCAAAGCTGTGCTGAAATTCAGTTATGACTTCTAGCCTTGGTTGGAGCTCGTGGGAAGGCTTGTATTGCCTCACCAACCCTTTGCTTTTGCAGCACAGCTCTGCTATGGAAGCGTGCGCAGAGGCCAAGGCACAGGGCGTGACCTTCGCTGGCTGAGCGGGGCAGCGTTCCCCCAAAGCAGCGTTACGTGCAAGTGCCAGCAGTGCGAGTGGGCAGGTTGTGTGTCATCCACCCCCTCTTCCCTGAGCTCTTCTCCGTACACAGCCCCACGGATGCTATTGTTAGGCATGAACGCTAATTGCTGGTATTTCAAGGCTCCTACCTTCTTATTGCTAAAGCCTGTAACAATAATCACAGCCTATATTCCCCATCTCTCGGCATCAAGGAAACAAGATATGATCATAGGCAGTGTGCTAATGTAATTGTAGTATATAGAATATGAGCTTTTTCTATGTAAACAGAGGCCTGGCCACATCCTATGATAGCTCTTCCCGCACTCCGCACGCAGGCTGTTCCTCGGCTCACCGCTCAAGTCCCCATTATGGATACATCCACCCTTGTCATAACACCACCTCTGAAACACTCACACCGTTTGGTCCTGCTGCATAATGGTAAGAGGGTGGAATATTAAATGGAAAAAGGCTGTTTAAGTAATGTCAGCAGCCTGACTAATTTCACAAAAGGAAAGAAATTCAAAGTTAAGGCTATGGTGTATTCTTATCTAGATGCCTGAAGATTTCTGTGCGTGACAATATGCCCTAAAATTCAGAGCTGTCCCTTATGTCTTTAATTTCTCCCATTGTGTCGCTCCTTTTTTTTTTTTATTAAACATCAAAGTGAATTCACAACAGAGAGTCAGCCTAGAATTTAATCCTCTAAATACCTTGAAAATAGAGGTTTAGACTAGAAGTACCAATATATACCCTTAAAACTTCAGTGTAATATAAAAGAGATTCTAATCACAACAGATCATTACAAAGAAGAGTAAACCACTTTAAAAAAAATTAAGTGTCTTAAATATAATAAAAAGGAATAATTAAGAATCAAACAGGAAGCTGCTATTCTGACAATTTAATGATGCTGAATTGGACTGAAAGAATTGGCTTTGCCACTAAAAGGCAGTGAAAATCTGATACTTTCAAAATGGCACTCGGATCAGATCAAGTGGGTTTTTTTGAAATCAAATGCAGCAGAAGGAGAAAGAAATGGTAGAATTCACTTTAGAAGAACCTTGTAGTGTTTTGGGTTCCTACAGCTGCCTGGGGCTGAAGATCTTATTTTATCAGACCTGCTTAACACCTACAGACCAGGTCCTCCTGGGAATTTATTACCCTATGCAAAGTAATGTGGCAGTCCTAACTGCCAAGTAGAATAAAAAAAACACAGTTGTTCTTTCATTCCTATTTCTTAAAAAAAACCCACCCAAAACAAAACCACCAAAAGCAACCAAACTTCTCAATTCATGTAACAGTATCTAGGACACTAACAGCTAATTGCTCTAGGAGTTTTCCACTGTGTTTAATATGCAAATGAAAGTCAAGTAGACAATCTGCTTTGGGTTTCTCTATGTAAGAACAGAGATCTGCATCTAAACGTTTAGCAAGCAAGCTAATATTACAAAATGCTCAGAGCAACTGTACACCTAATTTGCACATGCACTTACCATGACTCTGTGAATTACGGCCATTTATTTACTGATACTTGTTTCCTGGGCAGAACTAGGTGCACCATGACAAGCATTAACAGCTTGCATCATTAGGTTTTTAATTACTCAGGGGCAGGTTGGTGTTTTCTACCCGAGAACCTTGGGAAGCAAACTTGGCAAATTGCTATGATGTGTATTGCAGGGGAGAAAGATCTCATTAATAACAATCAGTCGGTACGCATTTATATTGTAAAAATAAATCCAAGAAGGTGAGATAATTTTATTTGTTACAAGATCTCATCTCTACACTGAGCAAACACCTGTTTTGGGCATCATCAGCATATTACTGGAACACAAAGGCAAAGCTTTAAAACACAGAACTAAGGCTTTAAAACATCTAAGCAGTTAGAACACAGAGTAGTTAACAGCTGTGTTTTCCATCTTTGCATGATGTCGTGAAGCGCTTCTGTGTTGCTTTCCTCTGCGCTGTTCCTAATCTATGTCATGCATGCCACAGAAAGTGTTTTGATCCTGTTCTCCTGTAGCCCTCTGAATTAAGTAAGCCATCATCGTACGTTCAAACATGGACTAAAACATCAGCTATTATTACAGAGTGCAATGGGTCCTTTTATATCGGTGGCCCATAGCTCAGACTATTTCCAGATGAGCAGGATTCACAAGCGCCTTGTCACTCGTTCAAAGCGTACGTGAAGCAAACAAAAAACCCCAAGCCCACCCCCGACCCAAATCCCAGGCTGCAGCCGCGGTCCGTGGCAGGCTCCAGCCCGCATCCCGACTCCTGGGGTTCTGCTGCCATCCTGTGGCAGCCGGGCTGCCGGCGCCCGCCGCTCCCCGCCTCCGGGCCGGCTGCCGGGGCTCCCACACCGGGAGCCTTCCTCCCCTGCCTTCCTGCCAGGGAGGCCGTCACCTGCTGCCCCCGCTGTTCTTACCAGTCTTGGGTTGATTTCTGCTTGATAAAGCGCAGGGATAAATAGTATAAAAGCAGGAAGCTGCAAATTATGCCCGAGAGGACAATGTAGCTCACATAGAGAGGGTGGGAGTCCAGGTCCAGAGCCTGAGTGATCTGTAATGACCGATAACACAGAATTAGAAAAAGACACAAAATTTTCATGCTGGATCTCTGAAGTGTGTTTTGTGTGTAAGCTTCCCTGGCCCCTGCTACCTTCTGTTTTCCAGCTTGGGTGTAGCTTCCAGGGTGGTTTGATAGAGGGTTGCAGCTACACTATTTCTATTTCAGAAGAACACAGTTCAGCTTCTAAACAATTCCAGCAAAGTGCATGGCTGGGGCTGGTGTAGGAGAGAGTTGCCCTTTATTATTTTGTTTTTTCTCTTCGGCTAAAAGAAAGGCATAGAAGGAGTGACTGCTGTAGGGCCATCTTTAGGAACAAATTTACAACCAAGCGTAACACAACTTCATGTGCTGACTTGGTGATTGCTGAATTTGAGGCCTACACCATCTATTTAAATATGACAGGCATACAAATAGCATTCCAATTTCTTATCAAACGTGTGCAACAGTTTTTACTACCGACTTACAAGTTTCCCTGGTATTTGATAAGTAATGTTTCGATCAGTCATTTCATATGTGGTGTCAGTGAACTGAACTTGCATCATTCCTTGAAAATTCCATCTGAGGAAAGAAATTTTTGAAACCCAGAAAGGAACTGAAAAAGAAAACGACAGAAATTGATATGCATGCACAAAACTTGCAACCTCAAATACTGCCCTGCTGCTGCCAAATACAGCAGGTTTGTCTCATTTCTTGACAGCCAGAGGCTGTAAACATGTGGCAGTTTATTATTGGACAAAATGGCAGATACACTTTACATAGTTACATGGAGATGGGAAATCAGGAGTTTGCTAATATCCGTATCCATCAAACTCCCCCTGTCAACTAAGTCTTCCTGGGGCTCCATCTTCATCTTTTGAATACAATTCTTTTTAATGAAGAATTTAGCAACCACATAAGAAGCTAGCCTTTCACTAATGCTTTTTTTGACCAAACTTCTTGTTGCCTCCTTTTCAGATGGAGAACCTGATGTAAAGTGGATGACCTGACTGCACTGTCACCATCCAAGAAGATAATTACAAAGGTAAGAATAAAGCAGAGATTTCCTGCACAGGACACACTGTCACTGATGAAAGCCCCTGATGTTTCAGTTTGGAGGGAGGGTGGGAGCTTTGTCTTACCTGTCCAGAGGCTGTTCAGGCTTATCACAAAACCACCACTCAGGTAGAACGATGTGAAGAGGACATTGCCAAGGAAGGCCGAGAGCTGTAACGTTGGCAGCAGAGCTGCCACCCAAAGTGCCATGGCACGGGCACTGTAAACAGCCAACCACAACAGCAGGAAGTTCAGCAGGAAATGTTCTGGCTCAGGAACGAGGTTTGCCAGCCAGTAGATGGGAACCCCATAAATTACAACAAAAATGCAGTGTTCTGGGAGCTCCCCCAGGATCTGTTTGGGAAGATGAAAATGCAAATAAAATAAAATAAAAAATGGTGAATGATACAAAAATATATGAGGTGTGCGTTAATGTACTTATGGACTGTTTATAAAAGCTATAGGAAACACTCCCTTCGAATGCAATCATCTCCCTGTTAGGGCTTGCCAGTGACATGCAAAACCGATCCACAGCAGAAACAAACCCTTGCTAATTTTTTTTTTTCTAAATGCCTAAATCTAATTGTTACAGATTGTTTTGTGAGCTTGGGAAGCTTCTAAGAATGTAATACACTTTTGCTGTGAGCTGGTGTGCTTGATAACAGTAATACTGACTCATGGCAACTGAATGTTTTGTCCCAATTTGGTTGAAACTAGTGTGAGATCAAATCTGAGACAAATTTGGCTGTTGGTCACCACCTTGTCCCAAAGGCCATCCAGCTAGCAATTTGATTCATTGAAAAACAAAAGCATAACTGGAATTTTCTCAAATATCTAAAGAGGTATATAGAAAGAATTAGTTCTTCCCAAGAAGGTTGCTACTATCCTCTAATACTAAGGTTGTAACAAATTACATCGATTTCTCTGTGAATAATGTGCAATCTTTGTGACACAATGCAAAGAATATTTTTCTCTGGCAACCACTAATAAGCATTTAAAATCTTGTGCAGAAATGGAAACCTAAATTACAGATGCCATGGCAGGCAGAACTCATCTAACATCACAAAAGAGGGATTATTCAAAACCCTTGTTGAAAAAGAGAATGTAGTTTTTAAAAAGTTCTAAATTTAATTCTAGAAACTCTGGCTCTTCGTGCACATAATACATTTTTTAGCTCAGACCAATGGAGGCCCAAACAACTACTGGAAATACCACAGCATTTTGTCATTTCTCTTTTACCTCTGATTTAGCATTTGATACAAATGTTTTGTTTTACAGATCAAGATATGTAAGCAAACTTTCAAAGATGCTGCAGTGAATTAAATATGCAGGTATGTAAAATTGTCTAAACCTGGAAATCTGAGTCTGAGATTTCTCACATTTTGGCCGAAGAACCCAGTGGAAGGTTCTTCTTTGGCTTTTCTGGTGTGGGATCTCAGCCACGAGAGAAATTCACAGATTTATGGCAAAGTTCTAAACTAGTGTGAGGCTTAATCTGTTAATACTAAGGAAGCAAGACTGATAGCCTTAGCTGGCAGACACAAAAGAACAAAGTCTGATAACAATGTGATTATTTATACAACAAGGCTTTGGTTTGCTTGTGTTTTCTCATGTTCAAGACAGCTGTTTGTATTTCCTGGCAACAAAACCAATTACCTTAGCAAAGAAGTATGGGCTGACAGAGTACATTCCACCTTCCAAGTCATGATAAAGCATTGCTCTTTCTGAATGACCTGCAGGGTAGGAACAAACACTGGGTTGTAATAATAGGTTTATTTTTTTCACAGATTTAAGAATTTCTTTATTTTGATTCCTTATAGCGTTTACAAGAAGACTGACACTTACATTTGGCAATAACATCCAAAATTATTGTGAATGGGATTAGGGCACCTATCATGTACAGCAGTGCTGTTGTGTCACGAATAGAGAGTCCGTTTTTTTCATGGCCATAGTACAAAAATCCAATTAGTAATGACATGAGAAGGGCTTCAAATCCATGGATTAATAATGTTGAAAGATCTCTGAAGTCATTGGAGACCTGACGACTAGGAAAACAGCAATATTGACTGTAAGATATAATACTTACTAATGCCAGTTATATTCAGACACATAGCCCCAAACAGTGTTAAAATCAGTTCCTGGAACTTGCTGCTTTGGCTAGGACAGGAGTTGGGCTCCCTGCTTCTGCAAGGGATTTCACCTAATCAAACCTATGAAGCACCTGTAGCCACCAAGTACTTCAGGTCTAAAATGCTGAAAGCCTGAAGGAAGGAATTGGTGTGGGATGTTCTGTGCCTCCTTCTGATGATTTTAAATACAAATGGGCACAATACAAAGCTGTTTATGCTGAAGATAAGGTTACCTTAATAATATGGTGAACTGCTTTAAGGCTCCTGGTAACTGATCACTTGAATGGTGAGGCATATTGAGAACCTCTTCTGAATTCCTGCCCAAGAGAAAAAAAAAAATTAACACAAGGTGTAGCTATTATTCCAGATCTTCTGTATGAGACTGTTTTTACCTCTGCCTTTACCTCTGCTTGATGACTGTGGTCTCAGCATTGTCTCCCTCAGTAGCTTTCCATAAGGAATCATCAAAATGTTTGACCTTTTCTACAAACAAGTTGGCAAGAGCATTTGCTCTTTTTCGGCTTTCCATCTCCTTTTCTGCAGTCTGTTTATCGATACTGGTCAAGTCAACTGCAAGACATTACTTGATGTGAGCCTGTGTGCTATAGAAGAAATAACTTTCTGATGTGTTTAGAATCGGGCATTTCACTGGGAGCAAGCAGTCCAACCTGTGTACATCCATCATGTAACAACAGTTAAAACTATCAGTTATTTTAGGTAATTAGAAATGAACAGATTGTTAAAGTGTATGTCTCTTACCTAGTCACTCAATGAATCACTGGGAGATTACATAATTGCTTATTATAGTATGATAAACTACTATTTCAGATTTTTATAAATTTCATAGCACCTTGAGAACAGCGCTGAGAAAAAATAGCTTGAATTTCCTTCCTGGCATGTAAGCATTTACAGTTTTTTATGTGACTTAGACTTAAATCACGTTTTTTCTTAACCTGCAAAATTATAGTTCCTGTCTTAATTGTATCTTACAGAGGTGCCATAAACTTTACCAGATACTGAGAAAAGTCCAAAAGGAGTATTATCTAAGGACAACATAGTCATACCAATAATAGTTGACTTAGCTTTTTTTAATCTAAACCTGCAATAGTATTTTCCCATGCTGACCTTTGGTGTAGACTGACAATATCAGATGTTTTACAGATGCTTTCTGAGAGAACTATCACTGCGCATTTCCTAACTCCTTGCACTGGGCTGTCTGTTCAGCCACTCTTAGGAGGAGTCCATGAGAAATTCTTTGCCTTCCCTTCTGCCCTGGTCACCTGTTTCTCTGTTAGACACAAAGCCAGCATCTGTGTGTTTCCATCAGGTGCTCCCTCTTGCTGTGGATGCTCTGCCATCCTGTCCTATTTCCACCTTCCTGCTGCCCATATTTCCTTTCTTTTCCTGTGGGTTCTGACTCAGTGCATACCATTCAATGATCTTCCATCTGCCTCTCTGCCCTCCCACCTCCATGTCACAGGGGTTTGTCCCTGTAACCACAGGCTATAGCTACAGGATTCCCCAGGACTGCCTCTTGTTCTCCATTCCCATACAGGGTTGCTGCAAGCCTTCCCCGAGGCTGTGCTTGGCTGAGGACTGCTCTGAACCCTGATGGTGACCAAAGGTCTTTTTGTGGAGCTTGACACCAAGGTTAACTTCTGTTTATCTCTGCACAGCTGGCCCTGCCTGCCACACAAGTACAGCTGAAGAGATTACTCCAGAGCATTATAGTCATCTGAGGTCTATACCAGGTTTTCTGGCCAACTTGAGTGCAAAGACCTAAGGGCTGGAATTGAACCAGCCTGTGTAAAGAGATTCCTGCCATCAGATTAACAGGGGCAGACTCCCTTTCCACATTGCAAAAACCAGAAGATGAATGGATTTGAAACCATGTAAACTTTCTTTGGGGAGTGAAAAGATTGCTGATTTGGATTAGGATTTTCTCCCTTCCAGCGTGCTCTGTAGGGGAGCGCTCCTTCTTCCCATTACCTGTTCCAGGTTTGTCTCAGACTAGGAACTAGCTTCTGAGAAACAAGCTTCTACGTTTTCTTAATTGAGAAACCAGAGAACTGTCTACAGAAAGCAGTTGATCAGTTTATCTGTGCCTTTCCCAGGAAGAAGTTTCAACCAGCTAAGACATGGGGATAAGTATACTAAACATGTTGACAAGTTACTGCATCTGGCACAGTTAGAAGGAGCATTTTTAAAATTAGTTTTGTCTGTACCTCTTGTTTTTGCTATATTTCCTGTACTGACAAATAAGAATCCTATTAAAAAATGAACTTGCTGCAATATTGATTTGAGTTAGTTACAAGGAATTTCTAAGAGAGTCGTGGTCAATAAAAATCAATGTTACCTACCCACTTAGGAAAGCAAATGATTTCCAGTAACCCTGTTTTGTTGTTTTTTTTTTTTTTTTAATGACAGTGCTTGATACTGACCGTAGAAATCTGCAGGGTTGCTGTACCTTGGGCAGGGATAGCCTATTTCTTTGAAATACTGGACCATGTCTTTAGCTGTTCCACAGTAGACAGTGAGTCCAGAAGTCATCAGAAGAACCAAATCAAACAGTTGGAAGATATCTGACCGGGGCTGATGAAGTGAAAGAAGAACCAATCTGTTTCCTCTGGCCAGTCTGGATAATGTTATCACAAGGTTATGTGCAGTAAAACTGTCCAGTCCAGATGTGGGTTCATCAAGTATAAGTATTCCTGCCAAAGACAGTAAGTTTAGCTGTGGAAAGCAGCATGTTATTTTGGAAAATACATTCTAAGTGAAACGGCGCTAATGCATGAAATTTCACTCATTATTTTTCAATTTAAAGATTTTTTTAACTTCAGTATATCTATTCCTGAGCATCACCTCTTACAAAAGCAAAAACCTGCTTTTCCCATAACTATAGAAGTATAACTCTATACAAGCAAAAAGTTTTCAAATCTGTTTCCTAAGGAAAAAGCTGATGGGGAACCTTGTTCAACAAGAGGCTCAGTCAAGGTTAGTAGTGCTTTTGATATATATAAGATCAGAGAGGGGATTCAATCCAGCAAAATCAGCTGTGGATTTAGCCTCATGTTTTGCTTCTACTGAAGACAATGGAAGTTTCTAGTTCACCTGCAACATGAAGCCATTGAGTCAGTGAGTTGCACAAGACTGGAATGACTGACCAGAGAGAAGAAAATGACCTTTTCCTGTTAATACTGCACATGTAAATGGGGGCAGTGTCAGAGGAAAGGAAAACAGTCTCCATGTTAAAGCCAAAGTGACTTGTGGCATGTGGTTGGATAAAACCCAAACCTTATACTGATATGCACAAACCAGGGCACTGCTGTGACAGTAACTTCAGGCAACTTTGAGTAATCTTTGTGGTGGTGGTTTTAGAGTTGGTGGGTGAAGGCTCCTGGGGGCTCTGCCTTGGTCTGTCTCCACTTTTCCACTGGCAAAGGTGATTGAAGCAGAAGTGTGTCAGCTGCTGAAACACTCTGCCTACAGAACTATCCCTATAATAATTACAGTATTATCTGTGATCAGCACTGATTGCAGTTGAAGCAAACGGACCAGCAGCAGTCACTAACTGTGCTGGGGAGAGGCAGTGCCTGTTAAATGTCCCGATTATGAACTCCTCCAGCTGCCCCAGGGGCAAGTGAGTGTGTGGCTCTTCCTGAAAGCTTCCATCTTCATGCAGTTATGCCCAAGTGGTGTGTGGCAGGCGCCCGGGGAAGGTGTGAGTTGTGCTCACCCGGGTTCCAGAGCAGCTGCACGCCGATGCTCACCCTGCGCCTCTCTCCCCCGGAGACGCCCCGCAGGTACTCGTTCCCCACCCTGGTGTTGGCGCATTGCCGCAGGCGGAGCTCTGCGATCACATCTTCCACCTGCGGGGATCCAAGGGCGACAGGCGTCAAGCAAGAGTTCATTTGCACATTCGTGCATAGATAAAACTGAAAATAGGATTAATATGGTTAAAATTCGTCTGGATATTTCGGTGCTAGAGACACTTGAAAACAAATCTTGATTTTAGAGGTAACATTAAAAAAGACTCAGCGATCAAAAATTTAGTTCGTCTTTCAGCCTCTCTAATGCTTTCTCTAGATTGTCATTTTTTGTGAGCTTTGGAACAATTGCTGGTTTCTATCTTGAAAGATGAAAAAGGTTTATAATTCATAATCTACATAAAAAAATGCCAGATTAGCTGTTCTGACTCCAAACATACAGGATCTCTTGGATAATTCCTGTCAGACACATTTTTGACAACTTTATTTTTTCCCAACAGCTTAATTACCCTTTTTTTCCTTTGTGAGTCTGAAAAAAACTTTGGAAGGCGCAGTTTGGCAACGAACAATAGTGTTTCTCTGACAGTCAGGTGGGGGAGCAGTCGGTCATCCTGCCTCACGTGTGCTATGCATTTCCTAACAAGCTGAGGAGTGCTGGGTTTGTTGTTGATCATGACTTGACCGGACTTGATTTTGCCTCCATGATCCCGGCAGGTTATCACGTCAAGCAAGGATGTCTTTCCACCACCTAAAAAAAAATAAAAATTGAAAATTAATTTCCAAGGGATGGTTTTGAAAAGTGAGCTTGTCATAGACAGAGATGTTAAGGAAAAAAACATTCTTCGCCAGTCCCTCCTGAAGCTTTCTCAAAATCACAGAGACAGGATGATCTTCAAAGAAAATACTGACTACAAACTCCTGTTCAGGAAATCTCTCTCCTCTGGAATGGAGTATGTGGTTTGAACCCTTACCATTTCTCAGCAGAATTGGGTAGTTGGGCTTTGAGGACAGCTTCATGACCACAAGAAGTGTCTCTTATCTCTTTGGTAAACTCACTTTTGAAACAGAGGTGAAAGATGGCCCCACCCTGGCTGCAGGGCTGGCGTCCAAATGCTCAGCAAGAGCTTTCTTTGTGGAGGGATTTGTGAATTCAGAAACAGCAGCTGGATCAGCTGAATGACTAAGGCATTGAATGATATACAGACAATAAGAACATTAATCACAATTGAAACAAAAATTATTATGACTTAAATAAGACAAAAAGTCATTTAAATAATTAGGAAGAGCTGGCTCATACCCAGAGGTAAGAAAAGTGAAACAATGAAAACAAAACCCAATTTGGAGTTAAACAGCAAATGAATTTTTCCTTTTTGTTGTATGATTCTGTATGTAAACACACAGAAGTCTCTTATGATTAGATGTCATTTATTTCTAGTCTCCCTGTTGAAAGATTAACTCCACACTTGCTTCTTAATACATACATCTTAAAAAAGAAACCCATCCATCTGTAAACCACGTATTGCTCTGTTTAAGAGTGACATATTGATTGCCATTGACAATGTGAAACCCATCAGCAGTTTAATCCATTTTACTAAGGCATTTGATGAAATAGATGATAAACAGCTTTTGAAAATAGTTTGACTAGTTTGCTGAAAGGGGTTTGTGCTCAGTGCATGTTGCCTTACAAAGGTGCTGTATCTATAACTCAGTATGTTATTTCATCACAAAGCTTTTCCTTTTATTATCAGGAGAATCTCTGAGGTAAGCTTCACTTATATTAAGAATATGTGCTAGGGAAAAATTCCCATAGCAATAGGGAAGAAAACTCTCATTTTTAAGAATAAAGTTAAAACTTCTTTGGCAAATATGCCTTGCCTTTGAAAGAGAGCATCTTCACTGAATCACTGAGCTAACCTGATGTAAGACTCTAGAGGAGACACACCATGGGCATTTTTACCTCCCAACCATGGCACTTTTTACTTCAGTTTAAAAGCCCTGTGTCTACTTCTTGTCCCCCTTGACCAGTCCCACCAGAAAATGGAAGAAAAAAACCAAACCTCAGTGTAATAAAGCAGTAACACCAGACAGAAGAGGAACTGTCTTTTCTTCTTTGTAAGTTTCTATTAATTAACACAAATGCAATGTTTTATTCTGTTAGAATTGTTTCAGTCCAAATGGAATTCCTGCTGATGGTTATGCAAGTTGGTACTGATCTTTCTTATGGGGTCTGGCCTCATTTGCTATCTGAGTATGGTCTGCAACTGGCCTGTTTTGAATCTGAGCCATGCAACTGATTCATGTCCAGCAGATCTAGGGCTGCAAGGCCACACCTGTAACAATACCTCACTACACCTCAGGAAACAGAATGAAAATGTGTGCAGGGCATAACAAAATCGGGTTTGAAAATAAATTTTAGTTCCCCCCTCCCCCAGTATCTTTCTTTGTTTCCTTGTTCATTATGTCACTTAAAGAATGTATTTTAGTGACACACTCAATAGTTTTTTCTTAAACTAGATTTTGACATTATGAAGACTGCAGAGTGTTGTTCTTGATTGTGTACATTTTATCTGAGAGCTGGTCATATAATGAAATGTGGTTGCTCTTACCAGTGCTTCCTATAATTGCAAGCATCTGACCACTTCGCACTTTTAGATTCAGATTTTGGATGACTGACTGGTGGGAATGGGGATCCGATTTCCAGGTCCAGGGCATTTTCATCTGAGCAATGTTCTCATACCAAGGAATCTGTGATGCTGTGTTAACCTAACAAAGAAGGAAACAAGTCCCTTCAATTCAAGCAATAAACTATTTAACAACAAATACCTTCATAGCTACAATGTGACAAGCAAAGCATATATTAAAACATTATTGTTCATATTCAGAAAAACATAGAAGGAAGTTCTTTTGCAGCCACCTAATGCTTTCATGCCTTGCTTCTTGTTCTGTTAATCACTTAAACTGTCTCTGTCCTTTGTTACTTTGGTAATTTATTCCTATTGTATATTTTAAATGTTTCAAACTTTAAAATTATTAGAAATTGCACAAAACTGAAAATTGTGAAATCTTATTCAGATGCCATGGTGAGAAGGAGATGAAATATTTCACTGGTTCACTGAAATCCTCCTAGTTAGTTATCTTCTCTTTATCCCCTTCCACATACTTCCACACATTTCTTGCCAGTAAAGGCTCCTTCTATCCCTAGCTGAACAGAAAGTCCCTGTGCTCCAGCCCTCAGAGGAATAATTTTGCTCAAGACTGAAACAAAGCAGGGCCTAGAAACAGATCCCTCTTCTTGTCTTATCCCTTAACTTTACTGGATGTATTTACAATACAGGGGTTAGTCTGCTGTCAATATTGCAGCCAAAAGTGTGATTCTGCTCACAAACTGACTGTGCAACAGTTGTGTGAACTTTTTCAACTTTATTTGGCGTTTAAAATGGCCTGGGTATAGAAACAGACATTACTGGATATGCTTCCTGCTGAAAGGAGGTGTATAAATGACAATTTTTACCTGATAATTGAGTTCTTTGACTTCCAGAACATTTGATTTTCCACTGTATGTGAAATAAAGACTGTTATCTTCTTCAGAGTGAAAAATAGCATCCTGGGTCTTGGTCTGGAAAAGTTGTTAGGTGGATAACAGCAATTAATTACAATAACTAAAGTTCTGCTAAAGTCTGAGTTCAGAAAAGATGAAGCACAAAGGGAAATGTATTTATTTATGGGATGTAACAGTAGTATTGATGAGTTACAGTATTATTGATGAGTAGTGCAAAAGTCTGAAGGGTTGAAATGAGTTATCAGTTATCTGTTAATCAGTGTGAAACACTTTGTTCTGGTGACATGTGAGGGCCAAACATGCTGTGCTGTGCTTTTCTAGTTGCTTTCAGATTAAAAGGAAAATCTTTCAAAATGGAGATAAATGTCATGTCACTACAAAGAGATTAGACTCATTTCTTTATCTTTTTTTTTTTTGAGAAAAAAGATGTACTACTTCAGCAGTATTAATCTACAGAATCAAAATGGTGCATATCATAATTGATGCTTTTTGGCAGCTAAAAATGCAGGTTGAATCAAAGTATGTCCATTATTGAATTCCACATGGACTTGTAGACTTGGAGACTTTATGAACAAATAGGTGTGCAACCACTAGTACAGCCTCTTTCTTCTCTCTTTTTTTTTTTTTTTTAAATTCACCATTTTTCAGCTGGAACTTAACGTTCTGAGATATCAGTTAAAATAACAAGAGTCTACTTGGCCCTTCTGCATACAGCTGCAATTGTGAAGTCCTAGCTGAGGCAGCTTTCTGGCTTTGGGTTTAGCTCTGTGTGCATGCCTGCAACTTTCCTTCCAGCCAGCCGTATCTCTCCCACAGCTCTGTGCTTTTCCTACTTGGCTAGGGTATGAGTCCTACTAGACTCATACCCTAGCCAAGGCAAATGTTCCCTGTTCCCTGTGTACCAGACCCTATCCGTGCCTGTGGTATCTTTGGCAGAGGATCACCACGATCTTTGCGTGCACCTCCTGCCCTCCCAGCAAACAAGGCTGATTAATTTTTTTCAGTCTAGATACACAGCAGAAAGCAACATCACACCAAGCAACCTGAAAAGCCACAGGAAAGCCCTCCAAACTACCCCTGCTGCCAAAGCACTCTGAGCCCTTCCTTATTTTGAGCCTAATTTTTAAAAACAGGTGCTCCCCAGCAGATGTGGGGATCCAGCCTGAAGGCACTTCCTGGGAAAGCCAGTCCAGGATATGCTCAGGGGCTTTCTCCTCCATCCACGCATTTGGAGACCTCTCTCAGCTCCACCATGGTGACACCTGAGCAGGGCTTTGCATGGCACCAGCCTCACGCCCAGTGTGCTCCGGTGGGGGAGGTGGGTGCCTTCTGTTCCCCGTTTCAGAGCGGGACGAGCTCAGGGCGCTGTGACGGTGACAGCCGTGCGGGCAGGATGGCTGCCTGCCGCTCCCAGCGCTGCAGCTGCGACAGCTGAGCCCCTCGGGTCCCCGCACTGCGCGGCTCTCACTCACAGCCAAGCCCCGCACATCACCTGGCTCCAGCTGGCATCGTCCAGAGAGACACTTTCAGTAGTTTCCTTCATGGCGGTGGTGGTGCAAGGTCTCGCTCCCTGCAGTGGTTTGACTGTCGTCTCTGTGAAACCGGTGGAAATCCTTCTCCTCTTGGTTTGGAACGCCGTCCTTTCCAGGCACCCTCACCGCAGCGCCATTTCTCCTGGCGCGCCGCGTCTCTGCGGCTGGCATGACCCCGCGGCCAGGGAAATACTCCCCTCCTCTGGGACACTAATAGCTCAGGCTAAAGGTACATCAGATAGCGGCTTCAGCTTAATCACTGATCAGTTGTTCTCTGGAAAAAGAAAGAACAGGGAGCTCCTCTGTTTTCTTTGAGGTGGCAAGTGCCGGGGGCAGCGACCTGCTCTGACCCGGGGCAGCGGGAGCTGTCCCTGCCTGCTGCCGGGGGAGAGGCATGGTGGTGGCCGCAGTGGCAGTGCCAGGCACCCGGCCAGCAGCGTGAGGGAGGCAGCGAGGCTGCGGAGCCCCGGCACCCGAGGATGTCGGGCAGAGCGTCTCCCACCCTGGAGAAGAGCGGCACCATCGGGCGCTCAGGCGAGGGGAAGTCTGTGGGGCAGCTCCCCGACAGCATCAGCGTGCAGGGTGTCTCCTACACCATCAGGTAGGGCTGGGAGGGCGGTGTGGAGGGTCCCT
Source organism: Rhadina sibilatrix (assembly GCA_013400275.1). NCBI lineage: Eukaryota > Metazoa > Chordata > Aves > Passeriformes > Phylloscopidae > Rhadina > Rhadina sibilatrix. The sequence goes on along the minus strand of VWYO01028430.1, from coordinate 1,558,795 downwards.
GCTCCGGCGCCAGGGGCTGCGGGAGCGGGGCTGGCACCGTGGGCTGTGGGTTTGGCCGCAGCCCAGCACGGCCGGAGCGGTGGCGCCAGGCCCCTCATGGCGCCGGGCCCTCCGCCTCAGGGCAGAGCCCTCCGGAGCTCAGCACATCTCCTTCCCGCGTCTCGGAAGGACGTGCTTTAGAGGAGATTTCCGAAGTTGTGCCCTTTCCCTATGCCGTTCTTGCTGCTGCTGCTGCCGCTGCCAGAGGGATAGCACGAGGCCCTAAGGAAAGGGACAGGTGGATTAATGGCTGGCAAACATCATGAGCAAATGAAGCCACAGTTTACATTTGCCCTTTTGGTTGTAGTCCAAAAGCCTCTTAGCAGTCATTCTGGAAAATGTGCTCAGACCTCGTTTTATCTTCCAGGTAATGCCAAAGTTGCAAGCTTTAGGAGGGGAAAGGGTAAGGGGGGAAATACTTATATTTTTCCTTATTTTGAAATCCTTGCAGCTCCCATCCCACATTCAAGTAGCTATGAACCAATCACTTGCTTTATGCAAAATGTTTACATATTCTCGATCTAATTTTTTTTTTAATTGATGTTTGTTTTCCAAGAGAGCGTGTTGGCCCGTGGTGGAATTTTTCTTTATGTTGTAAAAAATGGACCCGGCAAATACTTAAGGATGTTTCATTTCACATAGAAAGTGGCCAGATTATGGGGATTTTAGGAAATTCTGGTAAGTTGTTCCAGTAATTTAAAAGAAATAAGAAATACTGGTGACTTCCACAGCGACATGAATGTGACTGAGGTCTGTGTTTTAAATAATGAAATTGTGGCTGATTTAAACTTCTGCTTTGTAAAACTGGTGCTTGGTTTTCAGAGTTGAGTCTTCTGTCATCTAACTAACAATTATAACTTCAATAACAGACAAGGTTACTTCAAAACTCAAATGTTTCACTGCAAAGTGTGAATTTTTTATGAATTAAATGCTAATTTGCATTCTAGTTTCCCCATAATTTGCATTCTTTACTTTCCCTTAATTAGCTGCATTTTCAGAGCCTATTATTTTAAAGTTATGGAGAAAAGTATCCAACTTTGTACGTTTCATATGGGTCCATCCAAGTCAGGCTGCCACTCTTGGAATCATAAAATTTATCTCAGCACATGATTAATTTCTTTTGTTTGAAAGGATCTGGGAAAACAACACTTCTGGATGCAGTATCAGGAAGACTGGGACATAAAGACAACTTCTTTGGTGAAGTGTATGTGAATGGACGTCAGCTGAAGAGGGAACAGTTCAGAGATTGCTTCTCTTACGTGCCACAGGTTGATTTCTACATTTATTTTTTGGGTACTGTGTTTCCTTTTGTGTGAGAAAAGTTGCTAGTGTAATGGAGTAATGTCATGTGAATGTGATTTTACTAGTAAATTTGAGACAAATCAATTTATAAGCTGTATGAATGACCAAGCTTGCATGAAGAGGGACAAAATTTTAATTTCTACAGGACTAACTGCTTCTTCCTCTTTTCTTTTTTTCCAGAGTGACACTTTGTTAAGCTTTCTCACCATCCAGGAGTCTTTGACCTACACGGCTTTACTAACTCTTAAGAAATGCTCCAACGACTCCATCAAAAAGAAGGTCTGTATTTTAGAGTCTTCCACCAGAAAGTCATACAGGTTTTCCTGTAATGTTTTCACCAGCAGCCCTTTCCACCCATGGCTGTGTTTTATGCTTTTGAGGTTTTGTAATCCTCATTCTGCAAATGGGGGAAGATCCCCCTGCTGAGGAGTTGGGCATAAGCTCTCTGGTGGTCCCACCTCTTCAAGGGGCTTGTGCTGGTGCCCCAGGGCATCACCACTATGCTGGGACAAAGCCCTCCCAGCTGAAGCAGTTACTACTGCAGGAGATCCTGGTCTTGGTATTGAGGTCAGCTCCCCTTCCCCAGAGGGCAACCTCAGTTCTCTGGGGTGTTTAGGGCCACGTGTGCTGGCAAGTCTCATGGACAGCACAACTGATTTTGATGCCACTCTGTGTCCTCTAGGACATCTCCCACTAACCACAACAGCTCAAAAAAGCAATAGTCTACTAAACCCCCTACAAGCTAACAATTTTCTTGATAAAATTGTTGTGTTTCAGATTTATTTAAAGGGCTCTTTTTGAATTCTATTGAAAGTAAAATTGGATATTCCTGACCAGAAGGTCTTGCTTTTGGTCTTCTCTCTTCCCTAGTGTTCCACTCAGTACTTTATACTTTCCCAGAGCTGAAGTGCCCTCCTGCTCCCTGATTTTGGAAGCCAGAGCAGCACATTATGCTCCATACCTTAACTTCTAGCCCCATCTTTGAACTCTTATCTCTTAATGTCAAGTGAAGCTAAAATTTACTCATTTCAGAATACATTGAAATGAAATTTTTAAAAGAATAATTTAAATAATGTATTAAAAATAATCAAATAGAAATTGGGCCAGATACCATCCAACTAGAATGAATACAAGAAGGATATTGGTAAAGCTGTATCTTAAAATTATATCCTTTTTTTTTTCGCTGTTTTTTACCATTGCACACAGGTATCTGAGTTGGACTGTGTTTAGTCTTTTGAAATTGTAATTATTTTTCAGGTAGATGCAGTTATGGCTGAGCTGAGTCTCAGCCACATTGCTGACAAAATAATTGGAAGCAAGAACGTTGTAGGAATTTCTGGGGGTGAGAGGCGCCGGGTATCAGTTGCAGCCCAGCTTTTACAAGATCCCAGTAAGTACCACTGCATGGATTTTCAAAATAAAACAAGGCTGTGTCACTTTGTGCTCCTACTACAGGCCTCTGTAAACCACTTTAAAATACAAAAACATTTGCATTCTTTAATTCAGCAGAAGCCAGTCTGGTGATGACAGAAAAGAATAAACAGTAACTGAGGTCTGCCATTGATCTGTTAGTTGATATTGGAAAGCAGACAATTTAAAAATCTTAGGGACTGAGCATAGGTTTAGACTTGGATTTACCCAGTTTAAGTCTTTCTGGGTTCACTTTTCCCAAATGTTGGTTGTGGCCCATTCATCTATCATTTTTGAGTACATTAGAGCCATACATGTGCAAGCACTGAGCCTTGTAGTGGAGTAGCTGCCCTTGATCTGTGTACGTGAGTGCCATGTATCTTCCAGAGCCAAAAAAATTCCAGTGAAAGGAAATCAAAGCTGAATAACTGTGGGAGGACTATCCATGGGAAAAAAAAAATTTGTCAGTTTTGAGAAAGTTTCTTGAAAGTGCCAGAATCTTGTGGAGTGAATGTACAGCACATATTTATTGGATGCTAGAGTCCTTGTGGCCATGTGGATGTGCTCCAACTGCCTATTAGGCAGGAAGGAGCTTAAATAGCACAGTGAGGTACATCCCTGCTACTGGTGACTCCTGGGGTGTAGTTGCTGCTCAGGACCTGACTAAACTCCATAGTCAACACTATAGTAATTCTGTGTAGGTAAACCTAGTAAAAACTCTCCTCCCCTCTACCCTGATCAAGGTTGGAGTGCCCTCTTCTGTGCTCTGTTTCATTGCTATAAAAAAATGGATTAAATTATAAGTTTTTTCCCTTTCCTGTGCAATAAAATAATGAAGAAAAGGTAGTAACTTCTGCTTCAATATCTGGAATTGCATCTGCTGTATTTTAACAATTCTTCATTTGTTCATAACAAATTCTGTGTGTATATACACATTTAATTCAGAATATGTAATTCCTAGCTAATTTTGTCATGTACATTTTTGTATATGCTGAAATCTGTCATTATTCTTAGAAGCAGATGTGTGCATCAAAACTATTTTGGTAATTTTCATATTTCACATGAATTTAGAAAAAGAAGTATTATGCTCTGAAGTATTTTTTAATGTCCTTATTCCTAGTCATTGAAACAGAACCACTGAAATAACTAAAACTGAAAGGTCACGTAATGGCAATATCTGTGCATACCCTGTTTTATGTGTGGAACTTCTCCTGTAAAGTCATTTCTAGGTTATATGCCAAATCAGCTTTAAGGGCAGAAGTTATGCCATTTGCTCCTCATTTACCTGAATTTTAAAGCTACTCCTTGTCATTTGACAGAGGTCATGCTACTTGATGAACCAACGACAGGGCTGGACTGCCTGACTGCAAACCAGCTTGTCTTGCTTCTCTCAGAGCTTGCACACAGAGACAGGATTGTGATTCTTACTATCCATCAGCCTCGCTCAGAACTTTTCAAGGTAGATGATATCTCCTCACTGTTGGCTTTTCTACCAGACCTTTTAGTACTTAGGTTCTTTTCAGGATGGAAGTACAAGATCCAGTATAGCTGCCTCTTTTCTTTTTCTTTGCATATGTAGAGATAATTGGAGGCTTCTCTTGAACTTTGCGACTCTGGCCTTGTGCCGGTCACAGGGCACTTTTGAGACACACATTGCCTTGTGAAAGTAGTATGGACTCTGACTGTGTGCCTGTCAGTTCTGTTATGCAACTACCCAAAGCAAAGCCAGTGGGAGAAGCCATGACAAGGCATGTGGGTGCAGCTTGGTCATGTGGTGGGGCAGTCCTACCTTGCAGGGTTTGTGCTGGGGAGAGCTTCTCTCCCTTCCCATTACTGTTTCTCACTTTGCTCTTACCCACCACCTCCCGCATAAATGCAAAACTCCTCTTCCCTGGCTGACTGAATGGAGTGTAAATGGTTGTGGAGCCATTTACAGGGGAGGGGAGCAACAGTGCTTCTCTGGACTGAAAGCATCTCTGGTGTTTTAAGAACATGGATTGATCATAGCTGGTGGGAACCTTGCCCTGGCAAATGTTCACCTGAAAAGCAGTGCTGTTAAGAGACCTTAGGCAGTTCAGGATAATCCTGCCAACAATTTGGGGGGGTTTTACAGGCTGGGGCTATTAAGCACTGGAGGAGGTCAGTCAGTAAGTGAAGGTGCATTAGAAGTGAAGTCAGAAAGCCACATCTCTTTTTGTGGATTACCTCTGTATGCTGTTGTCATTGACAGTTTTGAGAACCACTAGAGCTTAAAGATGTGTCATTTTGCATAACCACCAATGAGAGGAGTGAAAGAAAGCACAAAGTTCTTTTGGGAGAGATATAGTAAGGAAGTTTGAATGTGTCAAAACTATTTTTCCCATCAAAGCATTTCTATTATCAAGACAGTAGCTGTACTCAGAAATGAATGCACTCCTGATCTGATTGCTGTGGTGACCAGTGACAGGACCTGAGGGAATGGCCTGAGGTGTGACAGGGGAGGTTGAGGTTGGATCTTGGAAAAAGATTCTTCACACAGAGGGTGGTTGGGAACAGGCTCCCCAGGGAAATGGCCACAACACCAAGTCTGACAGAGTTCAGGAAGCTTTTGGACAATGCTGTCAGGCACACGGTGTAATACTTGGGGTGTCTTATGCAGGGCCAGGAGCTGAGCTTGATTATCCTGATGGATTCCTTCCAAATCAGCATGTTCTGTGATTCTTAGTACATACTGCTGATAATATTAATTTCCCTTCAACAGTTATTTGATAAAATAGCCATCATGAGCTTTGGAGAAATGGTCTTCTGTGGGAACCCTATGGAAATGATCACATTTTTTAGTGACTGTGGCTATTCTTGTCCTGAACAATCAAATCCTTTTGACTTCTATGGTAAGTTTGTCTAAGATGTTCTGGTAAAACAATTTGTTTTCTTCCCCAAGTTAAAGTTTTTCCAGAGACAGAAATGTGTTCAAATTCTGCTCCAACTTTTTAATTATTTTCAGCTCAGAGAGAGGACTGGCCCCATGCTATTCCTAATGACTCCATAAAACAGCCATATTTGCAGTAAAAGAGTAAACTATCAATTAAAAAAAGTATCTCAACTTCATGAAACCTGTGGATTCCTGATGGTATTTCCCTATGGCTGTGTGCTGGATGTTGGAAAATTAATTTGATTCCAGTCCAATCCCATGCTCTTGCAGACTCTGTGATGCTAAGCAACTGAAAAGAGTTGTTGCATGGAGGGAAGGATGTAGAATAAACATGGGATGACTTAAGGCATCAATTTCCAGGAATTCTGAGTTTGAGATTTCTGGAAGTTTGGGGAGTTACTAACCAGGGCAAATGACTGGAACAGAATGGATGCTTCAGGGGATGATGATAGCAAGCTGTTGGCGTAAGCTGGAGAGTGTTGTTTTACCAATTCAGGATGAAAGAAAAAGGGCCAGCAGGAGACTTTGGAAATGAGGCTTGGTTTTGCTGCAGAACATCCATGTCCCTGATCCATAGAGGCACAGGTTTGAAGAGAATATGGATGTGTTTGTATGTGCACAGATATGCAGCCATGTATATAACTCTATTTAAATCCAACAGGTTAATTTCTGGCAATACTAGCTGAGCACTAACCAGGGAATTTGACCAATCCAAAAAGCTGCATTCAGAGCAGTCAGTGTTTTCCTATTGTCTACATGGCATTCTAAACTCAGTGAGAAGAGAGGATGGTTGTTGACATGAAGCTGGAACGGGATAAAGCTGAAAATACTGGTATGACAGTGAGGATAATTTTGCCTTCATGAATTTGAATAGTCTTGAAAAGCATAGATGATTTGAGATTTAGACCCACTTTTAAAAAAGCTTGGTAAAGAGAGTACTGCATTCTTCAAATGTCAACCTTTGAATGTGACAAGAAAGGGAAAAAATACAGATTAGAGCAAAGAATCATCAGAATATTTAGTCTTTCGAAAATTGGTAGTTTATATTTTTTTGTGTGATTTGATGTGAATGAAGGGACAGATTCTGATATCATTTACACCAGCAGCAGAGGAAAATAGATCCTATGTATTGAGTGTGGGTTATATTGTTGAACTGTCACATGTTTATAAAAAGTACAAATGCATGGTAGGCATTAGCTAGTTGGCCTAGTTAGTAGTCAGTGTTACAATTCTTTTAAAGCACGCCCAGTTGCCATTTATTTCCTGCGTGACTTCCAGCAAGTCACACTGACCAAGCTTTAAAAAGTGTTTCTCCATTTCAGGTGTTATGTTTGTATAAGTGAGGGCTTCATTTTGGATATGTTTACCATTAAAGACAATTCTGCTGAATTCCAGCTTTAGAACACCAGAGAACTATTCATAAGCCTAATTTAGGTTTTGTGGACAACCTAAGAATCTTGGACAAGGCCTCCTTTTGTTGAATTTGTATTTTGAAGTTGAACAGAACATTGTAAAACTGAAATCTAAGGATGAGAGAAACCTTAGGAATAAATAACTGATGAAGACATCTTACCAGATGTAGAAGAGTAATATAAAATTGGGTAACAACATAAATTGCTGAGAACAACAATCCAGTGTTCAAAACCTTGGCTAATTCATTGCTGTTAGGGAAAAAGGAAATTTCTAAGGCATTTTAGCACTATTACTGAATTTGTATGACTGTAAAAATGGAACAAAAAAATTTCCCATCTGCCAGAATTTGCTGGTGTCAGGAGTATATTTAGGTGGAGTTATTAGAAAGGACCATTAACTCTGTGAAGCAGTTACCTTTCCTGAATTCCACGGCAGTCAGTAATACTTTCTTCAGCCTGGGCTGAGCCTGCTAGGGCAATTTGGCCAGCTGAACATCCTCTGACTTCACATTAAAAGAGAGGTGTATCTGCAAAGGAGGTAGGTGAAACCCAGTGCAACAATGCATTAACAGCTCAAGTAGAGAAGAGCAGTGTCTCTACAGTGTGAGTTCACACTAACCAAAAAATAAAGCTCCAGAGTTATGAAGGAGCGAGCAGAGGACAAGGGGGAGCCTTGAAGCCATGTCTGAGCATTTGCCTGAAAACCTGAGAAATATATGACCAGATAAGTCATCTCTTCATCTACATAAATGTTCATCCTGTGGTGCTTTGTCTTGCTCTCTACAGCTCTGGGTTGTGCAAGGAGAATGCGAAAGGTCTGACCAGCACAGTGCTCAAGCCTTGCATTTCCAGATCAAGGACCTGAACTGCAAGGTCACAGAGGTCACAAAACACACAGATTTCTTGTGGCTGCACAATTCATTCATTTATGCTGTGTGTAACAGAAAAGAGAAAGGAGCTTTGAATACTTTCAACTGACCTTTTCATCTTTGCACATTTTAGAATGGAGACAAGAAGTTAGTTGCAAGGGGAAAAAAGATAGGAAGGGAAAGTGATGTGTATAGAGAGTAAAAACTTTGTCATTTTACAGTGGATCTGACATCTGTGGACACCCGAAGTAAGGAACACGAACTCGAAACCTACAGTAGGGTTCAAGAATTTGTATCAGCCTATAGAAACTCGGAGATCTTCAGCAAAGTACTGGCAGCCATTGAAAAAACCAAGTGTATGAAGGAGCTGCCACCAATACCATTCAAAAACAAAGACTCACCCAGTGGCTTTTACCAAATGTTGATTCTTTTACGGTAAGACTTTTTTCCTCCCATTTTCAATTCTCACTTCTCCACTAATCTTTCAGATTTCCCCTCCATGCATAAATATACTCCCTTGGTTATTTGATCTCTCACTGTACTTGTCCCTTGTCATTTTTAATATGTTAGCTCTCTGTGGACCCTGTGTGTCTAAGATTTGTTCAAAGCTTAATACCCTACCAACATGTGTTCAGTTGTAGCTAACAAGCCTTTTGTTGTTGTTTTCATTACCAGGAGAGCAACAAGAAACCTCTCCAGAGATAAGATAGGCATCATCATGCGCCTCCTCCAGAATCTGTTATTTGGCTTGTTCATAGCCTTTTTCCTTCTTAGACTAAGGAATGACCTGGCCCAGGGAGCCCTGCAGGACCGCGTGGGGCTTGTCTACCAGTGCGTGAGTGCCCCCCCCTACACAGGGATGCTCAATGCTGTGGCCCTGTGTGAGTTCCTGTCCTCTCTTACCTGCAGCAGCAGGTGTTGCTGCCACTCTGTCTTAAATAGGAAAAAGTATTTCTTGAAGGTAGTAATTTAAAGGATCTTCACTGTTCTAGGTAATCTCAGAGTTGATACAGACAAAATTCAATGGAATTTAAGGGAATATTAGTATTTCTTACAGCTGGCCTGTCTGTGAAGGCTTTATTCTAAACTGTGCAAAAGATTTGCCTGTGTGTAGCATTTTATAAGCAAGACAGAGTCTAGGTCTAGTTAATATCTAAGTGAGCTCAAAACCAGACATGTGGAAAGGATGGGAATACAAGACAGCTTAAACAGTAATTAGGCATAATTTGACTTATGAGTATTATGTGATGATTACATTTTTAAAAGGATTTTTCTCTTACAAAGTGCATTACTGAAAGCAACAGTAGTTTCTATTTACACCCCTAAAAACTCTTTTGCTTATGTAGGGAACATGCACTGCTGTCATCAGCTTGAAATCAGAGCATTTCAATAAATTAGCCAGTGACAGAGGTTTTCTCATATCTAATTTGTATATGCAAAAAGAGAAGGCTGTCATGCATGTTGATAACTTAGGCCTCTTTCATTAAGCCTACCAATGTTTGCAATCTGAAGGGAGCATGCTTTGCATTTATGGTGGAGGAAAAAGTGATCAGAATGGTTTAGGCAGAATGTTTGGGATATATTCTCAAAGTTGTCTCTGTGCTTCAGATCATTTCTGCTAACAACAAGTCTTGCTCTCTCTGATGGTAATTTTCTTTATTTCTTATATATTTAATTCAGTCCCACCTCTACGTGCTATCAGTGACCAGGAAAGTAAAGATGGCTTGTATAAGAAATGGCAAATGCTTGTAGCTTACATAGTCCATTTCCTGCCCTTCAGTGTCCTCAGCGTGGCCCTTTTCAGCACCTTCATATACTGGTAAGTGTTTGGACCATCTGTTGGGTTGTCATTTTCTTTTTGTTACCAGTGTCAATTAACATGTCAGCAAAGGGCCTCCTGGCATGGCTTCCTGCTGTTGTCTCTCAAAATGATTACACAGAAAGCATAAGGAAAGATGACACAAATTTAGCCCTTCTCTTTCAGGCAGAGCTGAAAAAAACTTTCCCAGTAAGTAAATTACCAGTTTTCTAGGTAACTTGAAAAGTTTTAATGGACCTGGGACAGTTACCATCCTTGTGTCATATTGAAAACAGGAAGTGTCATTTTATGCAAGTGTCGTTGCATTTAGAAAGACAGGAAATAAAAAAATTTAAAAAAAATTAAAAGCAAAGTGATGAAGTCACCTGTAGGTACGTGACAGTAACAAAACTTTTTTTTCTTGGGACATTGGGGTTTAGCCACAGCATATGGAAGTGATGAAATCTGGGTCCCTTACACAGTCCAGAGAAAAGCACAGATTTCTCCCCTTCAGTTTTTTTCTTTTCTAATGCTGAGAGATGTTTAGTGCACCAAAGTTAATTTTAGTTTTCCTGGGACAGTTGCAATCAGTTGGAAGTCTATAGTAAAATGTGTACAAGTGATGAGCAGGCTTGGTTTGTGTCGTGGATGCATGTTCACTGACGAGCTATTCAAAAATGGTAAGTGGATACACTCTTGTAAAAGAGCTAAAGTGCAGAAGCCATTCTGATGTAGCAGTGCATGTTAGTGCTCTTACTTTCCAGTAAGGTGAATGGAAAATGGATAAAGTAGAACTACACAAAATTGCTTGGACTTCTGAATCACAATTTCTGCACAGGGAATTTTTTAGTAGCATTTTTCCTCCATCTGGAAAAACTCAGGAAAAAAAGGATGACAATTCTCTTCTTCCTTCTGGTCTGTAGTAGGCAATGAGGGGAAGTGCTCAGCATTTACTTAATTTTTTCCATTTAAAATCTCAGTATAAAGAGAAGATACCTGAAAGGAAGATTTCTGCTCTTCCAGGTGTGAGGACTTGCGTGCATGGGCAGTTTTTTTTGTAATTCGGTGTTGATATGAAAAGTAGCCACCTTTGTCCCCTTAGATACCTGGGCTTTTATTTCTGCAAGGTGTAGTGCTGCCTGCTTCAGGCAGGGCTCCCTGAGAAGCCTTTTTTCACAGACAGACACACAGAAATTACTCTTCCTCCCACTAAGTGCTGTGCTGACCTTCTGTTTGTGACTGGTGCCAAGAAAACAGCCATTTGGAAAGCAGCTTTCCAGGCTCAATGACACTCTCAGCTCCTTAACAAACAGGGAATACACATGGGTAGAGACTTTGTGCCTGTGCTTTGGTTGGCTCAAATACAGTCAACAATAAATAGTGAAGCTCCAGTTAATGGATAATATTTACAGATACTTTATTTTCAATATTGCGGTTGGTAGGAAGCCATTGGGGATGTGTCAAGAATGATTTCACAATGCTCTTAGACCTCTCAGGGCAAGCAGCTTCTGGATGAAATTTTGGCAGTTGTTATGCAGGACTGAACTTTACTGTGTGGACTAGCTTTCTGAGAGGCTTTGACAGCCTCTGGCATGTGTTCTTACAAGCCATTTCTCACTGAGTTTGTGTTTGTGGGGTCAGACAATTGGGTCAGGCAGACCCAAACTGTGACCTGATCAGACACAAGGCAGGAGTGGCCAAGCCCAAAGAGAGCCTCTTTTGCAATCAAATGTCCTATCTGTGCAGATTTTCCTAGCTGAAGATACCTCTGGGAAATCCTCTAATAGTTCACATCATGTTTTTATTCTATTGCTGTAATATTCTCTCTTTGGGATTTTTTTTTCTTTTTTTAGGCTTTCTTCTGTTCTATTCATACCCCGGATTTACTAGCCTGTGTCTCCATTTCTCTGTGTAAAGTTTTAGAGTGGCTCAGAGGTGATAGTTTTCTGCTAGGACTTTGGAAAGGTGTTTCTTCTGCACCAATCTGTACTTAAAAGTTGTTAAATACCTGCTAGCTCACTGAGTGTTTAATACTGGAAAAGTCATTGTTCATCCATCTATTTATAAACTATTACTCTGGTGTTACAAAAAATGCTACAGGAAAGCCTGTGAGAAAATTGATACTTCTGTTTTAAGGCCATATTTGAATGTGGTGATTTAAAAAAACCACATAGGGTCTTGCACTGAGCAACAAAAAAAAAAAAAAAAAAGGAAAATTAAATATTGGATTGCTGCTTGTTAGCTAAGCAAAGCATGCAGTGTGCACCTAGTGTGAGGCAATTTTAGTATGAGGTATTTTGGAAAAAAGAGTAATGTGTTACAATGTAATAAAGGGTTTTGTCATCTGTCACATATACTCTAAGGCTGAATTAAATTTGTCAAGCAATTGCTGACTTTTCTTAACTTTTTAAATCTTGAGTACAGATTGAGAGAACTCTTTTTCTTGGGTTAGCTAGGGAAAAACTGAGAACAGCATGTTGTGTTAAAGAATGCAGGAGTATGGGGGAAATTGCATTGGTATGAGTTACATGGGTGGTGAATTCAATTAGTTTTTCATTTAATTGAGGATATCCATACTGAATGTTTTCTTGCACATTATCAGAAGTGCAAAGTCCCATCTGTTAATTACCTGCATAAAGATGTTCTTTAAATATGTGACTTAAGTGAATGACTCCACTGCAACGACTCTACAAGAAGCAGCAGATTAGTTTAAGGAATTAAAAAGCCATTGTGATTGTCTTGAAATCTGGATTTGTACAAGAATCACATCTTTGCATAACCTTCTTCAGTATAGATGGAGAAAACCTCATGTATCTGCACTTACATCATGATAGTAAGTGGCTGTCCTTTGTGTTACTATTCCAAACAATATACTAAGGATTAAGGCATGAACTCTTCACTTACTAAGCTATAACTGCAAAAACCCCAAATAGAAACAAAAGTAAAAGCTGCCTTCCAAGTTTACTGCCCAAACATTGTTTTTTAACTGTTCTTTTGCTCATCTTTGTACAGGACTATAGGATTGTATCCTGATGCTTCCAGATTTGGAGTTTTCTTTGCTGTTGTCCTAGCATCTCACATGATTGGTGAACTACTAACACTTGTTGTACTTGGCGTGGTTCAAGACCCACAAATAGTCCAAAGTGGCGTGGTGCTACTTAATTCAGCTGGTGTGATAGTGGGGACAGGACTAGTAAGGTAAGAAAAAAATCTTACTTTGTTACAGTGTTGCTGTTAAAATGATCCAACTGTGGAAGAGTTTCTGGAACAGTTGGTATTTCAGAAATCCAGTAATGCACAGGTAGCAATGGAAAAGCAAGAGCAGCTGTGCTCCTTCAGTGGCAGAACTACCAAATCTTGTTGGGCTTTGTATTAAACACAAAAACAAAAATATCTTTAGATATCAACAAAGATACTGAAGATTTCCCCCAGTTTTTGCAAATACATTGAAGATAAAACTGAACAACAAATATCTATCTGCTCATCTGAATTCTTTTACTGATGCTGACATGATAATGTGAAATGCTGTCCTCATTAAAGGAGCCTACCAAAAATCCCTGTTCCTACATTTTTTAGTAACTGCTGGAACTTATCAGACATTAAACACTGGTAATACTGCTTTAAAAAAGCAATTGCTCTCTACTGTCTTACTAGAATTATTATCCAGTTTAGCCAGTAAACTTTTCAGTCACTTTTTCTACCTGTACAGACTGAAATCTATAAAAATTATTAAGTAGTGTATTAAATATGTGGTAAAATTGTGATCCACTTGCTCTGTTACTGTGCAAATAAATGAGTTTGCGTTTTAATTGCATGAAGTTTGAACAGTTTCCCCCTTGTATTTGTCAATACTGAAAATACTGGGTTTTTTGAGGGACATACCAGAATAAATGTGTAATTGTTAAAAGCAGTTTTCCTAAGATGTTGAACAAGTAGGATATGCTTACCTGAGACCCTCCCAATGAAAATGAAGTAGGCCTAGCAGTTGGTATTATCCTCAAGAAAACGATCTGAAGCTTCACAAAGTTGATGATGCTTTGTCTCTTTAAAGTACATCTCAGCTCATACTTATGATATAAAGCTAGTTTAATGTCTAATTATTAAGTCTCTGCCTAATTTCAGGAAGATGTGTGTTTATAGTGACAAGACATTTATTCCTGATACCACAGTCTAATCCCTTAATGATAACTTAAGAGCATTAGAGTGGTTTCTAACCTTATTTTACAGCACAGACATTGCTCATTAATATTATGAATCTTTTTTATCACTCCTCATAAGCAACGAAGGACATTAAAAATAGCATTCAGACTTAGGTTGCTGGGTTTTTTTTCCTGTTAATTTTTTTATTGTTGTTGAGTCTTGAGTCTTGAAGTATTTTAGATGTTGAAATCGCCCAGTCTTATTGAATGTTTCTTCTTATTATTTTTGCTTCATTTTTGCTTTGTTATTATTGCAGCAATGAATTGCTATTCACTCTTACTTGGTTTTGAAGCTGGAGGGAGGGGTGGTGCTTTCTTCCTTTGAAAGCAACACGTTTTGGCAAGTAAGGGTCTTTATATTGGGTCTTGTCATTTTCAGTTTATCACTGCCGTGTGAATAGCAAACAACCATAGAATTCTTTGTGACTGTCCATAAACAAGTCAAGGCTGAATGTTGTGACAGTGTACCAAAGTCAGGGACAGCCTTCATGGTTGTCTCATCATTTAGCCCTAAAATTCGACTTTATGTTTGAAAACCCTACAGGTAGAGACAAGAACTGTTTCTGTCACAGATTACAAACGAGAGCTTGTTTTAATTTGGGGGCTCTTAGTATGTAGCAAAAGCCAGCTTAACTTCTCTGCTTCTTTAAGGACCATTGAAGACATGCCAACACCTTTCAAACTACTCAGTTTTCTTACGTTTCAAAGATACAGCAGTGAAGTCCTTGTAGTCAATGAGTTTTATGGCTTAAACTTCACATGTGGTAAGTGTTGAAAAAAAGTCCATTATAAATAATTTTAATGAGATGTTGATGCTTATTTTCCTTCTATGTACATGTATCCTGATAAAATAAAGGTAACTTTTGAGTTGCTAAAAAGAACAATTTGTAAAGACTATAATGCCACATCAGCAAGCTAGAGCAGAATTTGATTCTTTTGTTCCAACCATTTCTCATTCTTCCAGTTCTTCCATCTTGCTCTTTGTCACCTGTTCTCTTATCCCCTCTTTGGAGGAATTTTGGAAGCTAAGTTTATTACAGGCTAGAAATTTTTTTTTGAGCAATGTTACATAAATAGAGCACCAAGAAAATTGCACAATCTAAGATTAAACATCAGTGGAGGGAGTATTGAGAGGTAACAAACAGCTGACCAGGTATCTCCTCTAATACTAGAGAGGCTTCTGTTCAAATGTGTTTTCATGATGTTTATTGAGCAGCTTGGATCTGTCTGGCTGTGCTTTGTGCTTTGTTGGTTGTGAGCAAGACAACCTGCAAAACAAGAGAACCAGTCAGGGTGGTGGGGTTAGTAGCTGATACACATTAGTAGGGTAAAACTTACTGCTTTGGACCTACCCTATGATATTCAGGGTGTTGTAGCCAGGTGTCTGTGCTCCTCTTCAAGGCTACATACTTTTTAGCTATTAATCTCTCCTGCACCTCTTTATTACAAGATCAACAACTGTTAGAAAGCGAATCCATGATTCTATTAGTACCAATAAATACCTCATTTTTAATGTGTCCTCCAGACACTCACCATTTCTTGCATTTTGGAACCCTCAACACATACGAACACTGTAAGTCTTGGGGCAACTTGCTTCTTGATGCCACTCCAGATAATGTGTCTGAAAAGCCATAGATCTTTGTTTGGCATGATCAAAAAAAGGGAGAGCTCCTAGTGACCCCTTGTTCTTCCCTTCAAAAAATATGTCATGGATTAAGCACAGAAACATAGGGCTTGTCTGGTTTTATTCCACAGAGGTGAGAAATACTGCTGTGGGTATGGATAGTTCTTCACGGAAGTGATGTCAGGCAGAGCTATATTCAAGGAATGAGCTAGAGATTGGAGACTGAGTTTTACTTTTACTGACTTAACTACTAAAGAGATTGTTTGTTTCTTTTGACAGGTGGAGCCAACAGTTCCATTGCAAATAACGCTGCGTGTGTTTTCTCGCAAGGCATCCGGTTCATTGAAAAAAACTACCCTGGGGCGTTGTCCCGCTTCACAGTTGATTTCCTTGTACTCTATGCTTTTATACCAGTACTTGCCATTATTGGAATTCTAAGCTTCATATTGAGAGAGAGAATTACTGACAGACAATGAAAAAGTAACAATTCCAACAGTATAAATATAAATATTATATTTATATTACAGTTGAAGGTTTATATCGCTGGATTTTAGATAGAATTTCAGTGATTACATATATAAAACCACATTCATCTTCTCATGTTTGTTTTCATCTTGAAAACCAATGTTCTCTTAAGAGTGCGAATGAATTCTGATATTGGTGTTTCCCACCCCTCTCCTCTGGCTGATTTCCACATCAGCCATAATCAACAGTATTTCATGTTTTAAAGGGCTTTCTGATCTAATTTAGTCAGCTATTGCTGACAATTTTTAACAATGTAGCAATGGTGCTCTAATTTTTCCCCACTATTTTGGTTTTTTTAACCAAATAGTTTAACCAAATATTTTGGTTTTTTTACTAATAAGCAGAGGGGTCTAACTGCTAGTAATCTCATTTCTAGAATTGTATTTTCAGTCTTATGCCTTGTTTTGGTACAAGTGGAGGAATCTGTAGAAAGGAAACAAACCAAATACGTGCAAAGACAGAATCAAGAAATCACTCCACTTTAATCTCATACCCACTATACAACTGATGAGTACAGTATCAAAGTTACCCCGCTTGTTTTTGCCTTGTAAATGATGGTAAATCAGTGAAAACAGTTAGGTTATTTATATCAATTCTTTCTTTTCACTGTCAAGTTCTAATCTTAGTTTGGAAGCAGCTTATGAATTACAAGGAAAAAAAGTTTGTTCAATAATGTTTTGGTTTTATTTAATAAAATGTCAGTTTAACTAGAGAAAAAGTATAAAAGTTGTTTGTCAGAAGCAATGCTATTTTCATCTTTGGAAATTATTCTCATGGGCCTTTCAAAATTGAAAACATAACAGACATAGAATTCCTAAATTTCGTATCTTATTTTCATGTTCTGTGAAGAAATTAAGTTTTTGCAGAGAGATAGATTTCTCCAAGGAGGTAAGCATATTTGTAGCTCAAAATTCTGTAATTATATAACTAGTTTTATGGTAGTTTTGAGATGAGGCAGTTTATAACAAAGAATTTTGAATCAAATCCTCAAGGTAATACAGTATTTCCACTTAAGTGTATTTTTAAAACATCTTTATGTAAAATATTTTGAGATACAAATGTTGTTATCAGAAAAACATCTCGTGAACAAATATGTTAAAAATAACAAATAGCTTTAAATAGCTGGAAAGATACCAGATTAGTCTGTCTCTCCTATGTTTATGAGCATGTAGTGTTGATCTGATTTGCCAAGTGACTGTTCACACATTCACTGACAAGTTTGAGCTCTCGGGAGACACCTCTGGCTTTAATCTGGATTGTCTTGTGTATTCTCAGAACACTCAGTGCATCTCACACTAGTGAGGTGTGCATGGACAAAAGCCCATTCCTAGTTTAGGCAGAATGTGAATCAGTGATATTCTCAGCACTGACCAAGCATTTGTCAAATTAATTAGACTGACTTCCTAGCACTTGAATATATGACAAAAACATCTATCTTCTAAACTGTGTGACATTATACATTGCAAGAAATGAGTCCTGTATTAAACTCTATGATTCTGTGACAGAGAGAAAGCACACTT
The DNA here is from genome assembly GCA_013400275.1 of Rhadina sibilatrix. Classification (NCBI taxonomy): domain Eukaryota; kingdom Metazoa; phylum Chordata; class Aves; order Passeriformes; family Phylloscopidae; genus Rhadina; species Rhadina sibilatrix. Next base: position 1,541,186 of record VWYO01028430.1, on the reverse strand, counting down.
CTGAATTCAGGTCAAAGATGGTTTTAACTCCACTTTATTCTGCCAGTTTTAGTTTTATTTACTTATTCATATATATCAAACAATTATGCAAGTATTTCTTAAGCTTTGATTTTGAACTACAAAAAGATGCCTAGCACACTACACAGTTTCATATTTTGGGTGTGAAAACTTGTTTATATTTAAATCTATGCTTAGGCTAGAAGTATTCAAAAGTAAATCAAATAATGTGTTGTAACTTATAGGTAGAACTGACTACTTCCAGTCTTCATAAACAAACCCATCTGAGAGCAATCTAGAATTCCTTTCTACCCACTTTTAAAAACTCTTTAATCAGTGCCAAGATAAACAAATTTGGACTGAGAGAATAAATAGCTCCTTTTATGACAAATAACATCAGGGATGCTTAATAAATACTGGTATTATATATTTTCAACAACATCAGATGAAATTGCTAATGTAGTGTAAAAGTGATAAAAATAACTTTGTAAATGGTGTTAAACTGAAGACAGAGCAGTTCATCAATCAGAATCAAAATCCATTTCTTTCCAGGATTTAGAGGCATTTCTTTTGTATTGCTCAAGTTCCTAAAAAAGAAACATAAATACATATTAAGCTAATTTTCTCATTACTAAAAGTCTCCAGAAACTTCACGCAATTATTTAGCAAATGCATGTATGTACAAACACTATTCACTGTAGAAAAATGTACTCTATTTTTATATTTAACAAAGTTATACAAAAGTGGTGTGAATTTTGCCACATTTGCCGTCATGTAGGGAGCTACATTTTGCTGTACTTTAGATCACTAGAGTGCTAGCAAGGTAGACAAATAACCTCATCTCAGTCAACTGGGAGCACTAAAGCCTAAAATAAAAGGTTCTAGCATCATTACAAACAACAGTTTCCTCTGCTGAATTTTATGTAGGGGTGTGTACTATCAGGAGTAATTTCTAAAGATTTTTTTCAGGAAAAAAAAAATTAGGAAGCATTATGATGGCTTTTGATTTATTTCAGAGTATGGCTTCCAGCAAATTTACAGGAAGATGATGCTCTAATGAGTTAAACCTAACCCTGTAGTGCTTGCAAGACAGAAAACTCACCATATCTTACTTGCATCAGGAAAGAGGTGGATATAAACCAGTGCTTAGGATAGATGTAGCAAAGACCTTCAAAAGTGGACATGTGTTTTACAATTGTATTTTGGTTTTAACAGAATGGACTTCAGAGGGTAAGAGAGGTTTTGCTGTAGGCATGCAAATATCAGCATGACAAAAATAACAAAATTCACACATGGTGAATTTAACAGAAGTATAAACTATCAGTCCAGAGCACAGAGGGAAGAAGAAGAAATTAAAAGGGCAGAACAACAAAGCAATCATCATTCTTAGATTGTATGGAAATAATAAGTGGAATTTTCTCTCAGGAAATAACTTCAGCAGCATTGTCAGAGGTGCAAAGTTTTCAGAAAGCACCCCAGCTGTATGAACAGAAGATTTTTAGTTAGTGCACATTGTTCCTGATGCTTGTAGGAGTCTACTGGTAGGGTTATGTAACTCCATGGGTGACTGACACAGAACATATTGTGTCTAGGCTAAAGCTAGTAAGTTGCATTATTAGCTACAACTCCAGTACTATCAAACTGTTCTATCTCTAAGCTGGTACTTTATTCAGTATTTTCACTCCCTCATTATTAATATAAAGTAATTATGATCTCGGAACATACTGAACTGTTGGGAACTTGCCAACAGTTAGGAGTAAAAAGAATACTGAGGTATTTAAAGGAGCACACGGAACCTGCTTTATGCTAAGTAATTTCATTTTAAAACTTTCTCAAAGACTTCAGGAAGGGGTAAAATTAGACAGCCAGGTTTAACACACGAGAGTACCATCTTGGGGTCATGTCTACAGGTGTTGGCTAAATAATTACTCTTGAAGATTTATCATCTGATTAAATGCCTTCAAGAAAGAGGCAGATTATTTAGAAGAATTAATTTTGCTGTAAGTTTAGCTAGCCTAGAAGGCAATTCAGTGTAAAGGCAATTCAAAACAAACATGCAAGCTATCAAACCACAGCTACTCCATGACATATAGAACAAAATTATAAGTATTTATTTTGGACATGTATCTAGGTAAGGATAACATTTAATGAGAAATGAAGAAAAATAGATTAAATGAAAGGATATTTAGGAAAAAATAATCTTTTAACAAATATCAGTGATTCAGGAGGAAAAATGTCAGCAAAGTACATTTACCTAGTTTCTATGCAAAACAGAAAGTAAAATACAACCCCTGAAGTCAGCAATATAATGAAAAATTCTTTCAAACACTACTTAAAGATCACTCCAGAGACCCTCTTGAAGAAGGGCCCCTTCTTGCTCATTAAGTTCTATACTGCAAACATGAGCAGAATTCTGGAACAGACTCTCCAAAGTGAAAGAAGATCCTACAAAAGAATGAATCTCAATGTGCACCAAAATCTTCATGCTAGCATTACGCTATGCTTGTTTGGTGGGTGCAGGAACAGGGGGCTGAGATCAGATATACAAAGAAAAAATAATTGCAATTTCAATGTGCACTGAGTGCTTTAAATGTAATTAGTGCTAGCAACTTATCACAGATGTCTCAACATTGGCATAAAGTGGGCTTAATTTTTTTTTTAAACCTTAATGCTTCTGTACTTCTGTATTTTGTAAATTCTTCATCTGTCAAATGGGGAAGATCACACCTAATCTCATAAAGGGATTGGGAACAAAGACTTAACTGATGTTTGTGAGGCACTCAGATAAGATAACATTACCACACACTCTCAGAGAAAAAAAATTAATACTTTTGTGTTCATTGAAGTGTCTGAATGGCAGGTTGAAAAATAAGGTACATAAAGAATAAGGATGATGAAAAGAAATACTGAACAATTGAATTGAGACATCAGCAAAATAGTATATGATCATGTAATTAAAGACAATACTACAATGTCTACAAACAAGAAGGAAAAATTAAGATTGTAGGAAATGCCTTAATTGTTGCATTTCCTCTGTTCTGCGTGACTGATATGGCTTCTTTTCATGCAGTTTCTTACTGGAAGTGCCCTCAATGTGGAACATGGTGAAAGCAACCAAGTACTGAAACACTAATTAAAAGTCTTAAGCACACAAACTTTAGTAGAAAATTCAGTAACAGTGCTCTAATACTGCTCTCTAATTTGGTTTAAAAATGAAATCTTTTTTATCCATTTGGACGTGCTTTCATGTGAAAACAAGAAAGCTTGTTCTTAGCAGCTGAATAAATAGCCTAAATAACTTTTTCTCTTATGAAGACTAGCACATGTCCTCCTGTGGAGAAAATGAAAGGTGTGGTAGTTTAAGGTAGGGGCCTATTTTATTTCTCTGCCCTGTAACACTGGTGTGACCAAGGGTTCACGGCCACAATATGAAATCTTCTGTTTTGTGGAATGAGACTGAAATGGTCTCCTGAAGTTCAGCAATATGTTCATGTTAGCAAAGTATGCTGAAAAAATACAGTGCTCAGTCTGTTGGCCAACAGAGTCCCCATGTCAGCTGCAGATCTGACACGGGGGTGACATTTGGTGGGGAGTGACATGGTTGATTAGGTTACTGCAATTTTAGGGGAAGTGCAACTATTCTTCCTCATGAGATTAGAATCTTCTTGTGTTTATGACTTTTTAAAGTCTTTAACAGTCACATCTCTGTTCGTTGAGATTGGCTTCCGTGACTTGTTAGCTGACACCAAATGGCACCAGGCATCTGCTTTTTTGACTTCATGGCATGAGGTGCCAGCTAGAACTGGCACCAATCCCTGAAGTAACAGCTCTTGTGTAACAAGGACCAGTCACTGTGAACTTTGGCACTGCATGACTTCTGAAGCACCTGAGTAGGAGGCTCTCCAGTTCTTTGAGCTCAAGGCAGAGCTTCATCTGTTCTGTCAATGGATGAAGCTGCAGTCAAATGTCCAGACCAAAAGGTCCAAGCACCAATTTTGAGTATTAGCAGTGAAGGCATAACAGGAAACAAAGAAAAACCTTCAAAAAGACACCTTAGAGTACTTACATCTGTGGCAGAGAGCATTTCTAAAGGAAAGACATTCCCATGTGCCAGGCTCTCACTGCCACAAACATTTAGAAGGAGGTAAGGAACAAGACTTTCATGCTCCCCATAGGTGCTCACAGATGCAGGTGTACTTATGTAGCTCTAATCAGAAATATTACTTTAAAAGATCTCATTGAAATTCAAGTTATGTGTGCACCAAAACCCAAATTAAGGTGACCTGAAAGCATCAAAAAGCCAAAAAGATAACAGGGAATGGACAGAGGATGACAAGTTTGCCATGTGGTGTATGTATGTATGAAGAATTAACCAAAACCTACACATTTATGGCCTAATAACTATGCAGAATGAATTTTTATTTTTTTTTGTTTTAATCTTCAAAGCCTTGCAGAAAAAAGAAATCCAGTAATTCCTGGAGAAAATCTGCTAGTTAAGAATTACATTAGAAATATAAATTTCAAAAGGGTCCCTGGTGCTGTATTCTCTCTCAGAGCTTAACTACAGGGAATGAAAAGCAGTAAACAATTCCAACAGCACTATTTGATATAAACCTGTGCTATGTATGTCTGTGGGGCAAGAACTAGGAAAAGAATTCTGAAAAGACATAGTTGAGAAAGAGAGACATGCTCTTCAAGATCAAGATGTGATCTTGAAGAAAGGCACACTGAGGAAAAGACAGCCTCAGGGAGCTTTCCAGAGCAAAAATGTTTAGAAAGAAAGTGTAACATCTCATAGTTAACTCTGAAAATATTAAGGAGGCAAAATAATCTGGTCTAAAAGAAAAGTTATGTCAGAATGATGATGAGCGGGACTCTAAACTTCTACAGCCAAACAGCATCTCAGATAAATGCTGGCTGACAGTACCTCAGAGACAGCCCGGGACTTTCTTGATTTTTTTTAACCGTTTTCTTATTTTATACTCAAGAATTAGAATTCAATCTTTTACTCTTCTAGAATGCAGGGAAATCCTTCAATCAAAATTACAAAGTTGGAAATTATTTATTTAAACTTTGTATTGCCACAGTTATCTGTAAATCTATTACAGTATTATCAAGCAGTCCTGACCAAGACTGAGTCAGGTATTGCTGGTTCTTCTGTCTATCAGACAGGGCCTGCGTTTTGCTTCCCTTGCTGGTTTTGTGTTTATTTTTCTTTTAAAGCTTATCTTTGAGATAAATAAGCAAATAGGCAATAAGCAGGCTATCACCTGCAGTCCAAAGTAACATTAATTAACCGAAAGTAACCGAGAAAAATGGTAACATGAAAATGTTCACTGTCATCACGTGACACTTTCAATTTTGCATTAGGTCCCATGATTTCATTAACAACATGTTGCATATTGACCATCGTAATATACTGGTCCTCCTATGCAACAGACACCATGAGACTTTATAAAGAATGTCAGACACATGATTAATTTTAAAAGTTGCCTAAAAAATATGAGTTTTGTGCTGCCTTCCATTGAACTGGAAAACAGAAGGGAACTTCAAGAAACACTGCAACTAGAGAGTTCTTTTCTTTTAGATGTGTATTTCTAGCTTGGTCCATTTAATATTCCTGGTATAAAACATTTTAATAATATGCAAATAATCTTGTAAAAATTAAACTTCGTGATAGAAACTTAGAAAATAGCTGCAGATAACAAAAGTAATTTTCTCTTTAATGCTCAAATTACTTGTAGTAGTCCAACAAAAAGAAGCTATAATGGTTTGCAATGCCCTTGAACAGATTAAGATTCTAAAAGCCTGTCTCTTTTGTTTAAAAACAGAAAATTAATCATTTCCTGTATGATTTAATCAATACATACCAGTATCTTCTTTTGCAACACATTATTATTTAAAAATAACAAACCTATATAGCTATTTTGAGATATGCAGCTATACTTAGTAGGTTTGTATTATAAATTCCAAAAGCAGCGTGCTTTAAATATTTTAATGATTTCTAAGACTGCTCTTCATGTGACAGAAATTCAGAACTGATACCTGCATTAACAGGGTATTGCAGGTAACGTACAAGTTCAAAGGCTGCAGGGGATTTTTGAAATTGCTTTGTTCTTTGGATAAATCTTGGTCTAATTTTAAGACCCATACCTGAGATACTGATGAAAACTGTTATATACAGTACTGCTACTCAGCTGATGTTATATACATTGATGGCTGTAAGGCAATCCTTTCACATTCATCTAGTTTGCCACAGAATTTTTCCATAAAATTAATTCTCCACTAATCTAGAGAAAGGCAGAAACATTTCCAAATTAATAAGAAAAAATAGAAGATCCTTTCTCCACTAAAGGCCTTCCCTGGAATTTAGGGGTTAAAGCCACAGATCATCACTCTGTGGAACAATTCCATTCACTCAATTTAAGATAAAATGTCTGTAGCCTGCAAATTCAAGTTAAAAATGTTATCATCTCAGTATCTTTCCAGTTAAATAAGTTTTGAAGGAGAGAGAGAGAAGTAAGCAGTCCTCACCACAGACCTTGATACTGCTTCCTACACTTTCTGTTAGTCAACACTCAAATCAGAGTACAGGGTGAAGAAATGAGGAAACTACTGTCATGAAAGCTTCAAAGTTTATTTTAGTGAATTAATTCTACAGAACAGTTTGAGGGAAAATTTGAATTATTAATTTCTAAAGAAACTCGGAGCCAAAACTTTGAGATCTAACAATGGCCTACTGGTTTAGTATCTTAACAATGGGGGAAAATCCTCACAACCAACTACTAAACCGAAATCTAAAGCTGAAATTATTTAAGGGCAGAAAGGGGAGGTATGAGTATCTGCTATTAGTTCAGCAGTGCTGGTGATTCTGGAATACCTGACTGTGAACACCATTTGGAGAATTACCACACACCTGATTTTTCTGAGCTCTCATGACATCAACTTCATACTCAGCATATTGACTGTCCTGTGCAGGGTCCTTGGTATCTTGTAAATCACAGAAACTCTAAAAGAAATGAAGACAAACCCCAAATGATAGAATTTATCTTATTTAATAAGAAAAAGCCACACTATAGAAGTGAAAGTTTTTGTTTTTAATACAAATATATTAAAAGCTTGCATTTATGGAACAATTTTGTGCTACAGGACACAGATTAGTTTAAAAAAAAAGCTCTTCTATCAGTAAAATGAAGAAAAAGCAATAGTGCAGCTAGGTTCTAAAGGGTAGAAAATATTCTTACCTGATGGTTGGTTATTATTCTTGAGGATCAAAATGACCATATCATTTCTGGTCCATGATGTTAGGGCACAGCTGAGGTTGCCCTTGCTAAACTATTTAATACTCATGATTAGAATTCAGTTCTGGTTATCAGAAGCATTACTTCAATAGCTGAGAAACTGATTGCTATTTTTGCCAAATACCTGAATTTTCATTTTTTAGCCTTGAGCGAACTAAAACTTGAATTCCAAAGAAGCAATAACAGTAAGAAAAACTATCAAATGATGAGGGTTTTTTAAAATGTTGTCCTGCACATTTCTCCTTAATCATATCAAATTGAAAGTAGCAAGAAGGCAATAATACCAGTGATGGCATAAAATAAAGCAGAATTCTACTTCTTAGGTGAGGCAATGGAAAAGGAAGTTTACAATGCATAAAAATAGCTTCAATGTTTAAAGCCTGCTGTGGAACCAAAATAGGAGACTATGAATCTATCTGGCAAATGTTTAAATCTTTACTTAGACTGATACAATGATGAACAGCAAAAGAGTTTGGAAGATGAGAAGTGTATTCATTTCTCCAGCTGTTTCAGAGGGTACTTGAAGGGGTGGGTGCAGGAGGAAATATTTGTTTATTGTGTTTGTAAAGGCTATGAGGAAAACTAACATGAAAAGTAACATTTTTGTATGGTTTCTGAGAAGTTTAGACTTTGTCATTTTGGGACATTTTATATTGAGAACAGCATCTTTCATAATTTCTGAATGTAGGAAGGTGACTGAAGATGTAGAAGCACTACTACATACAAGTCTATCTTTTAAGAATGTATTAAAGAGAACTACTAAGTGAGACTGAAGTTCCAGTCTGTGGACTTGAGAAACAAAAAGAAGCAGGGATATTGCTGCTATTCCGTGAGAAAAAGCAGTGGTGTGGAGGGCATATACATCCCTACCTTGGGAGGAAATGTTTTCTCAAATACTTTTTTCCATAGTTCCAAAGGGGTGCTGGCACGCATCTTTCCAAGATCACTGTCAGAGGCAGGTGGTGGTCCTGAGGATCACAGCACACATAGGACAAGTGTCTTGTTGTAACAACATAAATCACAGAATAATTTTGCATAATGATCCATCTAATTTAGTATTTTACCTTCTACACTGACAAGCTGCAACATGTTTGAAAAAACATTGATCTACCATGAAATGGGCTGAGAGGTTTTGTATATTTTGTTTTCTTTCAGATCTCAGCTTATTGGTACTTTGGTATTTTACATAGTCCGGAGACTTTGTGAAACTACCTAACAAACCTGCACAAATAATTCTTAATACTATAACGAATCATGATTTTAAAATCTATAAGCTATTTCCTTCAATAATATGTTAAAACTGATACTCATGTGCTGTAATTTATCTATTTGCTTAAAATGTTTTTCTTGTTTTCAAAACAATGAAGCAACAAACACAATGAACAGGAAATGTTCTAACCTATTTGGCTCATAGAATCCAGGCCTGCTGGTATAAACAGAGGCTTGCTGGGATCCACTGATACAGACTTGCTAAACAGAAAAAAAAAAAATGTATCAAGTGAGCATTTAGAAATAAAAAAAAATATTATTCTAGCAAAGACTAGAATCTTACAAGGGTTTGCATATAAATACATGTAAATAGAATAGTACTCAATTCCAGTGGTAACCATGTTTTTCATTCAGTGGTTTGAGGATCAAAATTAAAGAGTTAACACTGTCCTTAGTAGAGATAGGCAGCTGAGTCACTGGAGTCCAAGTCCATGAACAAAAATCTTTCAGAGATAATATTTAAGAAAAAAAAAGTTTTTATGATTAAAATATTTTTATTAAGTAATTTTAGGCTCTGAGCAAGACATTTACTAGTTAAACAATAACGTTACCTTTTATCATAGCCAAATGCCAAGTGATTAATAAGAGCACGGGCTTTCAGCAGGAGAGCCTCAGATTTACTGGTAAACTAAATGAATCAGAAAACAAAATACACGTTATGAACTTCCATCATAGATATACTGCATTTTGCCATCTACAAAGAGGATAGAGCCTTGCTAATTAATACCTGACCCAAATAAATTTGGTATATGTTCACTGAATTGACCAGAATAAAAATCTCACATTCCCTTTCAAAAACATGAATATATTTGTTACTGAATATATAGATCAAGAAAGATTAAAATGTAGCATAAATAAAGATTAAGGAATAATTTTTAAAATACTAATTCAAAACTTTTGAAATATGCACATTATGAGACACAAACCTTTTGCCCAAGACTAATGAGTTAGGATTTTAAATTACCCAGAATCCCATAAACATTTAGAAATGTAACGAGTAACTATATAATTCTCATAACAACAGCTCCAAAGTGGCAGAATGGTACAGATTTATCAGAAAACAGTCCTCAGAATATATTCTCAAACAACATGTTTCTTTGTGTCTAAGGGCTTTTGTATCTAACAGATTCATGTCTTTGAGAAAGAAGTCAGATCCCTGCTGTAGGAAATCAAGTTTCTGCCTCTCATTTCAATGATAATCAGGATTTAGCAGACAAAGAATTTTATATTCTATTTTTAATTTTTAATTACAATAATGCCAACCAAGACAGTTGTACTCTCAATTAACAAAAGACAAATTCATGTGTCAGAGTGCAAAAGCTTTATGTGGATGCAAAAGGACATCCACATAAAGCTTTGGGGGATGGGCTTATAAGTATTTAAAGTAAACATATGTTATTTAAATAATCACTAAGCTACTATTAAATATTATTTATTGCATAAATGATGGTTGATGCAATTAGACCCATCTTCTGATGCACAGTGAGCCCAAGAGGCAGCGTTTTTGGACTGTGAATCTCAGCATGCATGTTTCTGTCTGTGCTCAGAGATGATCTGACAAACTAAAATAAATCCTTCATTGTCCTCATGTTGGCATCATTCTACTCACTTCTGTAAGGAAGCTCCTGTCCTTCTTCAACACCCTAAGTGTAGTAATCTGGTATACATAAACTACTGTGAAAAGGAGCCCTCAATCTGAAGCCTGTGAAAGCTGGGTCACTTGATATAAGTTCATGCTTAGGGCCACTTCTTTAATTCAATCTAAGGCCCACTTTTGCCCATTCTCCTTTCTTGTACAAAAAAATTAAAAAAAAATTGCTCAAGATGCAGTAAACTCAATGCAGGAACTAAGCTGGATAAAAGGTAACTATTTTCATTTAGTTTTTGTTGATACTGGGACCTTGTGTAGTCCATACCTTGCCCGTGCAGTGACTCGTTCAATAGATAGCCTGATGAAGAAAGCTACTGTAAAACCAATGAAATCCCATTTTCTCTAGTTCTACAGTACTATTTTTAAAAATATTATTTTGTAACAGAAATATTGTTCATCTTCTCTATCCTTAAATAGAAAGTGAGTATACATACCACTAATGATGCTCCATAATAATGTGAAACAAATCGAAGTGTCTTGCTTATTATTTTCCTCATTTCAGAGTCAAAGTCCTGAAAAAGTTGATAGTGGAACATAGATGTAAGAAACAAACCCCAAAATACTACAGTTAGAAGTTTTTTTTTTTAATATAAACTGCAATGCACTTAAGCTACAATATATAAGGCTTTCAGCTGTCAGCATAATTATATCTTAAGACAGAATCAGTAACAGCCTACTCTGAAAAGAAATGTCACAATTTCTCTTTGTTTCTTTTTTACAGATGGAGCCTAATTCAGGCAATATGTTAGTCCAGGGAAAGTTTTTTTTAATTGAGAATGCACATTTAATTTTCAATTTATTTGTTTGATATTGTTTTGAATTTTTACTAGTACAAAGGCTGCCTACTAGAAGAAATAAGGATTTTTTTCTCTTTTGTGAAAATATTTAAGTAAATCTTTGGGTAGATGCTGTCTAAATTCTAATACCTATAAGATTTGAAGGTGCATTTAAATACCTTTTTATCCATGTCTGTTTAACCCAAAATCATACAGATGGCCTTCCCTGGATAGAATGGGTGAAAACTTGGTCCCAGTGACGCCTGTAGGAGTCAATCCACAGACCCCCAAAGGAATCAGGCTGGCAGTTTCTCCTTATTACATGAGAGTCATTTAAGGAGGTTGTGGCTCAGCATAAAGCTTCGGTATGAGAGAAGGCAAGTCCCTTATTAATAAAGAATTCAGCAACTCAGAGGGTCAGCCAGGCATCAAGTGCACAGTGTAGCCATCCAGAGAAGCACAGGCTGCCAGCACGGCTGCTAAAAATCAAACATACTGTCCCTTGTTTCTCATGACCAAGTGCAGTGAGTATGCATTTGTTTGGGGTTTTTATGGCCTGGGAGAGAATCCAGCAGTACTATGACATTTCTTTCCTCCCTTCCATAAAAGATGCAAGTAATCACTTGTCTCTAGAAACTTAGGAAGTACTTTAAAAGAAGTTCCAGACTGAAGCTGCCACAACTACCAAAAAAATCTGATCAGCTTGACTTGAGGTACACCCCTCTTTTACTGCCATAAACTTACAGCTGCTGTCACAAGGGACACGTGGAGCTGGATTTCTCTCATTATAAAAGGAAATCATCCACATGGTGTTTTCTTGCTTCCCTTTTTGGTCTGCAGCAACTTGAGTCTCAACATTTTCTAAGTTCATCTCAAAAATCATCAGTTTGGGGGTGTTTTCTGAAGGAATGACAGTAGGCCTTCCTTAATGCTGATGGATGGAAAGGTTTGTTTGGTTTTTTTTTTGGGTGGTAGAAGACAGATTGTCCACACTTTAGTTCAAAAGATTACTATTATATTAGTGAAATTTTAGTATATAGAACATTTACTGGGAATAATTTAATTACTAAAAATGTACTTAAGTATTACTTACATAAAAAATATCGTATTTGCTTCCAATTATCACCAAGGGTATTGGAAAAGGGTCAACTAAAGCATAGTCCTGTTAAAAAGATATAGGACAGTTAAGCCCTGTAAACAAATTGTAGAAGATTTCAACTGTTCAAGTAACTGAAAGGGGTTAAAATTAATTTACAGAAGACAAGGTTTTTCAAACCTTAAGGTAGAGGAACCAACTTTATTGCAATATCCATATTATATTCTACCATTCACCAATTTTCTTCCTAAATGGTCAGGAAATAATCCTTCTGAGCAGTCAGAACACTTAAATAATATTTAATGTGAATTTCAATGTTTGGTATCAGCACAAAGAGGAAACATTATCCAACGATCTTGAAAATGCGAATCAGTATCAGTGAAGGAAAACAAGTCTGAGAGTGCAGACTTAAGTGCTAAATAGCTAACGTGGGACAAAAATTTTAATAAGTAAATTACAAGAATTGTCAAGTGATCTGGGAGGGTTTGCTGTAGTCCATATGAAATGAGATCCCCTCCTGTGTTCAAGCAATTATTTATTCAAGCTGCTTTGGCTGCAGCAGTGCAAGAAAGATGTGTTGTAGCAGAGTTTGGTCCTACTGCTCCCTCCTAACCCCAGGTATTTCACAGACAGGTTATATGACAGAATGTTGACAGAAGCTGCACATACTGAAAGTCCTCTACTTGGAGAGGACAAATAATGGCTTCACTCATATACTGTCAAAGCAAAAGCTTTGTGCAAATCTCATAACTTATAAATGAGTGTATGGAATATAAAACTGAAAAAATAGTTTTCATTTCTTATCTAAGAGGAAAATTTGAGATAACATCAAAAACCTTAAAATTAGCTTATTGAACCCTATTCATGTTTTGACTGTGGAATTTATTTTTGACTATGGAGTACTTTAGATGCATCCAGCCTTTTTAAACAAGGACTGCAATCGATATGTTTTATTATCATAGCAAATAATTCTTTAGCCAGGCCGACGAAATATATCTTAATCCTTAAAGATGTAAGTATTTCATTGATTCCTGTTTATGATAAAAATGTTTAGCCATTAAAAGGCAGATAAAGATCTCCATAAATTGTCATTTAATTTGACTATAAAAGATAGTATTTTCTTCTAAGAAATTGAACCAATTTTTCTTTGAAAAATGATGAAAGTAAGAAGAGAACCAAGCAGTAATAGTAATATTTTATTTGCATTATTTATGTCTTTGATAATGGAAGCTAAACAGAAATTTTAGTTCAGAAGGTATAATTGTGTTTCCTACAGTGTGAGAATAACAAGTTTTCTTAACAATTAATAGCATTTTATTTTTCTTTATTGCAATAAGCTTGCAATTTTCTGATATGTAAACCCCTATATGAAACTAAACACTGTGGTCATAATTTATTGCCAGATGTGCATGTAGGTGTTATCTTTTTGTGAATTACCTTCTCTAAAAGTAAAAACCAAAATAATCCCAGTATCAAACCCCGTATGCTAAATCTACGGAGTGCTGCATATGTTGCTTTCTCGTATATTTTGAGTTACTTTTAAATTTCTGAGCTCTACAAGCACTTGCTGTATTGAAGCATTTTATAGAAATTACAGTAACTAGATTTACATGCCAGGTCTTTGAATTGTTGAATACTTATTTGTGCATTATATACACACAACATTTGCAGAGGTTTAATGCACAATGACTTTTCATTTCTATTGCGCATAATCTAGTTTAGCTTTTCCAGAGATTTAGTTAGCAATTATGTTTAAAGGACTGATGTTAACATTTCTGAAACTTTATAATTTAATTAGTTGTCAGATTATCAAAAGGCATTGAGTTTGTGATAGACATTTAAATAAATGCAAAGTATATAGTCATGTTGATGGCTGTTATAACTATATTCTTTGCTTAAATTTGTACCTTCAGCTAGTCTCTTGCTAGATGACTTTTGTACATTCTAGTTTTCATCTTCATTTTAAAAAGATGAGGGGGAAAAAAAGCAAACTGCTACTCTAAAACTATTTCTTTTGATTGGTGTAACATGCCATAACAATCACATTAGATATCTAACAAAAAGATATAAGAAACCTTCTTTCCTTGTTTCTGCTCTTATTGAATTTTTATTAAATTGCTATAATTTTCCAGTGAACAGGTTCATCTACATCAAATGGATTTTCAGTCATGCATAAAAATCTAAAAGAGTTGTTTATGATTTTCAAAAGCATTATCTTTAACTGTATAAAGGCCTGTGACATCTGGAGAAAATATTAGAAGTAACTTACAGGGTGATCCCTCTGCAGATGATTCCACATTCTCTGTTTAATTTCAGCAGCTACTTCAGGGTTTGTCTTTTCTAGTTTGGTTAAAATTTTGTTCACGTGGCTCCTGGTGACCTGCAGGAGGCTCTCCATAGTGGTCCAGAGTTCATTAGGTTTGGAGAGATCCAATACCAGAACTACAGCAAATGACCTATTAAATAGGCACATATTCAGTGCATGAGGCAGTCAGCATTTTCATACAAAACCACACCTGTAGTGTAAAGCTGAACATCTAACTGCTAAGATAGAACTAAATGTGATAGCAAAGCAAGATGCCTTTTAGGGATATTCTGCACTCTGAAGAAACCTTTCTCTTGTCTCTTGTTCAGAAGTATTATTTTGGCAACTTTCAATCAAGCATTGTTTTTGGGGTCTGTGTTCAAACAGTAAAATATGCAAACATCCTCAGCCCTGTAGCTCCTTCCTGGATGACTGAGGATTTCTGCTGTTATGTATCCCTGCAATCTCCTAAGTCCACAGCCCTAGAGCAAGCAATGTTAGCCAATGGCTAGGATCTTTCCTAACTATTACCTGTATTCCCTATATACCTGGGAAAGTTCCCTACTTTCATTATTCTCTTCTAATATGAAAAGAGGAAAACCTGGTTAAGTACAATGTTCTGTGTCACGGACTGTTTGTTGGAACTGTGAATGGGTGCATGAGAAAAGTTTTCTGAAAGATAAAACATCCTTAGCTACTACCAGACTTTTAAAGGTGGATTGTTGATGAGAAATGTTTTACATTTGAAGTCCTCTCTTTCTAAAACCCTGCCTCCCAAATACTAGCTGCATTTCAGTGCAGCTTGTAAAGATCATTGCAAATGCAGTAATTTGAATGGATGCCATCATCCTATCCCATTCCAGCCTGACTTGAAAAAGGGGATTCCAGACCAGAGGTGTTACAAAAGCTACAAAGTAGCTGAGCTGAGCTTCAATTTCATTTTAAAATGCTGTGGGCAAGAAAAATATGGTGAAAAGTCTCTTGATGAAACTAGATATAGTTTATGGAACTTTTAAACAAGCAAATTGCTTGACTACAATGATGAGAAAACCAGCAAAATGCACTTATATTTGTTGAAATAGTAGAATTTTTACTGGCATGTTAAAATGTGAACAGAAGTGAATTGTTCTTATAGAACATTGCTATTCCAGCAAAGAATCTTAAGATTCAACACATTAGAAAATCCCTTATCAGTAAAAAAGGAAGAAAAGACTGATGGAGGTAGAGCTCAATTAGTTTAATATAGTCAGGGGCTGAAAAATTATACTTAATTTTTCTCTCCCAAGCTCTTCTAGAGACAAAGAGCTTCACATGCCATAAGTGTTTTATTTTTATTCCCTCTTAGTCTCTCAGCAAATAATTGCATTATCTCAGTAGTCAAAACAGGAGCAAATGTACATGATAAAAATGATATTCCTCCTTTTTCTTTCCCACAGTAGTTAAAGCTCAATATCAATGAAATAAAGCAATAAATCATAATACAAAACTTACCTTTTGATTCTTTTCTCCCCTTTCAACTTCCACCTTCCCCAACCCAAAAAACTCATAAAAAGCATCCCCTATCACCTTGTCATTTCTTCATGCAACTTCTTATGCATTTCCTCTTATGCTATCCATTACCTTGATGGATTTTTCTCACTACATTTTCTTAATTTGATCAAAATTTCTGTTTCCTTTTGTTTTCAAATAATTTCAGTAGCTCTAGTCCCTCCTGGAAATGCCATCTCTCTGTTGGGAAATGCCTTTTAATGAGAGAGGTCACTTCCCAAAAATCCAGAGATTTTTTTTTTTTTTGTCATAATTTTTGGCTTTGTTTTTCACCCTAAAATATCTGTCACAGAAAGTGCATCTATGTGTGCACACAGAAGTAGGAAGCAAAAATTCTTTTTTCATATATCCCCAAGTCTGTTTTTTTGCTCTGCAAAAAAGATTATAAAGATATTGTCTTCTCTGTTTTTGTATTTCTAGTTCTATCTACTTAAGGCCAACCTACTTCCTCCATGTTTTGTTGAGATTACTTAGAACTTTTTCATTTAGGAGGGAAGCATGAAAAGGAAGACCAAAGCCAAGAATCATGGTATTACAGTGATTCTTAGCAAAACCCTGTAAATTTTCTATCTTACACTTTGAAAGAGGTTTTCACAAAAAAGAAAAAAAAAAAAGCCTAGAGATTACTCAAATTAACTCTGGAATTGTAATATTTAAACTTACCTTATGTTGTGGCTAGTGATTGGTATTCGAATGAGTTCCACTAATGAAGTTCCACCACCTAGTTCCCAAAAATGAGCTACATCTTTAGGCTGCAAAAGAGTTTATGTTATTTTTAGGTGTGTGTGTATATATATAAAGATATGGGTAAATTATACTTTATACTCACTGTATTGTGTCTCCTTGCCCTTCTTCCAAATGTATATTCCAAGGCTAATGTTGGCTTTGGAGCCTCTTCCCTAAAGGAAAAGTAACTGAATTTTGTCAAGGTCCTCTAAAGAAAGGAAGTTAATTTTATGGTTACTAAATTGTATTTATCAGTCAGGTCAGAATTTGGCTTAGAGACAGCAGTACAGGGAGGACACTTTTAGACAGGAAGTGTCAGGTACTGAAGCCAGGAGAAGCAGCAGCACCAGCCCAAAGAAACGAGTCATTTCAGCTAACACTGGTGAAGGCTGAAAGGGTCACCTGAGAGGTTATAGTGAAGGGAAATAAGTTAATTCCTAAATGATCAACAGTCACAGAACATACTTGCATACACGTATTATGCATTATCACACAATATGACTGGTTTTTTAATCTATAGCTGAAAACGGCTTTAAAATATTTAACACATACCTCTCAAGGCATCTCAGTATGACAGTGGTCTTTCCCTGGAAATTAAAAACAAAGAGGAACTCTACTGTACTGTCTTTAAAGCATAAAGTTGTATCACTAAGTCAAATTCATTTAACATTCCAATAATAAAGTACCAGAAAACTGCAAATGCATGTAACTGTTTGCAGGCTTATAGTGGAAACTTACGTCCAATTTTCAATCAGAATCAAGTCACACTATTATTATTGTAAGTATAAACTATGGACATGACAAATATAGGAACACTGTACTTAAAACAGACATTAGTGATCAGAATGAGACCATGAGATATTATGTCTTTAAGTGAACCTTAACATCTGAAAATATGAGATGTTTTTCCTGACACAAATTATGTTCGAAAAGTGTAGAATTGTACAGTATTTAGATTACCCCGTTTTTGTTTCCCATAAATAATATTGATTTTTCCCAAACTTCCTCTGGCTTGACATCATCATCATTATCAGGATTTTCTCTCTTCTCCACTTCAGCTATAGCAAGATCCCATAAAGTATCACTAGGTGGAAGAAAACAAAGACAAGAATAATTAGAGAAAACACGTACCTTAGGCCCTAATTCCTGAAAACATCTAAATGAAGGTTATTGTGGTGTAGATTGTTATTATTTCACAGCACCTGCTCTCTGTTTGTCAAAGTACTTCTAAACCAAACCAGCTGAAGTGACACTCCTTGACAACCCCAGCAGCCACTTGTGGCACATATTGAGCAGGTACGAGCTGTGCAGTGGGAGGCTTTGCTTGGAGTACATTCCATCACGGAATCACACAGTCAATTAGGTTGGAAAACACCCTTAAGATACTCTAGTCCAACGTGTGACCGAACACCACCATGCTGAGTGCCACGTCCCGGCTGTCCTTCAAACACCTCCAGGGACGGTCACTCCACCTCTCCCCGGGCAGCCACCGCGGCACTGGGACACCTTTGGAGGGTCGTGCGGCGTGCCAGGCTTTCCGCAGGAGCCTGCCGAGGGCGGGCAGCCTCCGGAGCCGGCAGCGCCCGGCAGCGGAAGAGCCGGGCACGGCTCGGAGGGCTCGGGAGAGCTCCGGACTGCGCTCGGTGTGCCGGGGAGCTGCTCGGGCGGCGAGGGCTCGCCGTGCTCAGGTTCACCCGCGGTCACCTGCAGACCCCGTTTATGTGGGGCCCCTTACAGAAGCAACCCGACAAGGGTCAAACGTACCCCACCTGCCCTCGGCCCCGCTCGCTTTAGGAGTAGAGGCCGGAACGACCCGTCCTAAGCCCTCCTTCCCTCTCTCCCTCCCTCCTCAAGCTGTCCTCCCCGGCCGCCGAGGCAGCGGGAGCGATCCCCCGTCTGCAGCCCGGGCAGGGCTCCCGGTACCTGGCCTTGGGCATCGCTGCGCGGGGCGCGGGCCCGGCTGCCCGTGGCCATGGGAACGGCGCGGGGCACGCCGGGAGCTGTAGTTCCGCGGCGGGAGGGACGGGCGGCCCCGGGCCCGCGCTCGGCCCAGCCCGCCCGCGGCCGCCCACAGAGGGAGGGGCCGTGTGGCGGTGCCCCCGAGCGACCCGCCCCGTCTCCTCTTCGTGGCACTCGCCGATGCATTTGTGTCTGGGGTTTCCACGCCTCCGTAGCTGTGCGAGGGTCCTGGGTGGGTGTCGAACTGTAGCCCCTCTTGTGAGGGGACAGAATACTCCAGCTGTGGAGGAAGCCAGGGATAAGTAAACAACACCTCCGGAAGTCTTATTTGACCTTGGCCTTAAGCACTGGCTCCTGACAAACTCATGGTCCCTCAGTGAGCTTTGTTACCAGCGAGGGGAGTGAATCGAGGCCTGAGTTGTTCCCATTCCCTGGGAACTGCTGTGTAGCACACAGTAAGTGTAGTCATTGTACAGAATTACTGTGTGCTTATTTTAACTGTCCAGAGGAGGGCAACGAGGGCGAGGGACTGGAGCATCTCTCTCAGGAGGAAAGGCTGAGGGGCTGGGCCCGTTCAGCCTCGAGCAGACACGACTGAGAGGGGATCTCGTCAGTGTCTGCCAGTGTCTGAAGGGAGGTGCCAGAGGATGGAGCCGGGCTCTGCTCAGTGGTGCTGAGCAATAGGACTCGAGGCAATGGGCAAAAACTGATGCACAGAAGTTCCACCTGAACATGAGGAAGAACTTCTTTACTGTGCAGCGACCAAACACTGGAACAGATTGTCCAGAGAGCGTGTGGAGTCTCCCTCACTGCAGGTATTCAGGAACCATCTGGACACAATCCTGTGTCATGTGTTCTGGCATGACTCTGCTTGAGCAGGGAGGTTGGACCAGGTGGTGCCTTCCAACCTGACCCATTCTGGGATTCTGTGACTTCAAAGTCACAGGGGGCACACAAGTAAGACACTGTAACAAACAGAGACTGGATTATTTCAAATAAGATTATCAAAAATCAAGTCCAAAAAATGCTGGGCTTGGATTAGAAAGTAGGATTTAAAGGGTGCAGTAAAACAGCAGGATAACACTGAGTATGAAAGAGGCATAGGATGTAGGTGAACCCAACAAGTCTACAGTGTCCTACATCAAAGAAGTGACTCAAAATCCAGGGCAGCAATTACAGCTCTCTTCTGTAGCTGAGGAGCTGCTTTGTATCTTGAGAGAGTGAAGACAGAAAAACCTGACTGAAATAATTCAGTTATCTGTTTGATCAAAGCCAGGAAAGTGGCCTCATTCATAATGATTAACTCAGATTTCATTTTAGTGTTCCTTCTTCCTTACCCAAAGAAGGCTGACTGACCCTGAGTAATGTTCATTCTTTAAATAAGAATCTTTTTCTAAATTTAGCTTGCATAATCACTCAGTTCCAGAAGCCTTTATATGGCTATTTTTGTCTGTTTTTAATTACTTCCAGGTTTCTACGTGGATATTATCAGGAATTTGCTAACCTCCTATGGAAACCATGGTCTTGCTAATTAAAGTCCAGAATGAAACTTAATTTTTTAGTGTTGTACAATGCAGATCATGCTGATGTCTGTCTAAGTGCATTTCTTTCATCAGTTTCAGTTCAGCACAATGCTTCTGATATCTTGGTATATCTATGAAGCCAGTGCTGATCTGTAATCAGCACCTAAAGGTATTAAAATCCCTGGACAAAGCTGCTCTTGCTCTGCCAAAGAGAGCAAAGCTGTTGTAGGAATTGCTCCTGGCACTGTGACCCATGCAGATATTACTGCAACAACAAGAGTATAAAAAGGAAAGTATTTTTACAGCGATTTACTCACTGTCAGAGGTGGCAAATCTGGAAGATGCTGCAGTGCAGATCTGGGAACAGTAAAAGGGTGTACAGTTAGTAAATGTACTGAAACCCAATCTGGAATTTAAATTGGAGTTTCCAGTATTTTATGTTTCTCTGTTTCTTTTGCCCTAATAAACTATAAAAAACCCCCAAAACAACACACACACATGAAAACTTTTTTTTCCCTAACTCATTATTACTGAGTTACTTATCATCTTAGTTAAAATTAACTTAAACTAATGGATTGCACTAAGCTGTATGGACTATTAAAGCTCTAACTAAAGCTTTAAGTGGTGCATTCCTTTATGCAAGAATGATTTTCTTCCTTCAGGAACCATTAAAACCTATGAAAACTGAAAGTCTGACAAGAACTCCAACACCAAATATCTACCAGCCTTCTTTCATTGGGAAACATATACTTTTATTTCAAATTTAAACAAAATTTAAATATAAAATAACAAGACCCATTAATTCTATAGATTGCATTAAAACCTTAAAGTTTTATCCTTATCCTGGTGTGCTACAGGAGTAAATGGGTCTTGCTTGTAGTAGAAATCAGCTGTTCTCTTGCTAATACTGCTGCTCAAAAATTGACAAGGCAAAGTGAAGTTCAAGTAATATATTAATTTACATTGCATTCCAAACAGTCTTTTCAAAACAACCTGATTGTTTATACAGACATTTACCAGTGATTTTTCAGTCATTGTCAACCTCAGATTCACTGGTCATTTACATGGATTGCTGATTCTGACCACTAACTCCAAGCATGAAAGGTATTCTAAAGTCCATGGCAGAAGGTGAAGCTTCCTTGCATGTGCTAACATATTAATCCCATCCAATATTTTTACAACCTAGTTTCTGCAAGCTTTGAGCATGGGAAGTTTTCCAGCAGCAGTCCCAGAAGGTGCTGCTCATTTGACAGCTCCCACAGTATCATCACTGCTGAGGTGAGAAAGGCCAGGTTCCCACCTGGGCTTTGGTCGTGGATTAGGCAGCACAGTATGAACTTCTTTGGTGGACGACGTAAGGTTAAGAGTGAGATGTGGATTACTCATGAGGCTTGGGTGGTGGGGAAGCAGAACAGATTATCTGCCTGGACTGAGAAATTTCCAGCCTTGCTGTCTTGCATTGTGTGGTATTCTTTAAGTAGCTCTGGAGCTTGATTACCGTGGAGTGAGGCCCTGAGATGTGCAGAGCTGTGTTTGGAAGTGTGCTTGCATGTGAAAGAGACTCCACTTGCTGACCCTGTTACCTCAAAGGGAAGTGTCTGCCGAGGTTACTGTCACTACAGAGACCTCACTCTTGCTAATCAAACTGGAAGCAGCTCCATTGTTTAACACCGTGTTGTCATGGTAACTGTGAGTGCATTTATTTCATAAAATAACAGCATTTCTGGTCATGTGACTCTGTGGGATTAATGGTGACCTGTAATGAGCAGTTAGTAAGTCTGGAAAGTCATGCCAAAAAAAAGGGAACTAATGCATGAATTGCTTCTGATTACAATGATGTAGGGACATACTGCAGCAGCAAGAGTTCAACAAAAAAAGCAAAGCAGTGTCTAGAGTTTCCTACCCAGAGGCAGGCAGGAAGGTCACACTCTGCTTCATAGACTGTACAGGGCTTTATAAAACAACTATTTGTAATGTTGTTGATGAAATCTCCAAACGTGTACATCAGCTGTTTGTATTGTTTATCATGCTGTCTCAAAATTCAACGAAGATTTTAAAAACTACATGAACAAGCTCATTATCAAAATGTTCCACTTTTTTTGCCTTCTGATAACAGAAGGTGATCTGCCACATTCATTTGAAACTGGAAAGACTACTAGTTGGAGTATTCCAGGTTATTATAATTCCATGATTACAAAAAGACTTTTGTGTTCCTAAATTGAAGGTTTTAATCATATTGGAGAAGCTTTATACTGTGACCTAACTGATGCAGTAACATGTTTGCATTTGTAAATACCCTTCCCCCCTCAAATCTGAAAGTTAATTATTCTACTGATTGCAGAGGGGTGTTAATTGCTAAATTAATTTCACCACAGGATCTGTATCCCATGGGATACAACACAAGAAGCAATACCATTGGTCTCTTGTAACTCCCAAGATGCTTCCCTGGATGATGTCAGGGGACTGGTTGCCTAGGAGGAGGGAAAACCTCCTGTTGCTGGCCCTGCCACATGGAAAGAGAAGGGTCTAGTGCCCCAACCACCACCAAAGGGTGGAAGTTACCAGGAAAAGCCACTTGCAAAAGTGAAAGCATCTGGATATAGTCCATGTGTTGTTTGGTTGTAATTATCAAGAGGAAGTGTTGGCTCATGGTACAATTCATCAAGTGACGCTTGAGTCCAGGGACTTCAGTAGCCATGGCAGGACTTTGTGAGCTTTCTAAAGAAAGCCAGCTTGCCTGTCTGCCTTTCCCCTTTTTAAGACCATGTTCTCTTCATGGCCTGTATCTCCCTTCCAATCTATTTTCTTTAGGAGGCTCCCTAAAGCTCCCTACTTTTATTAGAGGGCAAAACACTGAAAATACCTTTTCTATCAGTATGAGCATTCGAATGTTTAAAGAAAATAAAGCAGAGATTTTTCATTGTGAAATTATTTCAGTTTTAAGTAATAAACAAAAACCAGTAAGGGCTGGCTGTAAGGCATTAATGATCTGTGATCATTAACATGAGCTGAAGTGAAAACTGTAAAATGTCCATGAATCAGTGACTTATGTTTGAGTACCTCCTTCATGGTTGTACCTAAATTATCTATTAGAGTATGGTGCTGATCCATTTCAGAGCCTGCAGAAGTGGTTTATTTGCATTGGAACAAAAAAGAGAGGGACTGGGAGAAAAACAATGGATGTAATTTCTGTGCATTTGACCTAGGCAGCACTGAGGCTTGCACCTGAAACCAGCAACTAGAAAGTGCTCCTAGGTCCAATAGTGCAGATGCAGCATCATGTCTTCAGTGTGCAGGAACATTATATTAGTATTGTAATATGAAATGTGTAGATACAAATTAAAAACAAGAAGTAAATACTGTTCTGACTCAATGTATATACATTATACATATTGTACACGGATTTTAGGTCTCCAAGTTTACTCACAATATTTCAGTCGATGGTTTTCTGTGTTGTTCTTGTGTTTTGAATTGTGAGTCATTCTTGCCATCTGTATTATATGCTTATTCTGGATCAAAGGAGAAATTAGGTACAGGGTCTTGTTTAACAAAACTTACTAAATACAGTGCCTATCCAATTTAGCTTGTTGTTTTTTTTTTGTTTTTTTTTTTAAGGCTGGAGCAGAGAAGGTTTATTTAGAAGTTTACCAGACCAAGGCTGAAGATTTGCCAAGTCAAACAGCTGTATAACAAAGGCTAGAGTGTATCATGAGAATACTCTTTAAATTTGTAATAGTTACACGATGTGCTTATGTATTTGGTTTTTTTCAAAGGAGAAATAATTATACACAATTTGTTCCTTTTAGTCCCATGATACTTGTATTGCAAATAAGGATGGTGCTGGAAGTGGAAAGTATTTTGTACTTTACTGCTCTTCTAAACAAAAATTCCTTTTCAAAATGAAAGTTATACAACTGGTCTAATTTTGAAAAATAGAGATTTAGAGTTGAAGACAGTTTGGTCCCTGAGTATATATATCTGTAAAACAATAAAATTGTTTCCAATGACACCTTTCTCCATCATTATAAACAGATGTATTGTTTCTGAGCTGTAGGCACAAGCAACCCCCAGTAAATCATAACCCTTAAACTGACTCATCATCTTTCCGATTCAGGCCAGAGCTTTAATTAAAGGGCTACTCCTGTTAAATGCTGTCACATTAAAGTGAATTAATGTAAACCTGTCCACCTTCCTTTTGTTTATGGAGCTGCTTATGCTCTACATCTTGTACATCAGAAGGTTTTCAGTCCATGTAGAAACCCTCTAACAAGGATGCATTACCATGACACATAATCCTTTCATAACAAAGTGGGACATTTAGTTGGTCTGTTGATTGCAAGAAGTGGCTGGCTCCCCATTTCCTTGAGTTTCTGTCCACTTTGAGGTGCCAGTAATGCTGGAGCAGAGAGGTGATGAGCAGCTCCTTTCAGCTGATGAAAGTTGTTAATGTAGCTGGCAATCAGTAGAGTGATCTCAAGAATCTGTAACAGGAACACACAAAATTCTCTGAAAAATACAATGATGTGTTTTGACTGCTGAAAAAATAGCTAACTTTTTAGCTAGTGACAATCACCATCAACTGGATAAGTACTTGTACTTTAACAAATTAATGATGGAGGGAGAGGAGGTAACTAATGAAGCTTTTTTTATTGCTCCTTGCAAATAATGTAATGTTATTCCCATCAGGACGTATCAAAGATACTTTGTCTTCCACAGTCTTAAATGATTCAGAGATGACTTCTTTAAATTTGAGAGAGATGTTGAAGTCCAAAAGATGACACTCTGAGAAGTTCTGCCAGAAAGTATCTAGTGCTCTGAGAACTCAAGATGCAGGGTAGATGAAGGGAATAAAGACTTCAGGGAGGTTTTTATCATATTTTCTCTTTGTGACCCGTATGAATCTTGCTGAGACACTGAACAGCTTGCCCAGAGCTCATCCCTGGAAGTGTTCAAGGCCAGCCTGGATGGGGCTCTGGGGAACCTGGTATAGTGGAAGGCGTCCCTGCCCAGGGCAGGAGGAGTCAGAGCTGGGTGATCTTTAAGTGCTTTCCAACTCAAACCATTCTGTGATTCTGTAAGGGCACAATCTGAAGGACACTTGAATATGTGTATTTTACTATGCTTTTTGTATGAGGAATCATGTTTTGAACCAAATTAATATGTGAAATCTTGTATTATTTCATAAATTTGNTTTTTTGTTTGTGTTTTGTTTTTTAATATAGTCAGTCTTACCAGTGAAGGAGAGAATCTAGAAATCTAGATTTAANTCATAAATTTTTTCAAACTAACAGTAAAACCTTTGGGGTTTTTTGTGGTTTAATTGTCGGGGGAGGGGGGGGTTGTGCGTTTCGTTTTGGTTTTTTTGGTTTTGTTTTGTTTTTTTGAAAAATTATCTCTGGTGCTGATTAGGCAAACAGACTAGGTTTTAGGTACTGCATGTAATTTCTGTCCTTATCAGCCTCCTTTGTCCTTCTGTAAAAAATTTGCAATGTTACAGACACAGACACGAAAAGAACAGGAACACATCAGTACTCTCACAGTTAGCTCTAACATTACTAATTATTTGCTCTCTAAAATCATCTGGCAAAAGTCAGTAATCTGAGCAGGCTGAGATTAAAAAAGGTGTTTCATCTTTCACATCTGTTAGGGATTATCCACTAGAGAGAGCACAAAAGCAGATGGTGGGAAACTGTTTCAGGTAATATACCAACCTTTGGTTTTGTCATGGCAAAAAGGTGTTTTTCAGTTAATTTTTCCTTTGTCTGAGCATTGTTAACAACCAGCATAAAATCATCTTGATAGCCTCCGAAAGTCATCAGGCTCTTATATGTGTATGTAACTGTCAATCTCTGGAAAAAGGAAACCCCCAGAACAAAACACAAAGCTATTAAGCAGGACAGTGCAGGAAAAACAGATTATGACAGATTCTTCTTTTAAAAGTATAATTACACATATATTTTTCAATGAAGGTAGTCTCTTATGAATCTTGAAATTAACTGTGAATTTTGGGATAGCTTCATTTAGACCTTCATGATGAGGAACTTTCACTGTAGATGATAACTCTTCTAAATTTGACCTCTGTTTCTATTCCAAATTAATTAGATAAAAGATATAAGAAGATTTCAGCTCAAGTGTGTAATTCCATTTACCCAAATCTTGACTGACTTTGAGAGAAGTTAATCTTACTAATTCCATTTGAAATTGAAGCAGTGTCTAAAAAAATTAAATGGCAGAGTATGAGATGTCTGAAAGAATTTAACTCCAGGTATTTTTTTGTGAAGTGATGTGTTTTGCAAACACACAAATTTAATTCTGTTCTCTTTTTTTCACATCTCTGATAAAACATAAATGCTCTCAAGGCTCTTCAGCTTTTCATCCTTCAATTCTTACTGTTCAATGTTTAACACCACAATAATGGCCTTTGAGTTAAGATCAGCATTTAATTTATTGTTACACCTCGTATTAATTTGATGCAGATGTTTGCATTTAAAATTAGTTAGACAACATTTGTACAATAACTGACTTAGTAGCCTTCCTTAGTAAACTTCTCTTTGCCCCATTTTGAAATAGCATTATCTCTACCCCTTGCAACACAATTTCTGATACCCCCGATCCTTCCTACAGAAAATCCCAATGTTCCCTGGAAGCTGAGCATTCCTTGAATGTCACATGAGGCCTGCCAGTACTTAACCTGGCAATGCCCTACAGAAATGCCATCGCTCCAGGAGCACTGCTTGTGGAGCTCTCAGCAGTCTGATGCAAGCACATTTTGCTTGTTCCCTGAGAGCTGCTGTTTGTTCTCCTCATGCTCTTTGTTTTATTATTTCTTTAACTGCAAAGAAATATAATGAAAAGGCCCATATCAGCACAATTATAAAGCTGAGATTTTAATTTTCTGATATTCAATATTAGCACTTGCTAATAGCAGCATGCCATTCTTTTTCTTTGCAGGATATAAATGAAAGCAGAGATCTTCTCAGGCATTGCTTTTTACACTGATTACAAGTCGTTTTCTGTGAAAACTTGTATTGCAAATCAAAGAAAAATCTGAGCCTAAAATGACATAATTAAATAACACTGGGTTATATTACCTACTATTAAACAAAAATAATACAATGAAAATAACAATCTTTTAAAGTAACTGCTCTTTGCAGAGTGTATGTATTATGAATAATACTGGAAAATTAAGTCTCCAGGAAAAGGAAATTAATGTTATTGTAATAACATTACAATAACTATGGATTTCCTGACATCTGAATGATTAAAATATTAACATTTCATTAAATGATATAAAAACTGTATCTGATAAACAAAAATAAATTCTGTGCAAAGAATTCATTAGTTACTTCTATTATTAGTGCTACTGTAATGATGATAACATTAAAGCATTTTAAAATGAATGAATTTTTGCTTTAAGAGAAGGACTAGATAACTTAGCATGGAGAGCTAATGCCATCTTTTAGATATTATGGTGGTGAATCTCTCCATATATTTAGTACTAAAATCTGTCTTGACCAAATTTAAAATGGCAGTTTCACTTACCATGGAGCTGTAATCCAGGATGCTTATGCCATCTTCATGGACAGCAAACCATATGAAGGACCCAACTGAGGCTGTTGCTAGAGGCTACAAAGAGAAATGGTCTTTAGTTCCTACTTCAAAATGAGGCAGTATGTGAACAATTATTAATTCTCAGCTATTACAGACCTCCCTCCATCCACAGTTCTCACTTCAGTTCCCTCTCAGTGTAAATTTCTGTAAAGGAATTGAAATACCTGCCCAAAGCCACGTAGGTGGCCAGTGGCAGAACGATGAACTCAAACTAATACACTTGAAACCTACCCTGGTGCTTAGTCCAGTAAAATATATAAATACTAATAAAATAGTCAGGTGTCTTACAGTTTGTCCACTAGCTCATATATCTAAGTACACAGAGTGCTGATAAGCAATTTTATATATATATGTTTGCACACACACACACACACACACACACACACACACACACAGGGTTTGCCTATTAAAACTGAAGGCATGAGGTGACAGTTCTGTTTAACAGAGCTGTTATTTCAATCAATAAAATTAAGATACCAGTGGTTAAGAGAAATAGAAGCATAGAAGGGAGGGAGTGCTCTAAATACCCTTAACCACATTTAGTGCTTCTGCAAGGTTCAGCTTCCAGAGCCAGTTAATGATACCTTTTCAATGTTCTATTAGTTATCAGGTAAAAAAGAGTCTACACCTAAAAGGCTGTCTCAAACTAGGATATAAGGAAATGGAAATACAGATTAATAATGTAAAACAAGCAGTAAATGTATTGGAAAGTTACTATTATGATACGCTTAGTACTATGGCTATTATATTTCACCAGTGTATGACTTAAAAAAGTAATTTGACAGGAGATTCAATCAGCTCATGTATACACAGTTATTTTCAACAAAAATCTACTAATATTTGCAAATGATATTTATATTTAAGCCCCTCCTCCTCTTCCCCAGTCAAACTCATTAAAATGTCTCACTTTTGCTGCAAACAGTTTAGCCCCAAAGAAAGGCCATTTCCTGGCCACGGTGAGATAAATGCGCACGCAGTCTGCGGCACTGTGCCCACGGAGAGCCATCCATCTTGTCGACAGTCGCTGGCAAAGCTGTCTGTTGAAATGAAGGATGGAATTTACTTACTGAAGGGCATTCCAGTGCTTGCCCACAGCAAGTTTAATGAGCAACAAAAGAATCCATTTCTTAACACGATAACTTCAGT
This sequence comes from Rhadina sibilatrix, assembly GCA_013400275.1. Lineage (NCBI taxonomy): Eukaryota > Metazoa > Chordata > Aves > Passeriformes > Phylloscopidae > Rhadina > Rhadina sibilatrix. The sequence goes on along the minus strand of VWYO01028430.1, from coordinate 1,512,278 downwards.
TAATACAAGGACTAACACTGATACAGTATCAAATAAATCCACAATGTCATTTAATATTTTTATGCACATGAAAATTATGAAGTATCTTCTAATTTCTGAAATATTATGATTAAATATTGATGTAGCAGTCGCAGCATAAAGGCAGAAAGTCTGGGACAGCTTTTAACATGTCTTTACAGAGAATCAATGCACCTTTATCAGTACTCGACAGCTATGTCAGTTGTCATTCCAAAAATCCATCCAGCTTAGCACATATCTTTACTGTGGCTGGTAGGACGCGTGAAAGATGAGGCTTAGCACTACTCCCTTTTAGTGTGTCTGGGCACTGCTACCCAAAATGCTGCTCCTAATGTACACACTGGGGCTTTTTTCTTGGCTCCTTTTGTGAATCTGTGGCTCCTTGGCAAGTTTGGTTCAATACTATGGAAAAACTAATTCTCAAAAAACCCCCAGCCTAGAATACCTTTCTAGGACACTGACCTGCAGGGATGACTTACCCAGCAGCCATAAGGTTATTAGATGTAGCCCAAGAAAAGGAGGGCTAATGTGTAGTAAAGGGAGATCCATCACTTACAGCTTTGGTCTTACTGTTTATGAAGTCAAACTGCACCCTTACAAAAAAAACCCCAAAAAACAAAAAAAACAAAACAAAACAATAAAATAAAATAAAAAATATACTGGCAATAGGGCAGGCACAGAGTGAATTCTTCCCATGCCACAGATCTCCAGCTCTGCCAGTAGTGTAGGACTACTTAAAGAGTTCAACAGGTGGTTCACTTTTGCTCCATGAGTTCATCTAATCTGAGAGCTTTTATAATTTGTTCTTTGAAGTTAATTGCATAAGTTTGAATGCCTCATTGTCATCAGAGTATGTAATAATGTTACCGTGTGCATAAAAAAATGGCTTTAAATTTTCTCAGCCTGAAAATTTTCTGTACTGAAAAACATTTTTATGATGTTTACTGGACTTCAAAACTACTGTATCACTAGATGATTTATTCCACTGTCCTGCTCGCTTTCATGTCAGTAGGTGTTGATTTAAATGCCTTGCAGGTTATTAATTTTAAATAAAGTGATACCTTACTAGTCAGTCCACTAAGTTACACATTGCCAATTTGACTGGCTGCCAGAGATTGCATGCTAGAATAACAAACAGATCACGGCCTCATGTCCTTTACTTCAGTAACTCTTTAGTCTGTGCACAGACAGACCTAGTTTAGATTTGCTGAATAAGAAAAATAAGAATTTCAAAATTGCTGGGTTTTGTAACACTATGTAGTAACTGCTAGAGCTTTTGCTGGAATGGGTTATTAATAATGGTCTTTTGTTTAGATTAGAAATACGCAGAGGAAATGGGTTCTTTAGATTGGTGAGAAAATAAGTTTCAAACACAGGTTTATGCAAATATAGCTCAGCAGTACATTATTCCCAATGACAATTTAAAACTTCCTTGTTTCACTTCTAGATCTTTAGAGAATATGAATCAAAAAACCCATCTCACCTTAACTGTTCCTCTGAACAACCCTGCTTGTATCTCTTAGGGTAGAATCTCTCCAAAACTTGCTTTAGTGTTTGGTTGGACTTGGACTGAGAAGTGACTTGCCCTGCTGGAGTTGAGAAAGGCCGTTCAAAATCTCCAATCTCTACCTAAGGAGAAGTCCATGAAGACAGTTTTTTGTTACTCCAGAGTAATTTTCTAGCTGGGTATTATGAACTATCTTTTGATCTGTTTTACCAAGTATAAAAGAAAAAATAAATTGTCAAATAACATATACTTTTCACTGTTAAAGCAGTCACACTAGTGATTTTCTCTTTCTTATTTTCTGTCTACCATGGAAAAAAGTTAAATATCAAACACAAATTGTACAGACATAATATTACTTCTGCTCTCAGACTGCGAAATCTCCAGCTGACACAAAGCAGTTTACTTTTATTGAATAACAACATCAAATAACTTTCTCAAAACCCTTCATTTTAGCTTTTAATTTAAAAAAAAAATCTTATCAAGACCATATCTAGTAAAGGAATCTTAGACTTTCATTGAAGGGCTGTTACTTTAGAGAATTAGCTTGCAGAAATCAGGAAGGAATAGTGCATGAAGAAATGGTACATGATTACATGGTATTTAATGCCAGAGGGCCTTGCTGTATAAGAGGGAAAGCACATTTTAGCCATACTGGTGCCAGCAGCAGCAAATGCTGTAAAGCATTTCTACTCCAGTCCAGAATTGCCTTACACAAAGATTCCAGCCCCGTCTGTTTCCTGCACACTCATATGTAAAAGGTGGAGGTCAATTGAGTGTCAAGCAATCCTGGATCAGTTTGTTTAAGATTTTCTCCTGAAAACCTGCTGTGTGAGTTATTCATGCATAAAGATTACCTGAGCTAAAAGGGCTGTCAATTCCATTGCTAATTCTTTGTTTACAGGGAAAAGTCCATTGACTATTTGATCATTTGTCTGATACACTAGCAGCAGCTTCTCTCTGTCTGTCTCCCCATGAACTTGAACTGAAAAATAAAGCCTACAGAAAAGACAGAAAGTTATTAAATAAAGAAGATATGGGAATGCATTAGCCCTGAGGATTAGCAGTATCTGCTGTGAATGTGACAAGTTTATTTCAGTGTCAAAACACATTAGCAGAGCAACACTTGTACTTGAACCAGTGGGTAAATATTTAATGTCAGTCTTCTGACTTCAGTGGGTTTTGCAGCCCTGCTCACCTCTTAAGAACTAAAAAAAGGTACCTATTTCTTTTAAAAAATTCTTCAGTTACACCCATTTACTATTTTTGTTGCAAGCTTCAAGTCAGCCAGTGTTTCTCAGATGAAGAAACTGCAGAAACTGGAAACCAAATCTTGGGACAAGGCAGAGACATTATACTTGCTAAACAAACCTGTTTTTGTAAGTAAGGCGGACAGTCCTTGTGCCTTCACATTTCCCAGGGTGTTGTTCTTTGGAGGCCTGTTCCCATTTTGAAATAATGTCACAAATCTAGAAGGAAAGCAATACAAAACTGATTTGGCATGTCTTCCTATTTGAAAACACCTCTGAATAGAAACTGTCAACTTATTTTAATGTCCTCTACCTATCACCTATTAGAAATATACACAGCTTGAATTTTTAAACTCACTGAAGTATAACTTTACTTGCATTTCTTAGTCAAAGCGTTTAATAATTAACATTTTTGGTTTTTGTTTATCCTGCAACGCATGCACTACCTTTGGAAACAAGCCATAACATGGCAAGGCCAGGTACTTGATTTAGCAGCTGCCAATGAATGTGTAGTAATACAGAGTGAGTTGTTATACAATTAATCAAATGCCTTTGATCTCTGCCTTCTCCTTCTGCTGCATGCCCAAGTTTTTCAGGTCCTTTCTAGTAACTGCTATAAAGTTGGCATGAAGTTTGTTATAAAATGCACCAGAAGTGGTTCACAACAAGCTGTGTAGGTGGGTAGGGGGGCACATGGGGAGGTTTTGGAACAGAGATGCTGGGAGCCCAGCTGGGCTTCATGTCACCATTCCTTCATGAAAGAGCCTTCCTGGACGCAGTAATATGAGTAGTTTCTAAAGTTACGGTTACCTAGAAAATAAGTACATCTTTTATAAATTTTGCTTTCCATATGGTAATTTTTCTGATCATGGTGACACCGCTTGTTTATCACTAAGGCCAGGTTGTACCACACCTTGTTAGTCAAAAGTGGAGCTGTGAACATTGGCCAAAGGGTGCAAAAAGCTACTTGGTAGAAGTACAAAAAATTAGTAATTCATGAGTTGCTAAAAGACTTGGAAAGTATCTAATACTTTAATAAAGCACAGATTATATTGCGTTTTGTCACTCTTTACTGCTAAGTGTTTAATTCTAACAATAGAGGGAGCTAAAATTTAGAATTCAGGACAAGACAAGATGGCAAGATGGCAAGACAAAAGTTGGAAATTTCTTAAACTAAGCCCTAATAGTATTCTGTGTTAGAGAAGGAACCATTTCTTTTTTTTTATTTCCCAGAATCTCCACCCCAGTATCAATGACTTCTTGGACCTCACGTGGTCATCTTCTGGAGCTGTAACAGAAATCTTGACTGAAATCTCCAAATCCACGTTTGACTCTAATTGCTCTTTAGTTTTAAAGAATTGTAACAGCTTACTTTTTTTTTTTTAACACTGCTGTTGCTTCTCTGAATAGTATAGGTCTCTTGGAGAAAGCTTTTAACTATAGTTCACTGAATAAATTTCAGCAACTGACAAAGTGATCTTAAAAAAAAAAAATCTTTCCTTTCACATTAAGGAAAAAAGATAGTTTTCAGCCTGAAAACTGTTTTTCTTTACATTGTCTGAAAAAAGCTCTGTCAGATAAAGACACTTTGTTTTTTTTTATATGCACAGCTCATTAAAGGCTTTTGTTTACCTTGATGTTTCCTTGAAGACAGTGCTCTATATCCTTGCCAGAGGGATCATCAGAAAACAGTGCAAATCCTGACTGAGCTGGTTTCCTCATCCCTGTGTCTTGGTTCAGAGTGTTCAGAAATTCCTCTACTGTGGTAGAGGCATCAAACCCAACAACCTAAAAAAACAGCCAAAATGCATTTTGCTATCATACTCATACCCATTCCCCCCTTTAATCTAAGATTTTGAAATATAATACCTCTAGAATAACAGTGGAACTATAAGACCCATTCCATCCATTAATGCCACTGGAAATTAAAAATTGCCATAAAGGGCCTGGAAAAGATTTCCACATGGGAAGTCAGTTTAGTGGAACTGGTTTCCTTGCATTTGCTACACCTGGAATTCTATTAGAGAATTTGTATGACAGCAGTCTAGTATTTGAGCTCTTTGGGACAAATACCACTAGAAAAATGAACATGATAATTTCCTGCACCTTCCAATATAGTGGAGAAGCAAATGAGATCAATTAATCATTTTTCATCATGTGCAACTTTAGAGGGCTATCAGGTGGCATATCTACACTGGCAGATTCAAAATAGTTTATGAATGTTGCTTTGTCACTATTACACAGGTCAGTAATATACAGAACCTTCTAAATATTACTTTCCCAAATATGAACTTCTGTCTGCTGTGACTGGTATTGAAGCATTTTAGCAAGAGATGGCAAATGGCTTCTTTACAGATACCAGTGGCTGATGTTCACTTGAATCTGTAGTGAGGGTGTTTTCCTGTATTTGACATGTTGAAAATATTTTGGTAAAAAAAAGTCTTGGAAATGGATCATGAACTTTTGTTTGAACTTCTCAGTGGCTGGCATTAAAATAAAAATCTGATGACTATTCAGTGATTAATACAAGAATTTTTAATACCACTATAATTGTTATTTGCTGTTCCCACTGAGTATTTTATGTATTTAATTACAATTTTCTTAGCCCTTGGAACTACACAATTTTGGGCAGTAAATAACTAATGAGCAGTTACTCCTTTTCTTCTCCAAACTTCAAATTTGAAACCCTTTAGGATGATTTTAAAGGATGTTGGTTTTTTCCTGTTTTACTGGGCAAGCAATAAGCAATTAAGAAACTTAGAGGTGAAAAAACACAGAGTTCTTCTGTGACCTGGAATGAAACATTTATTTGATATAGCTTTGATTTCATATACAAAGCTGCTTTCTATCTAGGAATACTATGAATTGTTAAATCTCTTCTCAACCATCTCTCACAGCTGGAAACACAAACCAGGATGTGAAGCAGCTTGCTTGGAAGCCCATGGAATGTTTCCTACAGGCTTTGACTAATGACATCCCCAAAGAGTTAAGAACGGAGCCATGTTTGTTCTGTAACAAATATGGTTATCCTGCAGGACTGATAATGGGAATTACAGCTGTGCTTCCAGGCCTTCACTGAGATATTGAACTTCCAAGATGTCTGATGAAAGGAAGTGGGAATTTAATGCCTTTCCTTTTCCTTCAGTCTAATTCATTCATCTGGTGGTCAGGTTAAATAAGAAACAGAGTTTCAGCAGTTCTCACTCTTACAAGGTTTTACTTTTTACTTTCTCTTCAAGGTTTTCCCCCAAACCTTTACTCTTAGTTGATCAAATCAGATCACAAGTACTTTGTGCCTGCCATTGCTGGCACTGGCACAGGACGAAACTTGAGCCATGTTTACCTTACAATTCTCTTTTTGATGTACTGCTTCATGTATATGCTGACAGCAGGGGGTTGGGAGAGCTCAGGTTTCGTGGCCTGCATGACATTACCTGATATATGCCATTCATGAAATGAACTGGAATACTGAAGGGCAGGGAATGGTGGTAGGGATTTCTCAGGAGAGTGGAAAGGATTTCCATTCTGGAAGGTCTGGCTTCTCGGTCTCCGTTCTGCTGGGTACGTTCTACACAGCGCTGGCAATATATAGCGTATTTCCCAAATTCAGTCCTGTGGCAAAAAAGAGAAATAAGGGGAAAAGAAATTTCAATCATTGAAAATGAAATTTCAATCATCCTGGGGAAACACTGAAAGGATAGTAAACTGTGAGTGAATATTTCTGGAGATGCCATATGGGAGAAGCACTCAGATTTCACTCTCCGAGATTTCCAACACATTTTTTTGCACATGGAATTAGAAAGAGAATCAGTCTACTGAGACCAGCAGAATTGTGCCAAAGATGACCATGGCTCAGGGTGTGTTGTATAACTGCCATATTTTGGTTTTCACGGTTTTGCAACATACAGTCAGAGTATGCACTACAAAATATTTTTTTTTAAAACTTGTAACTTTCCCAACTGATGCACAGAAGTCACATGCACTATATTTTAGTAGCAATTCTACTCAAATTCATTTTAAAATATACGTCTAAATATCTGATATATTACAGGAAAGATTGAAAAGAAGGTACTTCAGAAAGACCAGTTGACTAGCTGGGTAATAATATTCAGGCACACCTGGAATCTGCATTCTTCTTTAAGTGAAGTTTAAGAAGCCAAAGGAATGGGTGCTGGGGCAGAAAGAGTCCAACGCAGAGGGCCAAGAGCTGCAAGCCCTGAACAAAAGGAATACATTCACTGTTTTAAACATCCTACAACATAAAACTTCCTGCTGTGGCTGCTGGCCAGCAGTGCAGCTTACTGTGCCAAGTTGAGACTGCTGAAATAGGAATGAAAAAAGCAGAACACAGAGAAAAAGCTGAGTAAATAAGCATATCACCTCATTGAAAGGCCCAGTACTCTCTGTCTATTTATGTGTGTACACCAAGTTTCTTTTGGGTCTGGAAATGGGAAAGGAGCTGAGTTTATATAAAAAGCAGTTAATACAAAGGAAAAATACTAAGGCTGCAAGGCCAAGCATTGTGAAATGAGAAGCCTATGCAATTTTAATTCAGCTCTTCTCTTACACATATTATGAAGCAACACGTAAGACATTTTTTCTCCTACCAAACTGATGGTAACTATTGAAAAAACCAATTATTCAATATTTTGGTATATTGTTGTTGCTCAGTATGTATCCATTGGTTTCACTTAATACAGAGTGCTTTCATGTACTCTGATATACACTTAGTGACATTGCAACTACTTTTCTCAATGCTTCACACTGAGATTTAAAAAACTGGTTCTCTATCTTGATTTATCTGACTTGCCTGGTATTAAATAGAAATTTCACAGCACTGGCACAGATATTCCCTTTCATCAAATATCTATACTTTGATGGAGGATAGCATTGGCTCTGTTGAAGGTATACACTGCAGTAGAAGCAAGGGTAGGAGACTACAGCAGGAATTTAGGGCTTAAAAAACTTAGTGTAAGGCTGAAAACAATTTACTGCATGTATTAACTCTTAAAAATCATTCCAGGGGTTAGGATAACAACAATATATTTATCTGCATCAGAGGGAAGGCCTTGCCAGTGATAAGAAGAATACCAAAGGATTATAAGTTTAAATTCCATCAGCCATGCGTAGCTTCAGTGTGTGCTAATTGACATGAATGTACCATGTCTGTTATAAAAGTTTTGTGAATGTTTTAGCAATTCACACATTGAATCATAGAATGGAAGGAACCTTAAAGATCATCTAGTTCCAACCCCCTGCATGGGCAGGGACACCTTCCACTAGACCAGTCTGCTCCAATTCAACCTGGCCTTGAGCACTGCCAGGGATGGGGCACCCATGGCTTCTCTGGGCAGCCTGTTCCAGTGCCTCACCACACATCAGCCATCTGCCAGATACAGGCTGTTTCTAGGTAATGGGTATGGCTGCTGGTCATGTTCTACTTTCTGTGGCAAGAGAAAAACACCTCTATTACAGAAGCCTTGATATGGTAGCTTCCTTTCTCATGTTCTGATCCATCTCCTAGTTCTGTAGGCATTGCTCCATCATAAGCATAATGTTCCAGTTCTGTTAATAGTTCTGTTAATTCTGAGCAACCTCCAAGTATTGGCTTTCCTTTCAATTCCAGTTCATTCTATATCTGGATAGCAGTGAATAGCTGGCAGTGGACAAAGGGAAGAATTTCAAGTATGTATTAATAATGTAGCATGCAGGGTGAATGCAGAACCGCGTGGCACACAACAGGGGACATCTGTCAGAAGCCCTGAGCCTTATCTGCAATTCCACGACATGGCACCACAGCTTCACTTCATACTCATGCTACTGAGTCATTTGCCATGTGGTTTAGCCCACCAAGCTTCCTGGGGCAGCACCTCTCTTAGGAAAGAAGCAGTAAAAAAGAATTCAGTTTCATACATTCTTACTTAATGCTTGACTTGAAGACAGCCCATTGTATGTCCACCCTCTACAAACAGCATGGGCAGAGATATACTCTACCACCAGATACACATACTTTGTTGGAGGATAGCATCAGCTTTGTTTCAGGAAAACACAGCAGCAGTGAATTGGATTTTAACTCTGCAGATGCTGCAGAAGAGCAGAGCTTCTTTACCATCCTAAACACGCTGTGTATTTCCTTCATTGCTGCCAAAATCAATACCATTAAAATAACTCCTGGGTTACCTGTATTGGTCCTGCCTGGTTTTGTGGGTGTCGGCGTCTGGTCTGTTTAATAAGTTGGCAACAGATCTCATTCTGAAGTTCAGGATGTGTGAGGCAGATCTGCAAAGCACTTTGGGCCAAAGATACATGGTAATCAATGGCAGGAGAGTCAACTGCAGCATTTATAAACAACTGGCAGGTCTAGATATAAAATAATAAGCAAGTGAGTTTACATACAAGGAAGCTTCAACAAATCTTTAAGAAGTTCTGTATATCAAAATATTTAATTGAAATCACAGTTAGTAGGTTTACCAGTAGACTTCGAAAACCCTGCTGGTTCTGCAAAATAGGGTGAAAAGGGGCCAGAATGGATGAAAATCTATACAGAGAGACTTGAGATAAAACACCTCCTACAACCCATGGTTTTCACTTTGTATCTAATGAAGTGAACTGTAACAGGAGTTCCAAGAATTGGGGTAGTAGGCAAGTTTAAGGACATGCTGAACCCAGCTCAGCCCTGTACAGGACTTGGAAATTCAACATCTACAGCTCTCAGTGCCAGACAGTGTAAAATGCTTCTGTAAGTAGTGAGCACAACATGGCAGCATATACACAGATAAAAAATCCCTAACTCAGAGCCATCAATTTACATCTTTCCATGGCTTTCCATGATATTTTTACTGTAGGTTAAGTATGACCTTTCCTATACCCAGTAGTGTCTCAGGAAAGCCAGATGTTAAGCATGTGTTGTGCTGTGTTAGAAAAAAGCACATGTATCACTCTTTGCATTTACTGTATACAACAGTTGAATTTTTAAGGGATATAAGCAAAAATACAAGAACTGGATGGAAGCCCAATCTATTTCTAGTATATTTTTATCATAAATGGGATAACTAAAACATGACTTGATCTGTTTCTAAATAAATTCCCTACCTAACTTCTGAGCTGATTTATACAAGCTTTCAATAAAGGTCATACAAGTAATCTCTTATTTATTTACTTTAGGCAAGTGTCTGTGATTTGAATTAGGACTGAAAAGTGATTTCCAAATGGATGTAAATTTGCTTTTATCAAAGAAGTACATTTCCTTGTAAATTTTCATGCTGCAGGATTGCAGAAGATAAGATGGATGTACTTCTTTGAAGTGCTTCAAACATTCCAGAGAAACTAGCTGGAAAGTTTGCCTAAAAGTGGCCATGACTAAACATACAGTGCTTGTCTTGAATTCCTCTCTAGATCTGAACCATAACATCAAAACTCTCCAGACAGTTGATGCTCCAGGGAATTAATTCTTTACACTTGTGTAAGTTTTGTGGAGAAAGTTCATTTATCCAACCTCCATGCCTCCCAACTCAAAATGTAGTTCACAACATACAGACAAAGGAACAGCAAAATTTTATTTTGTCTCTGAAATAGACTTTATAGCCTGGAAGCAGGTTAATGGCATTGCAGCATACTCCTTCTCACAGGCATCAATCACCTACCTGGCCTTCAACTGGGAAAGCTGTAAGGCAGACAAAATTGCTCAAGAACCTAGCTATGGCTCAGTGGTTATGAACCAGTATGTGTCTCCTAACCATAAAGTGTTTTACTACACTGGGACCTATATATCTATGTGTGTGTATTTTTAAAGATCTACGGGAATCTTTAAAAGTGAACTAAAAGATTCTTGTGGAATACTTTTAATCGTTTTGCGCTGGAATATTTTTTCTGCTTATATTGCTGAAAAATTTGTCTTTTAAGAACAGCTACTTCATATGAAAATATTTTCTTTTTATTAAAAAGAGCAGTGCAAGCCCTGCTTTCTATCTCAGTTTTAAATAATCCATGACTTGCCTAAACTTAAAATTTACTTTCCTTTTGCTCTGCTTTTTAAAATATCTCCCAGATGATTTAAATGTATCTACAACAAAACTTCTGCCTATGATTTTTCCCTGAATTTAATTGAAAAAATAGTATTTCTGATACAGTTTTCTGAATGCAGAGATCTCTCCATATTGTTAGATTATCATTCATTAGAATTATTATCACTCATTATGGCCATGGATTTTTCTACTAACATGCACTTCATCAATAACTTATCAAATAAGTAGGAACACCAAAAGCTGAAGCCTAAACTGCTCCCTTGCAACTAAAGGTCATCTTTACACTGGAAGTGCTAGTTTTTGGTGAGGTGAGGTAATATGGGCACATTTTGCTGCTGTCCATTAGTTATCTCCACTAAAGATAAAAATATATTATTTTTTCTATTTTCTCATCTGTTGAATATAAAGAAACTAACAGTCATTCTTTAGCTAAGAGGTAAAATAGTTAATAAAAAAGGCATCTGCTATGGTTTTACCTTAAATAATTTGATTGCTTCAGTTTGCAAGGCTTCTGATGGCAATGTTGTAAGAGGGGAAGTAATTCCTTCTTTGCTATGGCAAAGGGTAGGATGCCTCCAAATTTGAGAAGCTGAACAGATAAAATATATACATTTTGCAATTAATTCAGTTCCTAAGTACATTTATTAAATAAGCATTAAAAGATCAGTATGTTGAAACGAAAATAAACTTACTGGCATCACCTTCCACATTTAATAATTTGCAAAGAAGTTGTTCAAACTCAGATCCAACATTTACATTGGTACCTCCAGCTGCAACTGTCAGATGATAAAGCCACGTGTCCTAAAGCAGAAAAAACATAGCAGTTCATCCATTCTGTGCTGGAAGGAGTTGCTTCACCAGGATTTTGCTCTCAACTTGAAACCCTACCATGCAGTTCTTTGGAGTTTGCCCAAAGGAGTTTGCCTTATTCATGGCCTCTATGTTACAACTATTAAGCAAGGAAGATTGGACAGGGCTCTCTTCAAAAGTTTTTACCCTCAGAAATCATTTATATTTATCACAGCATTCTTCCTTTCCTCTTGTTTACTTGAGAACAATGAAGCAACAATAATAAAAATGGTTTTAACCCCACCTCTCATTGCTCCTTTACTACAGTAGGGCAAGTCTGTGCTGTGTTAGTCTTGTCAGTGAAAATGGATACCAGTACCCTGTAATCTCTCAGCTACAGCTCTGTCTACAAATTACTGTATGTGAGCAAAATTCTCATTACACCATGTAAGATATTCTGCACCATCTACTTCTGTAGACAAGCCTGCATATTTTTGTCTATTTTAACAAGGATTACTACACTGGCATTGATTTGCAGACAAATTCTGATGGATGTTAATAAAGCAGAACCTTCTCCTTATATCAAAATACAGCCCAGGTGATTTATAGTCCTTGTCCTCAAGAAATATTCATATCACAGTACCATACTCATAGATGTGCTACTGAAACTCAATAAAAATATCCATTTCTTACCTTCTCGTGTTTGGATCCTATAAGAAGATAAGTGGGTCCTTGGTCTTTGGGGTGGATAACAACAGTGTAATGGGTTGATAATAAACTGCGACCACTGGCCTCATAATCTTCATCAGAATCACAGGATCTATCAACTTCTTCAACCTTTGCCTCAAACAGCTTGATTTGACCAAGAGGAAACTAAAAGTAAATACCAAAATTGGTGAGAGGGCTGATATTTGTTTCAGTGCACACTGATTTGGTATTATATATTATAATATTTATTATTATACACAATTTTTTCTTATTCTGCAGATAGAAATTAAAACTTGAACTAACATCCATACCCATTTGTATTTACTCATTTTCAGTCCTGACAAGGAATGTCAGAAAAGCCAGAGGTTGCAGAGACCAAAATAAGAATGATACGTGCCAAAGTCTGAAAATGAGGTTTTCAAAAATTCTTTTTAGGTCGGCCTCTATATGTAGCTAATGCAATAAATATATATTAGAGTGAGAGAAGTCATTCTTCAGAGGTCCCAAACCTGGTTCCAAGCAAAAATATCCTGTGTCAAGCCTAGAACTTTAATTATGATCTTGTTATTTTAGAGGACAGGAATGTATTGTTGATGCATCTGATTTGTTCAAAAGGTAAATTTTTTGTGAGATAGACCACACAATATTTTTGTGTGATGGTTTCTTTCTCCAGTCTGAGAGATCACAGAGCTTCAGTGTTGAGATGTTTATGTAGTTAGCATAATTTATCAGGAAATATTTTATCTAAAAAAGCCATTCAAGAAGAAATTTTCACAGAATTAATTATTTCATAGCCCTTATCAACGGGAAGCCTCAACAAACATAAATACAGCATGAAATCTCTTCACAACTGGGTGACAGGACTGAGAGAGGCTGACTGGCTACTCTGCACAAACTCCCTCCTTTCCCACAGTGCCACTGTTAAGGATTATAAAGTGATGTGGTGCTTTGTATTCTCTATAGTGCTTCTGAAGCATTTGACTTTTTGAATAAGGCAAGATTCTGAGAATCAAAAGATGTCACTTCACATGTAAGTAGTCAAGATCGATTTATTCACCAAGTTCAACTCAAACACAATTGGCTGACTTTTTAGTTTGAATTCCATTTTGAAAGGAGGTCAATTAAATGGACTCCATTATTGTATTAACCACTGCAGATTATGTAATTTATTTCTGCACAGACACAGTCAGCTACAGAAAACATGATTTTAATTAGCATATTGTTGAACATTAGAAATAAATTAGCTTTGGAAAACTTTTCGTACTTATTCTGCTTACAAAAGCTGAATTCTCATTCTGTTCCAAGTTAGCAAATTAGTTTCAATTTTACTTTAAAAGGGCAGCTAAACTTCTTCCAGATGTGAGGGAAATATTCACAAGAATCCAGCAAAATTCTTAATTAAAGAGCATGCTAAAATGCCAAAATCTTCAGTGGTAAAAATGTATAAATTCAGATATGTTAAACATAGAGATTTTTCTCTAGGAGAAATTGTAAGTTAATTTTAATGTCTCTGTAGGATGAGCTTAATACTCTAGCCAGTTGATTCCCAAGCCCTGTTTTACATTGTTTTAAAGAGCAATTAAAGTAAAATGTTTTGATGCGTGGTTACTGCTATCTTATTCACATAGTTCTAGAAATGAGGTTTTGTTGAAGTTTAAAATGGCTATAAAAGAAAAGGATGACAAAGGGAATAACTGGGTCTATACAAAAGCTATGAATTACTGGCTCCAGTGTGATTATCTTCTTAAAACAGAAGTACAAATATGAGAATTTCCAGCTATTTTTTTTTTAATAATGGCTCAGTGGACTGTTCAAAATCCTGTTTCTGAGCTGCCTCCATTAAAAAGATGTTTCTTGGTGACAAAATACAATGCCTGGAGAGCAAAGGGACAGGTAAAAATCATGTCCAGGAAGTGTCCTAGCTCTTGCAGCACTGTGGATGTACCAGTGACATACCAAAACCAGAATTTGGAAGTCAACTGAGGGACAGAAAGAACATTAACATTCTTCAAACTTGCAGACACTGCCCACTGCAAGAGACGTAAGAAAGGGTCTGCTTCTAGAACTACATGACAGCTGGGTCTTTTCTGATGCCTGTCGGAAAGGAACATCTGAACTCCAGACAAACCAGTGTCCCCCTGCAGCTGGGGGTAACATGCATAATATGGATCACATTCTGTAGAAAGAGACCAATTGGCGTGGTCTGGATTGCTGACTTTTAGATAGATTCATCCAAGCTGACAATCTGTGTGTAACATCAAGGCCACCTGTACCTTAATAAAGCTGTAGGTTACTGCTTAAAGTCTACATTCTCTGAAGAAATAAGAAAGGGACCTACCTTGTCCTCTTGATTACGGAAATAATACAGAATTTTTCCGACTAGGGTGCACCAAACCCTTTTGGAATATCCATGCTTCACCTGTAATTACAGAACATTAGTAATAACCATAGGCAGAGAAATACTGACTGTCTTCACCATCTCTGAACTTTGGTGATAATGGGAATGCATGTCTTGGTTCAAATTTCTATCCACATTACTAGACATAAAATTAAAACTGCGTAACTCTACTAAGGGCATAAGAATCAGAGCATTAGATGAGATGCTCATCTAAAGTACAGTAAGGCCAGTGTTGGGCTAAACAGTGTTGGAATAAAGCAGACTGGGGGAAGAAGTGTTTTCCTACCTTTGTAAGTAATCCTTTCATGGCTGGCTTGATCTCGGACTGTACGAAGAGCGGGCTGGCAGCCTGTATTTTAAGAACATTCTGCAGTACTTTGATCCATTCCTCTAAGATGTTGGGGGAGTCTGCAGTCAGGTAGTAGGTACGTTTCTCTGTGGTTAGCTGTGTAGTAACAAAGAGTCTTGAGCTTCAAGAACTTGACATATTTGACCCCAAAGTGTGGGATTTGTAACATACACCATCCAATGCAGCTTCACAACTTCAGGGAGTTTATCTTCCCCTAAGTACTTTTTAGTAATGAAACATTCCATGACCAAACAGAGCAGAGAGACTTTAAATCTTTATCTGGAAAGTTCCAGGACGTCAAGTTGAGAAAACTCAATTCTCCTTTCAGACAAATGAATTCTCTCTACCTCAGTGGCTGACCCCACGACTGCTCTCTTTACTTCTATCCCATATGTGATGATCTAACCTTTGTGGCAATACAAGCAAGACTCCAGGTAGGCCTTTTTATATTTTCTGTCAGTGAAACAATTCTTTGGCTTCAAATGAAATGCGCTCATTATTTAATTTCAAGTCCACACTTGGACCTCAAGTGCAACAGGGACTGGAACAAGGGGCTGGCTTTGGGGGTGGAGGGAATGCTGAAACAGCAACAGAGGAGAAAAGCAGGCACCTGAATTGTTTGTTTTCCATCACCCCTTTCAATGTGACTGGATGCATTTAGCTCGATTTGACCTTGAGGCTTTCGAATAACATCACTCTGTATAGAAAGAATGGAAAAAAAGTATTTTAAATCTACCAACAAACAGCAATAAATCAATATAGGACTAATTTAAACATTAATCTTGATAAATACTTTCTAGTTAGACATTGTGTACCTTGTACACCTCTTAAGGAAATGAGTACTGAATCACTCTTTAACAGCTCAGAAACCAGAAGTGCATTTTTTTTTCCCTTCTAGCAGCCTTAGATTATCAGAAAACAATCTAAGACAAAACAACAGGTAAGTTACATGTACTTACTGGAGATTTGTAGTATAGCAATTCACCTCCTTTAAGCACAAACCACCGTCGTTTCCAGGTCTTTACTTTGCCACCCATTTTTAAGAGATATCCAGATTTTTCCAAAGGTTCCTGGTTATTTAGAAGTTAGACAAAAAGTGGTTAGATACACATATCTACCTCTGCCCCTCAGAAATATGTATAAATACACACACAGATATATTAATGACTTAAAAGCATGCTAAATAATAATGACAGTATTTGATGAGACTTTTAATCCAAGGACAATATTTTTACAAGCATCAATTAAGACAAGTGTCATGCACATGGGATAACTAATGAATATCCCTGCTTACTGTTATAGTACATGAAGGAGAGTAAGTGCCCCGAACTATACAAAAGAATGAAGAATATTATGATTTCTGAATTTACTTTCTAGTTGTTTATATTAAACAAGGAACAAGATGAATAAAAGATAAATGAATTATTCTTTCCCAACTCCAGGTCCTAACCTGAAAACCAGACATAAAGCACTGTAATTCTGAGCTCCTCACAGACAAACCTCTAGTGTGTACATCAGTGTTTTCCACATCTGTAGAAAAGAGGTCACAGTTTTGCTCTGTGAAGAAAGCTTAAAATAAACTTCATCAGCAGGTAGTCAATCCACTTGTATTTTAAGACACTAAGTACTAAAAAGCTCCTGGAGGCTGACCAGTACCTCATAATTGTCTGGTCTCTTTGGCCTATCTTCACATGTTACTCTACCTAGGATTTCTCTGATTTTTTTTCTGTATGAGGAAAGGATAGAAATCTATTACTGCACATAGATTTCCACTGATAACTTCAGCTCCTTCTTGGAATGCCCTTCTATTTACCTGACTACTCAAATAATCATTTTCAGCTGTTTTGCGTATTTCATATGCAATCTGATACCAGACCTGGTTCCAAGAAAGGAAATCTCAAGTACTTTGAATTGTATTCTGGAGCTGTTGACCTATTCTTCCTTTATTTTATAGGAAAGCTTAGAATTATCTTCCATTTTCCTTCACTAATTACAGTCTTACTTGGCTAATGTTGGTATATTTTGCTGTTTGTACTCATAAGGCAGTCTGCGAGTCAGCAAGATTGAATGAAAAGGTTTGGTTGCAGCCTTTGAAGGTAAATATACACACAGTACCTCAGGTGCACTTCACAGAACTTCAGTACTCACATTTTTTCCACTATCACTAGATGAGGATGAGGTCTTAGGAAGTTTTTGCTCTGGCTCTGAATAGTCTGTATCTACTGAATATGCATCTGGAGGAATAGCATAGTCACTTTCTGAGGTCACAGATGACAGAGATGCACCTGTGGTAAAAGAAGAAATAGAGTTCTTTATATTTTTTTTATTTACATTAGAAACAACTGAGATCAGAATAGCTGTGCAGAAAGAATATCTGATAGACTCTGCAGGCAAACGTAAGTATCAACATAAATCCATCAGGAACTGAGGATTTTTTAAATACCAGCACACTGAACTATTAGCACGGTGCTAATTCTCATTTTATTCACAATTAAACAATTAAAATCTCCTGTAAATGGAACAACAAAAAAAGAGTCTTCTGTATATTCTCACCTTCTGTTACGTTACCACAGCTTCTTTAAGGAGAGAGTTAGTGCCATGAATCATACTTATTGTCTAGGAAAAAAACCCAGGATCTTTAATTTAACTAAGCAACCTTCCCCCTGCACCTTCTCTCACTCACTATAGCATCTGGATTTCTCAGGCAGCTGCTTGCTTACTAGGAAGTCATACTCAACATCTGCTTTGTGTTGAAGCTGTAGGTGACTGTGTTTTGCAATTAGTATGAGTTTGTATACCAAGGTTTTCTAAAAGTTTGATTTTCATGTTTCAGGGGGGTTTTAGAGTTTATTAGCTTTAATCCTGAAAAAACTGCAACCTACTTTCAATTCTAGTCAATCAGTAATAAAGATTCAAACTGCTCCCTCATTCATTATAGAAATATTTTCATGCATGTAAATGTGTTTTTTGTAAGGACTAGTGTTCCACATACTCCAAAACTGAAATGAAAAGGCCTTTTTTCCTTTGTTTCAATAATTTCCCAACTCATTTACCAATTTTATTCTTCAAAAAGGCTTTTCTCATTTATTGCTTTGGTAAGCCACCAAGACACTCAGAGTGGGTTCTTCTCATGGTGGATCTTTCATAACAAATTGCAGCAAATTAATCATGCTTTTGGTGAAATGTGTGACTGCCTAGAATTTTAAAGAATGTGTTCTCAACAAAGACATGTACATATATGTTTTGTGGTTAAGAAAGGTTTCCACTCACAAAACAATGCAAGGACCATTTTATGGGAAGAAAGCACAAACAAAAGGAATGGTTCCATTTTACAGACACAGATATAAAGTGCAGGTGAAACCAGCTTTTAAATTACCCAATTTAGCTTTCCTGTTGTGTAAGCATGTCACATGAGATATGTCTGCAGCCATGGCACTGGCTTTTGCTCAGCAGGATGGGAGCTGCTGGGAAGCAGGATCTATGGGTTCTTTTCACACTAATGTGGCAAAACTGTATCACTGGAAACAGGCCTGTGGCTGCCACTGCAAAACACTGACTGGGACCATGGCAACTGGTCTAGGGTCTCTGTCAACCTGCTCTAGGGTCACTGAATGGAGCTCCTGCTACCTGGGATTTTTACATGTATACTTGAGAACCAAATAGTGTCATTTAGCATTTCTAAAGCAATATATAATGAGGGATCTCAACACTCACTGGGATCTTGCCCTCCCTTGGTTTACACAGTGAAGAAATACTGACAGAGATGTAACATTGATAATGTCATCTAACGAGGAAGGACTGTATCTTTCAATATTATGAAGCATATTATTTCTGTTTTGCAGATGGAAAACACAGTCACCTAGACCTGTGAGATTTGACTTCCATAAAGCACAGGGCATTACCAGAATCAAGTGTTCTAACTAAGTCTTTGCACGGGACCTCAAGACAACCACTGTAAAAATGAAAGAAGTCTTTTACTGCATGAGGTGACAGGACCAAATAATTTATTGAGGGAACTTTTCCATCTGCTTTCTGATCACATCAAATTGTTTTATAAACTTGAATATGTGTGTTTTCTTTCTGATGGTGATTTTTTTCCTATGTCATTTTTATTTTTCTGCAGTTAAAAGTCAGAGGAAGTCCTTGGCATGACAGAGTATAGATAGAATGATGCCTCTTGCTTTAAATGTACAAGTCACTTTCCCCCCATGACAACAGCCAGCTACAAGATTAGTGCCTTAAAAAGAAATCTGTAATAGCAGCAATAAAAAGAAAGCCATCTATAACAGTCCTTTCTCCTGACAGAGCAATAGATCTGGGCTTTGAGAGCCTAGATTTTAGATGTCCACACATTTAAGGAAGAAATAAATTCCTAAGAAAATCATGTAAACTGCCTAGTTTTCCAAAGTTCCCACAAGTTACCTGTTCTTATGGTTCTGCCTACCTCGTTTCATAGCCCGAGGACTCCCTGGGCCACTCCTGCTTCGAGAATCAGACTCGGAAGTCCTGGAGCTGGACCGAGAGCTGTCTTCTTCCTCAGAGCCTGAGGACTCATCTAGAAATGGGCTGCTGCTTATTTGAGTTGCTTTCTGCAGAAATGAACACAACAACCTTTGATTCCTTGCATAGAGGGTATCAGTCACTTCCTATGTACCGTGGAAGGGCTCTGCTGGCTTCGTAATACTCCAAGCTGTTCTTGCCTGGGTTGTGAGTTTTGGCACACAAATATTAACATGAAACTGAATTCCCTCTGCCCTCTGTATACCCGACCACACCCCTACTTTAAAACAGAAACCTGAGGTAGCTCAAGGCATGGGTCTTTCCAAATCACAAAAGGCTGCCAGAAAACAAACAATGCTGTCATTACTGACTGCTGGCTGTGTGAACAGAAACAGCTTTGGCACTGACACAAAGACATTTCTACACATACACACACTTTTAATTATGACATTGAGCACCATGTGGTTCTGTTTAATAATTAACAAGCCTTTGGAAAAAATCAGCAAGGAACCTAAGAAGAATTGACCTAGGCCAGTAACATTTTATAGGCAGTATTTTTTTTCCCCCAGCTATTTGACATTTCTGTTATTTCTGGGGGTCTTTGATCTCTATACATCAACTTACAACATATTTGGCATGGTAGTATCAAATGTGACATAGCAAGATCCTTGATGTGAAGCCTAATGGTGTTTAAAATTTTCTTAAACCAGTAATACAGTTACCCCTTTCAAAGTCGTGTAGACAGGAGTGGTCATGCTCTTATATATCAGAGAAGTATATAATCCAGATATGGAACATGAAGGTAGTGAAACAGCACCTAAAAAAGCAACATATTTTAAAAATTGCCTTCCTAATTCACACCCTAATTAACAAAATTCAAATTTAATTTTTTTTTGTGTTGTATAACTGCTATGAAAAGCAAACTACTAAACTGGATGTGAGATTTATAGCCTTTCAAAATTTATAATGCTTTTAAAAACATAAATTGCTGTGTTGTGCTGCTGTCACAAACACTAGCCCTTTTTAAATTGTCACCTGGTATAGAATCTTCAAAGTAGTGAAATGCAAAGTAAACTGGAGTGAACAAAGTACAAATTCAGCACAAAGTCTGAAGACAATGGAAAGATAACCAATGATCTCCTAGGTTTTTAAATAGTTGATAACTAAATATTTCTAAAAACATTTCAAAGGTCCTTGCTCACAAATCACCATAAGAAGAGAACTTTTGTTGATGGGACAATGAACAACTAAACCACTTACTTTTATTAAGAGATTCCATGGTGAAAGCTTCAGACATCCTTAAACCAGATTTGGCTACAGCATAAATTCTACTTTCCTATACAAGCAGAATGGATTTGATAGTAGAAAATTAAAACACAATAATTGCTTTTGTTCTGTTTAGCCTCCTAGCTCTTTCATCACATAGTGCAACAATGTGATAAAATGGTTCATAAAATGACACTGTCAATAGCAGCTAAAAATGCATCCTTCTTTTCTATGCTGCACACATCACAGCCATAGCCTTTTTCGACATTTTACATACAATGTAAGTAACTTATCCTTAAAAATACTATTATCAGGTGCCAAAGAAGCCATGGCAAGAATGTTTTTTAGTGGAAGATTGTGTGTTAGGAGCAGAGAAATGCCATTAGAAGACAACTTTTCAACCATTTTGTGTTAAAAGGCTACAATAAGAAAATGTGTAATACAAAAAGTTAACTAAAACATATATACAGAAAAAGATAGTAATGTATTATTCCTCTCTGAATAATAATTAGTAAATAAGTATATTTAATAAATTATTAAAACAATTCTCTGATACTGAAACTGTAGAATCAGTGGGTCTTGACACAGTTAATTCTGGATTTTGTGTAAGACATATTAATACCTATTTTAATATCCTGACTGATGGCTTTAAAATTTTACTTGGAAATGAGATCAATTACTTCTGTAATTTGTAGTTGTCTGCTGTTGACTTAATTGTCTAGATTGTGAGTGGTACAGTGGTTACAGCAAGGGCATTGATACCAGCACTCTTGGGCTGTGTTAGTGTTCAGATAAATAAATAAATGGATTCACAAGCATTACATCCTTGGATACACTCAAAAAGACATACACAACTTAGATGTGACATGAAAAAACCCTGGGTTTATCTATAAAATAGAGACCATGCTTTTCAATGGCAGGAATACTGTGCTGAAAATAAAACTAGGTTCTGAGTTTGTAGTTATGCCTAAAGCAATGCTCTGTCTTGTCATTAAACAGAAAGTAATTAAAATAGAGACAACACAAATCATAGAAGAGAGTCATGAAAATAAGTTGGTTTTGCCAGTAGGAAAAATACCTATAAGCACTCTTACCCAGGAAGGAAATCGGTGTAACGGAGGCGTGGGAGGTTTGTTGCTGGCACCCTTTTTTGTCATGTCACAGAGTTCTTGGGCTTCAGCATTTTGTGCTTCAGTGCAGTCATAGGTAAACACTCCTTCATCACAGCCAATCTCCATCTTCTCTAAAATATCGGCATCTTCTCCATCCACCAGATCTATGTCTGTTTCCTGAGGTCTCCAGGGACGGATCATGCTTATGGCATTTCTGTTTCTACCAAACATCCTGTCAGAACTCAGCTGGGGCTGGCTTAGGTGTTTCTTTGCTAACACTGAATTGAGACTAAAGACATTAGGAGTCCGTAATTTTGGATGTGGCAAATTTGAGGGGAAATCTGATGGAGCTGTGCACTGAGAACCTGCAGAAGTTGCTAGAACTGGGTGTTTGGGTGTCAGAGCAGGGGTTAAAATTGGACTTGGGGTATTTGCCTCACTGGATGAGGATGAATAATCAAGTCTCTGTGATTGAAATTTCTTATTCAGTTCATCTGAAGAACTGTCCTGGTCTTTCTTTTTCCTTGTGAAGTCAGAGTGGCACTTTCCACTCGGATTGCTCAGGCCTTTTCTTTGGGACCCTTGCTGCCATGAGTACAGCTTCTTTTGCTGAGTCCTCTTAACATCAAAACTCTCTTCTTCAAAGAGAGAACTACTGTCATCAGATGCTGTCAAATACATTTCACTTCCTACTCTACTGTACCTTGCGTTCTCTTCAGATGTGTGGCTTGAAAGGGTTGATGCACACCTGGATTTCAGTCCTTTATTGTCTCCTCCATCCTCATCTGAGCTCCAGTCACTCCCAGTGGTGCACGAGTTCTTTGACATGTCACTGTCTATGTCTTTGGATGAGCAGCTTGTTCTCACATTTTTGTTCTGCTCTGAACCAGAGGAACTTTGTTGCAATGACTTCTGACCTTTATTTGTCTCGTGCACAGGACCAGCAAAGGTAGTTTCCAGGATATCCTTCTCTAGAGGAGAAATATAATGAGCATGAGAAAATTACTTTAACAAACTTGACTGATACGTGGTTTTGTCATCAGGCCTGCAACTAGTAAGTAGGTAATAATTTCAAATGTGTGAGAACATTTATGTTTTTTAATATTGTAAATAATAAACATTAAGGAAAAGATTATAAATTTCTTAATGTGACTGAATGCAAATTACATTTGCCAAAAAACTGTACTAAATATTACTCAAAGTTCTAGCTGAACTCAAAATGGCAATAAATATAAAGATAAGCAATTACATTTGCCAAAAAACTGTACTAAATATTACTCAAAGTTCTAGCTGAACTCAAAATGGCAATAAATATAAAGATAAGCAGACTGGAACCATATTTTAAAGTAAGCCATGTATGTGTGAAAACAAACAAACAAACAAGACTAACAAAAAGCCAACTACTTAAGAGGCATAAAAATGTAGCTGCTTTATTAAATCTAAGGAAAATTAAAGTTTAATAAAACCTCGTCAGAAAGGATTTGCATTAACAAATCAAGTGTTCTGAGCATTTCTACAGTGTTCATACACAGAAATTTATTCTGGAAGCTATTATTGTATTCCCAATGGTGAATGCTTAAGATATACAAGAGAGTCTCATGGAAAGTACTTCAGGAAAGACACTGTGTTAAAAATAGCTTTCTTTCTGCTCTTCACTTTTACCTGGTTTTGCAAGAGAAAGCTATAGCTTACAACATGTTACTGAGGCCTCCATGTTCCCAAATT
Source organism: Rhadina sibilatrix (assembly GCA_013400275.1). Classification (NCBI taxonomy): domain Eukaryota; kingdom Metazoa; phylum Chordata; class Aves; order Passeriformes; family Phylloscopidae; genus Rhadina; species Rhadina sibilatrix. The sequence goes on along the minus strand of VWYO01028430.1, from coordinate 1,488,635 downwards.
AAATCAGATGCAAGAACCAGGGTTTTTCTACAAAGACAGTTTGAAAAGTCTGTGTTAAATACCTGTGTGAAGTTGCAGTGGACTGAATAATACAAAGATTTTAATTTCACCCACATTAAAGTAATGAAATCCTCAAAATTATCTGTTTCTATCTAGGCAAGCCTAAGGTTCTATGTCTTATCCTTCCCCTTGAAAAAATCAGTCTTACTTCAATTCCCACCTCTGTAAAAATAGAAGTAATAATATACAGCCACCTTCATAATGAACTTTATGTAATACAAATACACAAAATATTCATAGGATCTCTTTCAGTTTCTGATTTTCAAAAGACTTCAGCTTTTTGCCATTTTGGATACCATGATTAACTGTGGGGAAAATACTGAGGTCATAAACAGTACAGGGGATTCAAGCAAAGGACCAGAGCAACAACAAAGGCCACAGCCACATTTTTACTTTGCAGCCAAAGCACCCAGGAGCCTCTGCATGCTGCCAAATAATGTATTAATGCTATTACAGAAACTGTAGTGCTCAAAAGGATGATTTCTTCCTAGTAATAGAAGAGTAGCAGTGAAGAGGGAGACAGTACTGGTATGCACTTTGAGAACAGCTGGTTTGGATGCACTGACAGAGTTGTTGATTTTAGTTTCCCACTTGTGTCAGAATAAAATGGCAGTGTTGGTGACAAGGTACCTGGCATGTTTTTGCCTTCAGGGTAGTCTGACTCTTTAGATGAAGCCTTGCTTATTTCTTCAAGCTTAGGAGATGGTTGAGGACTTCTTGCTCTATTTGAAAAGCATCCAAAAGTCAAACTGCTTAGTCGCTGACACTCTGCAGGTTTTTGTGTTGAAGTAACAGATTTCTTACCAGTAGCTTCTGAAGAACAGTAATTCAGAAATCTTGTGTTAGTAAGACACAACAAGCTATGCAACTCTTCTCTTTACTCTGCAGTGCATAGTTTTTTTTAAAGGTAACCAAAATTTTGAAGAAAAAGATAATAAAAATGTATTACAGGAAAAAATCCTACCTGACATCTCTCAGTTTTCACATCAGGAGAAACCCAGAGCAATGTTTCTAGTTCTTAAAAATTGATATAACAATAGAAATAAAAAAATCTTTTAACAATTTCACAGGAGATACAGAAGAGTAAGTTACCAGGTTTAGAAGGTCTATATGGAGGAGGACTTCAAGAGAAAGTGAAAGCAGAAACTGATGAACTGCCTTGAACATGAAATCTGTCGATCCCTGTTCATAAGAATCCCTGTGGCTGATCTAGGAACAAAAGGCCCTTACCCAACCTGTAAATCTGCTTAAAACAGTACCACCTGTTCATAATTTATAGCCTGTCCCCAGCATGGACACTGCAAATAGAAATACATTTATTAAAATATTTTTGGGCGTATCAGTAACTGTGTGTTGGAAACTACAGGATCTCAAAAAGCCTTTAAAGAGATCTCTCAAAAGAGAATGACTAGAAGTGAATTTTGATAAACTGCTACTTATCAAAAGATGGCAAAGAAGCAAAACAATCCAGTTTCTTCATTAACAGAAAAGTGCAAAAAACTTTATATTGTAGATGAATTTGTAAATTTTCGTATTTTCATATATTATGCATATTATGTGTGCACACACTTCTCTACACACATTTCTAAATATCTGTATATTTACATGTAAGATACATTATCAAGAAATGAGGGCTAGGTAGCAAATTAGCAAAATTTTCATATGATAGTAAATTGTCAGGTCAACCAAGTATGGAGAGGGCAATGGGAACCTTCAGACATGCATAAGAAAGCTGGTGAACGGGCAACATGGTGGTGAACAAAATTCAACTTTGATCAATGTGAAATAATGCTCTTTGGAGGGAATATTCCTCTTTTTTCTATTTACACTTTATGATTTTTAAATTTAATATATCCATTTAGAGAGGAGCCTGGTGATACTGGGTCTGAATTAAGATTTTGGATCACTGTAGTCAAAGGTAGTAACTAAAAATATCTGACTGGAGTTTGATTCCCAGCTGACCATTTGCTAGAAAAAGCAAATGCAGACTGACATTCATGTATTCTTTATAGTTTTGTGACCATCTATGCTATAAAAAAGGAAAAGCAAAGGTCTGTCCTAAATCCAATAAAATCTTATTACTTGCAGAACCTCTTAAGTAAGAGCAGTACCTGTACACCCCACAAAAGCCAGTTGTGCCTTGTCTGAGTACAAAATCAAATAAAATCAAATTATTCCTTCCTAGCACCTTCATGTACGGTCACTCTGATGTCAGTTCATACTCTCTGAAACCTCTGATTTCACAGAATATTTTCAATCATGTAGATGCACACATTGATAGGGAACAGAAAGAAATATGCCATACAGAGAGAAGTTTTCAGAAGGTTTGTACATTTACCTTGCAGTTTAGATTGTACTGTTTTCATCTCTTTGGTTTGCTTTTGGTTGATCAAGCGAAGGTTCTGATTTTCCACCTCTAACTAAAAGCATATAAATGTAATCTCATCCATTGGTGAAACAAATCTTAAAGCTATTACATCATTTATGTTTTCTCTGACTTTCAACTTATCTAAGGACAGAGCCAGTTCAAATAATAATCTCCTCCCTGCTCCTTCTCTAAATACCAGTCTAGGCATCTCTTTATTCTGAACAATTAATTCCCTGCAACGACTATTTGCTCAATTCTGCCAAAATCACTCCCCCAACCATGCAAACCCATGACTGCTTTAAAAATCCTTGATAAATAAGTGAAAAAGAATACTGCATTGGCATTTTTAATAAAAGCAGAAGGCTGGAATTATAAACTCCTGTGCCACTTTGCAAAACCAGAAGTGAGCAGAGGAATCAGAGGGGATGATGGTTCTTATGCCTCCTTACCACTCCACAGCAAAAATTAAAAAGAAAAAAAAATTGGTGCCAATAAACTTTATTCAAAGCAAAAATCTTTCTACAGGAGATAAAAAACCAACAACCCATTGCTGTAGCCCATCACTGGAAGGTAAAAGATGCTGGTTCAAACTCCTGCTCCAGATTAGGCAAACAGATTTGAATCTGAGTATGTCACACAGAAGGGAGCCAGCAATTCCACTTCCCACTGAGTGACACTTAGTCACATCTGTGAAACTAGCTTGAGATTTTCCATAAAGAGTAAGTGAATGCTTTGAGTCATACTTGATTTAGTCCAAACTTTTTCATGGTAATTTTAGCTAAATTTAATGGCATTTTTATTACAATTATTTCAAAATAATTTATTTTAGCCCTCACAGATGAAAAGTAAGTATTTTATGTAAGAACCTTCTAGTTTCTTACTTCAAAAATAATAATTGTTTTTCAAGTATAACTTTTAGTAAACAACAAGAGAATAAGATTTTATCTTTTACAGGCAACTTTAAATTCTACACCCAGGGAGGAGAAAGCACAGCTGCACACCAAAGCTGGCAGCCTTAGGCAGGGCAAAGACATGGTTATCTTACCACAGCAGAGAAAAAAGGGAGACAACTGGTCTCTTGGAACTAGAGCTGGTGTACCTGAAACTATTCATGCCTAAGAGTAGTGTGGGCATTGTGAAATAAAAAATGATCAAGGCCTTTTTTCTGCCAGGCCCCAGCAGGCTTGGTTGGCTTTCTGGGGATTATTCACACTTTAGGCATCTGCTTGAATAAGCTCAGTTTGCCAGCTAAGCTCTCTCAACTTGTGGAGAAGTTGACTTTCCCGAGGGCAGTCCTGGCTCCTTTCTCCAGAAGGAGGACACAGATCATACTGGCTGACCAAATCAGACATCAGAATTCAGGTGACATGGACACTCTGCTCTCTGTGCCATTGTTCTCAATCCTCCTCTTTCCAGAAAATAACTACAAAATCAATGAAACTGGGAGGCACTTTTTTTTTTTTTTTTTTACTATGGCACACAGGCCTTTAACAGCCAAACGGTCTAAGGGATATCCAGTCACACCATTGTATTTTGTGTAAGTATTGTAGCAAGAGTTATACCTCATGAAGCTTGACTGTCACCCATTCTTTTATTTTAGCTGCTTTTTCTTCTATGATTTTTGCTTCTTGCAGTCTTATTTGCTTCTGGAAAAAATTGACATAAGCATATTTTTCACTGAGTAATATAATCTGCCTGAGTAGTATCTTCTGACACAAATCCTAAGATTGCTTGAAGTCATTCAGGCTCCTGGGCAATACATGGTGATTTCTAAAAAATGAGAAATAGGATCTTCACAGAGGGTGGTATTCCTCTTTCCTCTAGTAAAAATGAAAGCTCTTCAGCGGGGACAGTGAAGAGGAATATCATCTTTCCCCTCTTAGTTCAGATGTTCTTTCAATGGAAGCCAGAGCATAATTTGAAAAGGGATAAATGTTATTCAAATGATATACTTCCAATGAGAACCTCTTGGATCAAACAACAGAAATAATGCTAAACTTTTCTGTCCTCTATTGATCTAAATTTTTATTTTCCTTTTATATAATTAAAAAGGGAATTGATGTTTCTCTTTTGTAACACTATTATTCCTAACCTGTTCTTCAAGTTGTCGCTCCAATTTTTGTATTATATCATTTTTATCTTGTATCAGGATCTCCAGATCTTGACATCTCTTATACAACCTGGTTTCTGATTCACTTGTTTGAACATTTGCTGCTTTTAATTTCTCTTCCATGATCTGCACCTAATTGGAAAGTCAAATATAAAAGTTTAAGGAACATAACACTCCAAATCAAAGGTAGTAATTTAATCACAAAATAAACTTAAAATTGCCTGCACACAAAATAAACTAAATAAGTTTCTAGACAACCCTGCAAAGATTTGAAGCCTGTTTGAGAAGAAACCCCACAGTTCATTATGTCTCCCTATGCATTTAATACCAACAGGATTGGCAAAACACTGGAAGATCTTACACAGATTTTGTTAGTATCTATGAGAGGCTTCTAGTTTTGTAACACACAAGCTTTTAGAAACACCAGTATGGGAAGAATGCAATTTATCTACAGGGAGCTGTAAACAATGTTTTAATAAATAAACAATTGCACACTGTAAAGAGCCCCAGCAAATTATCAGTAGCGTTCTAAGAAGTTGCTTAAAAATACTTGGCTTGTAGTCAGGAATGTTTTCTAACTCCAAATTAGTACATGAACATTTTTAGTCTTAAAATTTTCAGTTTCTATCTGTCTCACAGTAAGATATGAGGAATGTTTCAGCGATACCAGAGGTATGTTCATGTCTACAGTAGCTAAGTCTGCCATGTGGAATCAAAAGGCACCTTTGGTTAAATATGTCGCCACAATCTCATCCTTTAAATGATGTAACTTCTACAAGAGGCACAAACAACACAGAAAGGTTCCATTTAGAGGCTGTATTGGGTAGCCTCATTTTATTTTCTTACAGAACTTCTAAAACAGGGCATTGTTTCCTCTCCCTTTTGTTTCCACATGCATCATGTATCAAAGACTCAGGACACATCCATGAAGAAGTTCATCACAAATTCACACATTTGTGATGTTAGCTTTGACTTTATTGACCTGAATAGTGAGCAAAGAAAGGTGTTAGAAACCTCTGTTAAGACAAATCAATAGACTTTAAAAGAAACTGTCGTCTTCTCCATTTTTAGAAGTACCTAAAAACAAAGCAGTTTTTTGAATTTCACCTCGTTAAAGTACCACATGCACACAGCTAGTGGAGATATTTATTCCAACTATACCTGCTGAAACGCTCTCTCTGCTTGGCGATCAGCATCTATAACTTGCTTCTCAAGCTGCTGCATCTGCAGATGTATAAAAAAACACAGTTAAGTGGCCATGCCTTCTGCCTCTTATCCGAAAATGTATTTTCATGGTCTGTTTTGGAAAAGGAAAGGACATGTGATGGGCAGGAGCATAAAAATAAAAGGATAAACTGTGTGTCAGACTGGGAAAAGAATTCACCACCAATTTACAACATTGTAAATACTCATCAACAGAAAAAAATACATACACCTTTTTTCATAATTAATTCTCTGGCTGTGATATGACACAATGCTTTTTCTCTTTTGCTACCAAGAGTAGAAATTCCTTTGACAGTAGTCCTGAAACTTTCCTCACGTCCTCCCAAAGAGGCAAGAGTAAAGGGAACTTGGCTGCTAATCCTTCTGATGTTGACAAATTTAGTGTTTTGGACAAATCTGCTACAAGGACTGTCTCAGACTTCTCCCCTGCTGCATGAAAGAAGGAAGGATGTGGCAGAAGGGACAAGGTGGCCTCAGGTGCTCCACAGCAGCAGGGGATGAAGACAGAGAAACCAGCTTCCTTGGAGAAGTGCAGGTCACCTCTGAGAGGGGAAACCCTGATCTCTTACTTTACAGTGATGCCTAATGAATCACGGGCTCAATCTTTGCCCAGGGCCTTGGAAAACCCCAGCATTTCACAGGGTTTATTTTGAAGGCTTTCCCAACAATACAGAACAGAAGAGGCCAGAAAGATATGCTTTGTTTACATTTTGTTAAGAGCCCTCTAGTCTGATTTTGCTGACTTTTTTTATAAAGTAAGCCCTGGTTTGAAGTAACACTTGAAAGTTCATAAGGTATTCCATGAACTAGTTAGTGGTTCACAAGAAGTATCTAGGTAAGACCTCAGTTCATCTGAGGAGAATGAAATATCAAATAATTAATATTGCCATACTCAGTATTCAGCTTGAAAACTGTTCTAAGAAAAGCATATGATGCAAATAAATGCCCATTTATTCCTTTTTCAGTTTACTGCATGATTTTAACAATGCCAGTTTCATCCTGTCCTCACATCCTGTTTGTACTCAATTTCTGGCATCTTTTAGTTTCTTTCTCACTCTCAATCTCTTTTTTTTTTCTCTTCCCAATTATGCTGCTAATCACACAAAACTTTTAGCACCATATACATACAAGGACAGAGTCATCATTTTCTATCAATAACTGAAAATGGAGAAAATGAGTTTTCACTAACAGAAAAAAAAAAAAAAAGGCAAAAGCTGTGACTAACCTTCTAGTAGTTTCTCATACAATACAAAACCCCAAAGTCTACATCATAATACCACAACACACCACTGATACAAAAGCAACAAACATTTCACAATCCACATGGTTATGGTCAGGTCCCCAGTGAGTTGTTTTGCAAGAACACTTCTAAGGATATGATCTTCCCAGTCATTCATTTGCCAGATGGACAGGGAGATAAGCCTTCTTTGTTCCTCTCTGGTCACATGAATTTAATTTCATATTTAAATGACCTCATGTTAAGGTTTTAACTTTGAGTTTCATTTTTAGAATTTTGACTTCTAAGGTTACTTTCCATCTGTCTTTTTGGTTTTACATTCAAACAGAAGTTTGGTTTGCAAGACTCACTTTAATATCATTTTCCAGTAATTTATTTTTTAGTGAGTTGGGATTCAGAAATTGAATATATATATATTTGAATATATATATATATTCAATTTCTGAATTCAATTCATTATATACATATTTCTGAATATATGGTCAGCTAACATTCCACTGTAGTAAAGGCACTGTGCTAAACACAGTGGGAGTGCAGGTACTAATAATGAATAATACTCTATAATGCTCTGACTCTATCAATATTATACAGAAAACTATTATGATAGAAATTATAAGACTATGACAGAAAACTTCAGATATCTATGTTGTGAAATTCACTGATGAGTAGCAAGTTGTTCATCAGCTTTCACAGGCAGTTTGTAAATACATGGCAGCAACTGGCAATTTATTTATGTCCCATAAGTTAAGGCCATTTCATCTGTAAGGCGTTATCAGAGATGTGACAGATTTTGTAAATGGAATTAAAGCCTGAAAACATTGATTGCCAAGTTCACCCAGCGGCCACTGCAGCACCACCAGCTCCAACCTGGCTTAAACCTGAGCAGAGCTGGTGTCTAATATAGCATCTCCTGATCACTGAGTGTGCTGCTGCTCCTCTGCACAAGCATTTGAGTCCTGCAGAATCCAGGGCACGAGAGGCCCACGCTCCTTCCAGGGCTGTGCACTGACACTGCACATGCACCCCCTGCTAGGAATGCACACTGTTGCACAGGACCAGGAACAGAATAACATGTTCATGCAGACTTCTGGGACAAAGAATATGATTTGAATAAAACTGTTGCTAAGATGAATGTAAAGCCAGGAGCCAAAGAAGTGGAGAGAATACTACCAAGTGAGAGATCCTTCAGAGATTAGAAAGGGAAGACAAAGTTTATTTTTGCCTCTTCAGCAGTTAACTATTTCAAGAAGGTGTGCTAAAAGGCTTTGTGCTGTCCCACAATATGGGTATGTCAATCAGCTCTCTGGCAACAACTAAATGTGAGATTTTATTTGCAAAATTTCTAAAGGGTCTTCAGTTTCTTTTAGGAGACTGGTGTTAAAAAAAAAAAACAGCTGTATTATTCAGCAACTATCAAATATCATGGTTACCAAACATAAGCACTTCTGTTAAAATTAAATTTGCCAGCATTTCAATGATTTTAGTGCTACATAATAATTACTGAGTCCTGATTTTCCTGTTATTTAGAGTTTATATAGGTAAGTTTTGCAGGGTGTCCTGTAGCAATAATGAAACTTCAAAAAAATGGTTTTTCCACTTGCATAAATAATCACCAAATGGTTTTGCCTGAAAAATTAGATTTACTCTATATTGACTGCTTTGCTTGTTTACAAGCCTGTGAAGTTAAACAGAAGAAATGACTACCTTAGAATACTCTGAAGGTTATCAAACTTGTTGGGTAAAAGATTGGAACTGTTTCTAAGGTAAGAATTTTTCTTCACAAACAAAACCTAACCTTAAGCCTTCTTCTTAGGTGAGTGACAAGTTTCTTAACAGTGATCCCAGCACTACTGAGAGAAGGTGGAAATAGGAGACTGGTTGAATAGCTAACGGTTTCAAATCATGTCATGCTTGGAACTCATCAAGAATAAAATGTCGTGTTAAATCCACTTAACCCAAAGACTATGAAGGCCATTTCAGACCATGCATTGATAGCTTAAGATCCTCAAATAAAACTTTACAAAAAAATCCTTAACCTGAGGATGGATGTGGCAGGTAACAGCAGCCAGATCCATGCTTAGAGGCAAATATCTGATGCAGAAGAACTCTCACCTGTGGCAGCATCCTGAATACTGACAACCAACTCTGACTTTATAAAGAACGTCATTTAAAAAAAAAAAGAAAGATCTGTTGAACCAGACCTATGTCCCACCAACTTCTTTCTGTATACACCTCAGCAAATTGCCAGCATCACTGGATCAAAATGTTTTGTATCAGCTGTTAGGTGAGATGGTGCTTGAATGAGCTACAGTCTGTAAAGGCTCAACTGACATAAAGTTGGCTTCCTGGGAGAAACATGGAGGGCCATCATGTTACTGATAACATTTGGCATATGAAATATATTTAAACCTAATTTTCTATCATGTCCTAAATAAGGTAACTTGAAATAATGCCCCAGTTCAACAGACCTCTTGTAAGGAATTGTTCTTGTCACCCACACTGGATTGGTGCAAATTCAGTAAGAATTCAGAGACATCCTGTCATAATCTATACTGATTTTTATTTTACAATCTTAAATATACAAAAAAATAGATGCATATTGACTAAAGAACGCAGATACAGAAGAACAGATGCTACTTTAACCTGCACTTTCTCCTTCTGTCTTTAAGTGAAAAATCCTCTTACAATTTCCAGAAAACAGATTAGTGCATGCTGCATCAATTACTGAATTACAGAAAACAGTTTCTATTGTTAGAAAGAGATTTGGTTTTAAACTTAGTAAGGAAATAACTACTCTACATCTGACACTCATCAAATTGAGCTATTTTTGTTCAAACAATGAACAGAGAAATGCCACATGTGGATAAATAGTGAATGCTTTGAAGAAACATGGCAGCAATAAAAACAGAGGTGTACTGCCTTGGAGGTCTGGACATTGAAGTACAACACATTTTGTAAATACAAAGGCAAATCATAAAGTGATTCCTTTTCAAGGGTCACCTGGAAGTTTCTTGGTTGTACTCAGAAATGTTGAACATATATAATTTTACAAAATATAATTTTGTCCAAGTAAAGAAATTTTCATTTGACTAAAGCACACATGACATGAAATCAGCAAAGGGTATAAACTCAAAAGTCATCACTCACAAAGTTCAAAAATATACCTTTTGTATATATGTGTAGATATACTTTCATTTCTATACATATATATAGAGATCATTATTCCTGTAGTTTGTATTAGAGAGAAATTACAGCATTAAAATGATAACTTCCCTGTTACTTGAAATAGCTATTTAATAATTTTAAAGGGAACAATTTGTTTTAAAAATGAAAATTGTTGAAATTAGTTTCTTTTTGAAATCTGAAAAATGTCTGTTATGTATAGGAACAAACTCCTATTTTTTATCCATGTCAATATTCAACGTAATTTATCCCATTCATGTTTGAAATTTACATTATAATCAGTGCTTAATACAGTGTCTCCTAATTTTTAATATTATAAACAACACAATTGTATCACACAGACTTTTTGGAAAATTTCTGAAATACATATAGGAAAAAATACAACCAATTATGAACAAAAAGAAAAGCACTTCACTTCTCTGTATGCCTTTCAAAACATGTTGATAAGGTCCAAGTTTTTAAAAGGGAAAAAATGAGTTAAAACCTAATGTTTCTTAACAGTTTGTCTGTTGATGAAATGCAGACCTTCCAGTGATTTGAGAATGATATGTTGTTTTCCTTCAATTTTTCAAATTTTCATGATCTGAAAAAAAAGCCCAAACCATCTGTGGCTGAAAAATAATGTTCCCCATTAAAAATAAAAATAAATAATAATAATAAAAAAAAGGCAGTAAATCTGTCCATTTTTAGATACAGTGAACTACCAGTCCTCACACCACACAGGACTTACCAAAACCAGAGACATGGGTATATGGTTGCTTCTATAAATAAAGACATAGGAGAAGCAATTGAGGAATAAACAAACTGTCACAACTACAGCTGTCTTTCAAAGGTGCCAGTAGATATAAACAGGTGATGAATACACACAGGCTGGCAACTAGAGCAGACACTCATTTTTTCACATTGAGTTCTAAAATCTAAAAAAGATTTTTGAAATGCCTTCTAATAGAAGCTTTGAAGACAAAAGATCTGGGGGGGGGTGTTGTGTGTCTGTGATACTTGGTAAGTTTAAACTGCTTGAAGAATATGCCTGCTAGCTATTCCACATCTCTACAACTGACCAAAATTTACCCTTTTGATTCTATTTTCCTACGTTTAGGCACAAACATTTCAACAAATCTCTGCATTTCCAGAAGAAAAGTTAGTACTTCTTAAAAGCAAGTAATCTGCTTCTCAATGGCTTTGATGACAACCAGTTTTCATGTTTTACAGTATGCTGTGCCCAACCATATAAAGCCTTGCATGTATTTTTAGTTAAAAGCAATGGTAAAACTGTTCTAGAAGGATGACTTACTCTTTTCACAAAAAGCTCTCTCTTCTAGTGGTTTGGCTTAGGAAAATACAGTAATATTCCTCCTAGTTCTGTTACTCATTTATTAAAAAGCTGACTAGGTATGTTCCATCCATATTTTCTAACATTATTCCTTCTGCCTTGACATTTCTCTTCTATGTATTATGTACTCTCTATAAGGGCAGTGGTAGATCTCTATAAGCTACAACAAACTTTAAAATATGACCTGACTAATTAAGCCATACAGACAAAACACCTACAGAAAAGAGGTGTAAAATAAATATACTAACATTGCATAGGAAAAATCAACAAGAAGATCATTTGTAAAGAAGCAACGAGCACATGCCTTGGGGAAGAAATACTTTGTTCTTTATTGGCTGATTTTTTTTATCCCAAAGGGAATACAATACTTAGAGAGACTTATCTTAATAGAACAGCTTTGCATTTAACTTAGTAGAAATGTGTTTTGTTATATAATCTAGGAAGTGATATTTCAGACCCACCTGTACTTATAAAATTAAATATGCCTTCAGTGAAAATTTGATGTTTTGGCACAATAGCTTTTCCCTAGAATGAAACCTATAAAAATACTACTCAGTTTTTTAGTCCTCAAAATGAAGAATTGCTTTCTGAAAGTAATTTCTTTTTTTCACAGATCTCCCCAAAAGGGCTAATGCTAACAGCCACATCTCAATGTGGTTCAAACGTTCCTTTGGCTACTTACAGACCAAGCATGTATTGTGTATGAAATTTTACAGTTTGTATTATTTCCTACAGGAAAAAAAGCTCAATTTCAGGTAAAGAATTAGTCACCTGGCCTAAATTCAGAAAGCTACAGCCTTGTTTTTCCCTCAGATCTCACTTGAATGCTCACCTAGGTTCTGACTACTGCAACACAGCTTAGGCTCACAACCCACTCACAACTCACAAAGTTGCCACTTTCCAGTGCTCACCCATGGTGTTACTTCTCCCATCTTCATTTTTCATACCAATTAACAGGTAAAAGGCTACAATTCTTCTCATGAACAAACCACTGTCAACCATTCCTCTGCAAATCTGCCATCTAATCAATTCCTCTTGATTTTGTCTTTCTCTGTCACACAAATGTATGAAGTGTAAAAACAATTTGATTCTTTGATGTCAGAGTTCCATCTGTGTGTGCACACACCACAGATAGACACATACTCACTTCTGCAGATGATCAGCAGTTCTACAATCTGCATGTGCAGAACCACAGTCCTGTTCACTTCTAACTACAGCAACGTCTGGCACTGCTCTCCTGGGTAGGCAAAAGTCGCTTCTTAATTGCAAACCTCTCTTACTTCTCCTTTTTAGCAATTCAGCTCATTCCTGTGACCTGTGCTTAGCACAAAAGCCTTTCCTTAGAACATTAATGAAACCTCCAAAAATTATCAGTCTCTATTTGCTCAGTTTCCAAAACACACCACACAGGACTTAAATTTATATTGCTATATATATGTGTGTATATATATATATATAGCTATATATTCAAAATTTCTATTTCTGTTCTTGATGAGACCAGTTTTACTACTGAGTTATTTTACTTCTTGCAAGTTCTTTTCAATACTTAAACATGATTTTAAGAATTATTTAGCTAAAAAGGCTTTCTAGTGATCATTAAATGAGGGAAAAGTACATATGAAAAAATAATCTTTCACATCTCAGTTGAGTTCATTGTAGCAAAATTAATGATTTCTTTGGGAAACGATATAAGCTAAAAATATAAACCAAAAAAAAAACAAACCCAGAGAGGGAACTCTTCTAGAACTGGTAGTCTAGAACAGCTGCCAGCAAACACACAGATTTAAAAATGTTAAATTCAGCAGTGGGATTTGAGGAGGCAGTGTAGTGAAGGACAGTTGAGCAGCATGTAATGCTGGCTCAGTAACTGTGCTTTTCCCAATGTCAGTCACAGAACTTTCCTAAGCCTGGTAAAACATTAGAAAATTCCCTCTTTCTGGCAGTCACCTTTCCCAACTCAGCTCTTGTCTTTATAGTTAAATTGCAGAGATATGATCAAACAAAAATTAGGCAGATGGCCACTCTCAGCACAGACATTATAGTGGCATTCAAAATCTGGAAAGGACTGAAGATACTGTTCAGTGAGAGGGAAGAAGGTACCAAAGCACTTTGGCAGGGAAGGAAAAAGAAGTCTCATATAGTGCTTAATGTCAAAAAGACAAACGTATATCAAGAACTGGTTGTTCATCTGCTTTGTTTTGTACTGATCACTGTACTGCAACTGTGGAAATTCTGCTACCTGTGTCTCACTGAATTGTGGCTTCTGATTAGAGCTACAATGTGAGTGTTCACCTGAAACAGGACATGCCACGGCCTGAGAAGTGATGGCTTGAGAAACAAAGGTACCACTCATGGCCAGCATGACTCAAACTGCATTTATTCATGACCCCAAAGTGTACAGGACACTTTGGAAACCCATGGGAAAGGAGCAAGAGATTCCAGAAATATGTGTGTGTATATATATATAAAATATATAAATACACACACATATATATATATATGGCAGCATGTTGCACTTTAAAGACAAGACAACAGGTATTTAAAGCAAGAAAGTACACTCCCAGGAAATGAAAATTAAATGAGCAAAAAGAGTTCTCACCATCAAAAAATGGAGAAACAAATTTTGTAACTCCTTTAAGTGAAATGCTAAGCAAGTATTAGATTGGCTGAGGACCCACTATCACAGTTTCCACAACTTCCATCAACTTCCCCATCTCAGGTGGGCTGGAACAGAAGTAAATACCACTACAGAGGAAATATTAATCCTCTGGCCTCACAGCAGAGGCTGCGCTCTTCATGCCATCATCCAGCCACGCCTCAACAAGAACAACTAATTTATTACTTCCTGAGTTCTCTTTTTGGTTTTGTTTTTGTTTTTTTTTCCCATTTCAACCTCCTTAGAAATAATGTAGTTTTAAGATCTACAAAAACAAGAAAACAGAAAAAGCTCTGCCATTTAAAAAAGGCATAGCATAAACTTAATAATAGTCAAGGAATAAAAATGAAACTAAGAAAAATGTGCAGGTATTAAAAAGGTGTAAATAAACTTCTCTATTCATATAAACTTTTATTCTCCTTAACTCTCCTTGCTTTCTTCTATTTGTACCTTCCTAATTGCAACTGAATTATTCCCCATGATGACAAGATTTTAAGGACAACTAAATACTGAAACATAACCTTCATAATATATATAATAATAATAATAACCTGAATAATTTTTATTCAATGGTATTCTGCTCCCCTTTATCCTTCATAATCCTTTGACTGCAAGTGGAAATACTCATTATGCTTTTTTACAATTTTTATATTGGCAATCACTGCGTAAGTTCAATGTGTTTCTGACTTTTCCTCCAAAAACATTAAACATGAAATTGCCATGCCAGAGATAACAAAACAGACTGCATCTGCTTCATTTTCAAATGTCAAATGAAATACCATAAACAGTATTGTGAAAGGAATAAAAATACAGTGGGATGTGGATTTAGCTGCTGGTTTGTAAGACAATAGTCCAAAATGTTACGCTTTGGAATATACTGAAAATAGTATTTAGCCTAAAAATTGATTATCGTTCAATTTTCATAATCTGTTCAGAAAGTATAAATAATATTACATTTGTGATGTAGATTTTCGTTGCCAGCTGAGCATGTATACAGATAATACCCAAATGGAAGGTTAGAACAATGTACATATGAAAACAATTCTCTCTCACAATCATTTCTATTTGTTGAAAGCCACTTAAAGCATAACATAATTACCCCAACACTGCAGGAAACAAACTTGAAGACAGTTATAGGAAGGTTGAGTATTACAGGATAGCCATACCATAATGCAGCATTTGGGTTAGTGCCATATTCAGTCCTTATGGGGTCTGATGAAATTCAGTGGAAGCTGCCCAACTGGGAATTCAACACAGTTACGTAGTTCACCTACTAAAATGAGTCTTTTGTGGTAGGAAGAATATCAACTCTATACCTTATGTTGCATGCATATTCTAGGTGAAAAATGTAGTTACTGTGAAAAGAATGAAGGTCACCAACTTTTCCTGTGACTTGAAATGCCGGCTGGAAGCTAAACTTGCAGTAGAAACATGTAATCTTTTACTCAACAAAGGTTTCTTTTTTGTAACCTCTTCACATATGCAAGACTCAAGCTACATTAAAATACAGGCTTCTGCTTAAAGCTCAGTTTCACAGCCATCCCAAATTTGGCATCCTAGAATACTTTCTAACATCATTCCTTAAATTCCTGTAAAGACCTCTCCCACTTACAGCAGCAGCTTCTGCTTAAAACTCCAACAAGGTCTCTTTTTTTGCACGTTAGATTTAAAAATATAGACTCTACTTGGCAAAATAAAAAAAATATTAAAAACAAATAAACAACAGGGAATGGATTAAGTTTTCTGAAAACACTGTATATTCCCTTGCTTCTCTCTCTTCTCCTCAAGTTCAGTAAAAAAATTAAGCTCTGGTAGCTGTACTGCTGCAACACATTTACAATGCAAATTTCTCAAACTACTCAACTGAGTTTCAAGGATGACTACTTCCTAAACTTACAGAACACAGTAAATAGTTTCTTTTTCTGAATCACAGCACACCTGTTAAAATAATATACTCAAGATTCTTCATGTCAATTCTTCATTTATTTGCAGGGGCACTATTAAATAAAATAACTTTGCAAAGGTATTTGATTTCTGGTGTGTAAGAAAAGTACTTTAATCAGTCCAGCCTGAATACATTTCTGGGCTCACATAGATCACACAAAAATATTGGAAATGGTTAGATTCAAAACATCCCTTATTTAAACCTGATTCTAGACTAAGTTATACAACAAGTATAAGGGGAAGAACCCAATGGCAGTTTCTGGCAAGTCATACACAAAGGGGTAATGGGATGTAAACTCTTTTCCCTTGAAGAGATACCTCTCAAACACGGGCAGAGGAAGGTTGGAGAATTACCATCAATCCATTTCTCTTATCTTCTTGTACAGACTCCCTGTTTTTGTCACAGTATCATTCTTACTCTGTTTTCTACAACAATTACATAGTATAATACCCACTGGGTTTTACGTCTGTCACACCACAGTGCTGTGATTTTGTTGCTGTTTTGAAGTGGAACACTGTCTGCTGCTATTGTTCCATGTTTCAGTACACACTTCATAGCATACAGATGATTGTAAACAAAACCACAAATAAAGGCCTGTGCTAATCAAAGTAGAGAGTGAGAATTATTTCTGAACTTTGCCAATGTATTTCATTCTATAAGAAGTAACAAATCCAGAAAGCACCTATAAAGCCTGATATCAGCTGCATTATTCTTTTGTCATTAGTATCAGGATGACCATCAACTACTGGCCAGTTGGGTCTTCATTACTCACTTTACTATTTCCCAAATATATTTTTGAGTAACAATTCGAAGAAGTTCAATTTCAAACTAGTGTGAGCGTATCTTTCCTTTAACCAGTACTGAGAACTGTCTGTATGATTTCAAAAATTCAAACATGAAAAAATAACTACTGAGTTATTGGCAAATGAAACCAACTCAGAAATACATCCTTTCTTGGACTTTACTGCCCATTCTGAAAACGGTTGCTTTTGAATTGTGCCAAATTGCTAAATATGCAGATGAATATGATCAAATTTTATTAAGCTGTGACCAGACTTTGATACATGTCCCAACTGAATTTCAGCTTGTGAGTGAAAGATTCATATTAAAACCAGTGGCACAGTAAGGAGAAGGATCATTTTTCATGAAGCCTGCTGATGCTCTGCTCTGGAGAGTGTTATGTTGAATTATCCCAACTGAATACTGTTGGACCTGTGGTCTTCAACAGAAAATGGTTCTCCCATGTAACTCCTCTAATCACTTTGCTTTTTCTAAAATTTCTGAGAAAGGCAAGGCAAACTAAAATAAAAGGGCAGTAATATAACAAATTTGGAAGTTTTTTTTATCTATTTCAAGGTCATATTTCTCAGAGATGAGAGAGTAATTTGCCTTTGAATACTTTAGTATTCAGTACTGAAGACAGTGGTTTTATCCATCTTACTCTGTTTGTTTGGGGTTCTTTATGTCGATATTTGAAATTATATGATTATGCATACATTGCTATTAATTTAAAAGGGTATTTCTGGCAGTTAAGAGCCTCTGAATGCAAACTGTAAAGGAGCAAAGTGAAAAGTCAAATAGCAAGCATTCGAATTTCTAAAATCTTCTTTAAAACTGATATAGTTTTGTGAAGTGCTGTTCATGAAGCTTAACTTTTTGGTTTCCAAAACTACAATCAGCAGCACCACATAAAACTTGGTAGTAATGGCTGGTAGAAGGTTGCCAGGAAAGTCATGTCCAGTGTGTAACCACTTTTCATCCCGAAATGCTGCGAGCCAGATGGGGTAAAGAGACAGAACAGATATCCCTGACTACCAGCTCTGACTGTGTAAGCATCCAGTGATCTGCAGAGTGTTACAGCAGCCAGGATTGTACTCTTGCATGGATATTCTCCCCCAAGACTGATGATAATAACGTGCTCATCTCTGAGTCTTGCTAACTACAATGAAAGGCACAGGTAGTTTTCCTTTTTCATTTTTTTTTTTTTTTAATTCTTAAAAGAAATTTCAAAGAATGGCTTTTGCACAGTTCATTACTCTTCTCAAACCCAGTATTCTGCAATACCTCTTCAATGAAAATTTGCCATACAAAAAAAAATGGCAGGATTAGGAAAAAAATTAAGAGTTTTCAACTACACTGCTTTCTAACAGCAATATTTTTAGTTATGCCAAAGCAAAACTATTTGGAGTACTAAGAATACAATTTCAGTGGAATTTGGTATTATGAGAAAAGTTTTTTATTAGAAGTTGTTTTATCCTGCTGTAAATTGTCACACCTACTTAATGAAAAGAATTCTAATACCCAAGATTAAATTTCTTTAGTATTTTTCCATCTCAAAGGAAAAAAAATTTTCCCTCTCTAATCAAGATTGGGTGCCTCCACAGAACAAATAAGGCCACAGATAGATAAAATGAATAGTAATAAATTGCCAAATTTTATTCAGTCAAGAACTGGATGACATAGTTGAACCAACTATTGATCCATAAGTCTGATGTCTGTAGTAAGTAAATGAGTAGAAAATGTAACAGCAAAATTAGGGTGCATGTGGATAAGTATTATAGGTAAAGAAAGAGTTAAAGTGGCCCTTAAAAAGAGAGGTGTTTGCTTACAAAGCTAATGAAGGTTTGAGGGCATCACCAAGGCTGAAGATAGGGAGTGTCTGGTTATTATTATTATTATTTGAATCTTTCAAAGTGTTTCAAGGAAACAAAGAGCCATGGTGTAAGAGGGGATGTCCCTCCATCAACTACCAAAAGGGCTCAATAGAAATATCACATTATTCTAGGCACTTCCTACAGTGTCCAGCAGCTACCAGGGGAGATCTGCAGAGATCTCTTGAGGGCTCATGGCTGTTCAAGGAGACATTTAGTAACAGACACTGAGCAGTGGAGTGACAACGTTTTCGGAGGTATTTTGTTACTCAGGATAAGGGATATTATTATTTGAATCTTTCATACATGCAGGTCCTTAAAAAATTTAGTGGGCGGTCAATAAAAGAATAGATGACACATAACCCAGAGATCTAAAGGACTTTGAGTAAGATCCTGGAATTAAGATAGGTATCTCCATGGAAACATACTCAACTGTTAATTTCAATTTTGCTGTCAAAGAAAACAATTTGAAGCGTTATTAGGAAAGGACTGGAACACATCTGAAACTTTGTACATCATCCAGAGTTCTTTGCAAATGCAAAAATATCTGTTTCTTCCTGCTTTAATACTGTTTAGCTCTTGTTCTCACCAAAACATAGTAAAGCAGGAGTGATTCACAGAGGACTAAATGTGCAGATCAAATGTATTTATGACTTCAAAGGGAGGAAGGATAAATTCACAAAAGAGAACCATTAAATTACATGTAAAAAATAAAAGTATTTTTGCTTACATACTATCAGGTTATCTTAATTTTATTTTTATTTAGGGGGAGCAACTGATGGAAAATTTAGCTCATAGAAGAGTTACTAAAATAAACAATTTAATTAAAAATTCACTGAAGCGAGTCTTAATGATGCCAGAGTTCCAATAAATCTCTATCATCTTTTGTCTCTTGTACTCTTTTAATTGCCTTGTTCTGTCAAAATATTACCAGGTAGATAAAATGGTGGAGGTTTTATATTTCAGGTGTGGGCTCAATTACAATTGGCTGTAGGGATACACGTTTGAATATGCCAAGTGAAATGTTTCTCTATTGAAAAATAAAGGAAATATTTAAAGAATATTTTTCAAGTTAAATCACATAAATTAAATAATATTTTTTAATTTTCAAATTAAATAATACTTTTCAAAATTCTGGATCCACAAACTCAGATTATGAGCCATAGTTGGATATGTCTTCTTATAAGAAGATAAAGTCTGGTAAATTATATGATTCATTAAAGAATACTGGGGAAAATAGTATTTCTGGATTTTCTCTGTGATGATTTCTGTGTCTTAAATCACATCTCAAATACTTAAGAAATGTGTTAAATATTAACTTCAGTGTTGTAAAAGTGATTACTGGATACATATTTTTTTTTCTGCAGGAGAGCTGCCAGTGTGCTCTTACTTGAAAATGAACATTCCTTGCTGGCAATTCTGATGTGTTCTGATGTGTTCTGAAAATTCTTTCACAGCATTAAAACATACATACATAAAACATACATGGTTTCCATATATTTTGTTGTAAAAGGCTATTTTCCCCCTTTTAAAAAAATCTCGGTACTTGTAATTTCAAACCATGACTTGTGATCGACCCCCAGCATAAAATAAAATATTTTATACATCATTTAAATTCATCCCATGAGACCTACCTTCTCTGCTAACAGTTCTCTGATCTTGCTTGCCTGGAGACGAAATTTCATTAACTGTGACTCCAAAGTTAAACATCTTTCCTTCCAGTTTACAGTACCTTCTGGCTCTGAAAGTTCAGCCATATTTATGCTGGAAAAAGAAAGGGAAAAAATCCCCATGTCAGATTCAGTCTGTATTTAATGTCTGACTTTATTTTAATATGCATACTAACCTATTTTATATAAATCTCAAGAATGCTCCCAAATTTTATACAAGTACAGTTTCATAAAACATGGTAAAAGTATGTTAGTTTTCTGAGGTCCTTATCATAACGATCAAATTGTGAAATCTGTGTTGGTAATATTTAGGTTTATTGTATTTTAATTTCTTCAATTATTGATAAGCAGAGACACATCTCACATTTTTATCTTCAATTACTGCATATATCCTTTCTTACTCAGGAGAGTCTTGTAGGGAACCGAGCTTTTGCTTAGCAAATGCCTTACACAGGTGTAACTGCCTATGAGTTCGTAGCACATTTGGTTTTATGCAAGTTTAATGTTTGGCAGACCACTCTTTTGAAAGTCTTTTAAAATCCTGCTTAATCAAATTGCCCTTAAAATTCAATATCCTTAACGAGATGGAAGGGGGAGTTTCTGATTCCAAATGTAACAGTGGGTGAGCCAATGGTCTCTAATGGACCCCCCAAGTGAAAAACAATCTTTTTGCATTAGCTGTTGCAGCTCTCAGGACACCCTGGTTCAGGCAGGTTTCAGTCTCAAATCTGTGCTTTTATCCACATTTAACTGCTTGTGCCTTCTGGAAATTAGCCTCAGTGCCCTTCTGGACAAGCATTTCTGGAAAAATTATTCAGGATGAGAGCTGGCTCATCATGGTTTGAGTCTGAGAAGCCAAGAAAATCATCTGTGTGTAAGCAGAAGGACTGGGCTCTGTTGTATTCCAAATATCTGTAGACAGTTTAACAAAGTGGATGGCTGAATGTAACCATTCACTCCAAGTTGCCTTGCTAAGTAAAGGCCTGGCCTTTGCAGGGTTCTGGACACTTTGGTTTGGCTTTCAAAATAAAGCCTGAATAGCTCCTAAGTATCCAATTCATCTCAAAAATAATAAACATGTAAAAAACACCATTTGGTGGAAGGCTGCTGGAAGATCACAACAAAGGAAAAAGCTACAAGTCATAAGGTTATATTGCATGTTTGTCACCTGAACAGGGGGACACTGACGAGGAAAGGCAAGTGGCCACTGTTTTCAGTGCATGGAAGGAGGCTGATACAGGAAGATTATGGCTAATAATCCACACTGCAAGTCCTGACAGAGTTAGCATGGATGAATAGTGACACCACTGAGAGCCCCCCTCCCATGACTATCCCAGGCCTCCAGAAGCCCCGTTTCAAGCACTTCCCTTCCTCCCTGCATCAGAAGAGGCAGCCCCACTTGAAACTCCTCAGCTGGAGACAAAAGACCTATGAATTTATCTTCTCTGTTGTTTTTGACAACAGGAAGAAAAAAGAAAAAGCACCACAAGACAGATCAAAGTCATGAGTCAGATTCCAAAAAGTCCTTCACTTTTCTTTGCTACAGTAATATTTCCTATTTCTCTTCTGAATTCCCATGTCTCATGTGACTCCTAAGTTCATTTTAACTAAACAGGTGAAAAACTGGCTCAAAACCTTCTTTCCTTTCTCATACCTTAAATTCCTTGTTTCTTTCATTCCTTACCTTAACTTAGAAGGAAAACTAGGAAAGAAAAACTGAGGTTTGTAACTTTTCACCACAATCACTTGTCTGAAGGTAACTGCTCCATTTTTCATTCTTTCTTCCTTTGGTCCTGCAGGCTGGGATTCAAGCTGCTAAGCCAGAGGTTACAACTACCCTTTTCCAGGAATCTCCCACTCAGGAATCCCCATGGAATCACTAGGATTTAAGTACATTATTAAATAGTTTCCTAAGCCAATCCTACAAGACCCACATTCTAAACACAAGCATTTCAACCGCAGTCCTCCTTAGGTGACTGAGACACCTCTGGTGTCTTTTGCCATCTTCCCTTTAACCTTAGCAGAAAATTCCCTGGGCTCTCAGGGAAGCAAGCTGCTCACTGTTGTCCTGTCTCTAATCCATGCTCGTCTCTGCTTGTCCAGAATCCCTCTGTTCAAGGGGGGAAGGTGGCACTGCCAAGGAGCAGCTTCTCCTATTTTGGAGGGAAGAAGAAGTTTCAGCTGCAGATTTATCTGGATTCTGCTCTCCTAAGTAATGAGTCTAATATTATTAGACTATATAGGATATTTTAGGGTTTTTCTTTTTAATTAATTGCATAAAACAGAAATGGACAAGGCCAACATCTGTTTAACAGTGGGATATTTCAGTGATTGTGGCAGTGAAAACACAAACAAGTCAAGTAATGAAAGAATTTTTGCTTTTTGGTAGGGTGCAATATTACAGGGTGGAGTTAAAAATGTTTGTCTTTCAACAGACAAAACATTAGAGTAGATAGATTTCTGGCAGTGAACAGTGTGTCCAGCCAAGTAGTTTCTCAATGTCCAAACTCATTAATATTCCACTGCATAAACATTATGGATAAAAAGACTGAAAATAACTTTTTATTGTGGGTTGTTTGCTAGAGATTGCAATAATTTATTTTGTATTTTACAAAGCCAGTGGGTTCTGGAAATATTTACAGGCACATAATACACTGTTTACAATTGCAGAGTGAATGATCTTACTTAGAATCAATGACTTCCTGTTTCTTGTCTGATTCCCCAAGGGAGGATAAAAATGAGTTCATCTTCTCTTGGCTTAATAGAGTACTCTGAATCAGCACTCCAACCTACACAGAGTCCGCCCCTTCTTCCTGCTCCAGTTCCCACCGCAAAGCCCTCCGTTTCCCCTGAGTCTTAAAAAGTTCAATCTTTTGAAAAGTAAACTAAAAAAGCGCACATTAAAGCCTTAAGTTCTAATTATGTCATCAAAATTAATTGAGACAAGTTTGACAAGTCTGGAAAGATTAAATTTGTCTTTTTCAGTTTTTAAGTTTATAAACCTCTTTCTAGGCTTCAAGAAGTCAGAATGTCACATTCTCCCCAAAGGGATTGATATAATTTCCTTTTCTTTGCCGTCTGCTTGGAAATTATCAAAATACATTTCAGGGGGGAGGGAACAATGTTCTACCTTTTTGAAATGTGTTAAAAAAATTTACATATTCCTTATCACACTGTCAGTGTTTTCCTCTGTTTTTAACAAAATGCAGTGTTTAACTAAACGCTTCACATTCTGTCCTTATGTTCTGGATGCCCTTTCTCTGCTGGAGAAAGTTTGGAAAAGTTCTTCTGTTTCAACAGGCGTGGGTTTGTGCAGTACATAGTGGATTCCCTTCACCGTCCTAAAATGTTTACTGGCCTAGATGCATTTGGGCCATACCTCTTGAGTTTCAAGTCCCTTTCTTCCATCTTTTCACCCAAACTCAGCACTTATAAATATTTTTGGTGCCATAAAGATTGGACTGGAGAAGGGAAATGATGAGACACAAAGTGGACCTCTGTAGGAATCAAGGAAGTCATTCTCAGGTTTGTTGCTGGCCAAGCCCTTACTCACCTCCAAACACTGGCAACTTTATTTTCCATTTGACTCATTTTGCATAATTCTATGCTCAAACAAACTGTTGCCTGCGCTATTTAAAACTTCCTTCAAAATCTGATTTACAAATGCTTTTTCTGCTGCTCCCTAAGTATTGACGAGATTGTTCCCGTGAAGTGATGCATAGTCAGTGCTTGCCCACTCCAGCCCTGGGTGCAGACCCCCACAACCCCCCGATTTAGAGGCCAGGCTGCCCCCTCCCAGCTCACTGCAGCCTGCTCGGTTTCCCAGTATCAAATGCGTGCAGCAAACAAGATTAAAGCACGCAAGATCATTTTATGTCCTTTTCCTGAGGACAGTAATTTTTAAGTCGCAGCGTGACACCACACTACGTACCAATTTAATTTCTTGAAATTCTGAAAGCTAGCCCTATAGGTATCTCAGAAGTATCGTAATTTAGCACGTTTGTTTGGGAGTTGTGTTCTTCTCGCTCTTCTGTATTTGGGAGGACGGCAGCGATGCGGCAGCGGCACTGCCAACGGGACGAGAGGAGCCTGGACCTTACGGGACCTTACGGGACCTCACAGGACCTCAGGCACGCCAGTCCCGGGCCGGCCCTGGTGGCGGGATGCGCTCCCGGGGCCGCCGCCTCCCCCGCGTGCTCCCGGGGAGGGGAGGTGCGGGCGGAGGGCGATGAAACCCGCTGGAGGCTGGGGGGCTTCGAGGGCAAGGCTGGTGGAGGGGTCCCGGGAAGAGACCGCCTGTCCATACCCCTTTCGCATCGCCCTTTTTAAAGTTCCTTTGTGAATTAAGATTCTTTTCCTCTTAGTTTCGGAGATGATGTTGGAAAGAAGCCTCCGCTTGTTCTGCAGTTCCTCGGCTCCAGCGCTGGAGTTTATTGTAATTTAAATTACACGTCTTGTGAAAGGCCATTTGTCAAATACAAACCGGAGGGTTGGACCCGTGCGGTCCCCGGGGCAATGCTGGGGATGTTACGGGCTAAATGGGTCTCGCTGAGGTGCCCTATCCGATACACACTTTGTACTTGAGTTCCAGCCGGGATAAAGCAGCAGGTGCATGTGCTGCTGAGTCGTGCTGGCAGCAAGCTCCTGGTCCCCTCCGGCTGAAAAGAGTTGGGAGAACATCTCAGATAACCAACCATCTCTGTCTCTTCTAGAAAACTGAAGTACTACAAAGTATTTGGAAGAGGTTATTAGTGTGTTGCCTGGCACTTAGAGGAATCTTCCTCACACACATGGTCATTTGGACTCGGATGTAGGGATTCTATTTTGTTTGGATTGTGATTTATAGAGACAAAATGTTTCACAGACTCTTCTGGTGCATAAACAAACCGCACTGCACCATTCCTCTGGGGGTTATTTATAATGTAGGTGTGCAGAGTAAACTGCTTTTTCACATTCACCTGTGACTCATTTAATGTGCAGGTTTTACTTTCGGAAAAAAAAAAAAATACAAAACTCCCCCAGGCCTTAGAAGCTCAAATGTTCCCCATCTGGTTATACACACAATTTCATTTTTTCCTATTCAGTTCAGGCTCCAATTTTCCACTCCCTTGCAGTGACCTTAGAGTATCCAAACAACTTCACTGAAACTGTTTCAGTTGCTGGTACTTTCTTAAGTGCTTCACGTATTTTTTAAACACTGGTCGCTGAAAAGAGTGTTAAAAACACGCTTGGTGGTACAGCAAGGAGTGCATTGTGTTCCACCCAATGCCTCCTGTCTAGACTGTTCAAGCTACGTTAAAAACACGTAAGTTGAAAAAAAGCCCTTTCTTTGGATTACGAGATTTAGCGAAAAGAATTAAAATCATCATCTGGTTCCTAACGAGAGCTATACAAAATGAAAACTTCGTCCATATCGTTTCCTTGAATACTGGATACTCCCAAGCGTGCGGAAAGCCTTTGAACTGAGAGTGACACAGCTGGGGGAGGCTGCGGGAATGACGTGCTTGGACCGCAAGAGGGAGAGCGAAGCCTGCTCGCTCCATCAGGGTTCCTTTCAGTTTGTTCGGTGGCTTGACACTTTCACTGCCCTCAAAGGAATAAAAATGCTCTACAGTCATGGAGTTCTCGATACTGATACAGAAAGGGGCTTGAAAAAATATTCTGGAAGAAGGAATAGGGATATTCAGGATTTTCTCTCAATGGCCCTTAGCTGGGAAGTGTGTAGAGGAGGCTAGAATCTGTGCTCCATTACTGAAGGAAATAGAATTACAAGTAGAACAACTGGGGTGCATAGAACAAAATACAAAAATACAAAATATAACTTTATTTTGTAAATAGAAAGCAAGGGGGAAAGATGTAAATCTTCCAGGCAAAGACACAAAAAACTACTGTACATGTAGGCACAGATTGAGGAAGAGAGTTCTTCCTCCTTACTGATGGAAGGTACATACAAGCAGTAATAAATCTGCACACATTCCTGAAAATACGTGCAGAAAATGCAAAAAACTGGTACACAGAACCTTGTAGAAACAAACTGCAAGACCAGGTGTTTGCACTTTGAAGTGATCATTTGTTAGCTGGCTCCCTGCAGAAGTGAACCAAAGTCAGAACATTATGAAATATTTCTCTCTGTAATGTGAATTTTAAATATTAGCCTCCACATGGGCTGAAGATGTTGCAGATTTTTTACTGTCTGTAACTGACTTAGTGCAAGAAAGTAAGTTCAAGTTCCTGGTTGTCTTGTTAAACAATAACCTAATTTGTTAAAAAGTATTATGAACATTGTATTGCAAAACATCTACTCTGGCGTGTAAAAGCTAATCCAAAAAAATGCCACCAGCTTCATTCCAGAGATGATCAAGTTGTCATCAAATCTGCAACTAGAATGTGAAATTTTGGGTTTATGAGACTTTCCTGCGTATGTAGAACGTCATTCTGACATGCTGGACCAGGACCTTAGTCCTTCATGACAAAAGAAGCTTTTTCTGGTCTTTTCTCACATAGATAAATATTGCAACCATTTAAGTTTAGGTATTTCAGATTGGTATGTCTGTCTACAGTTGGAGATATATGCCAGGAAACATCTTGTGATTCTAAAATCTTAGATCATACAGTGTCTTCTGTAAGTTCACTTTTGTGTGGATCCTTTGAAAGGGTGATTCGGTGGCTTGACACTTGCAATAGAGAAAAAGGCTCCCATTTTTTACACTAGTTGCTATTACAAAACTGTAATATAAATAAACTGATAATTTTCAAGTGATGGTCAAATTAATTTAAAAGTATCTTGATCCTTCTTGACAGAAAACTTTTAAGGTGTCATTTAAGTGGAGGAGAGGAAGGGAAAAAGGTAATTCCTGTTCAATTATTATTATTATTATGAGATGACTTAAAGTGTTGCTGTTTCAAGGTTATGAATTATCTTTCAGTGACAGAAAAATGGCATTTTAACTAAATAACCTCTAGTAATTGTGCTTTGGTACCTTTGGATGGAAGAATCTGGAGTTACTTCAGTTACTAATAAAGGCTTCTTTTTATTTAGGAAAACTACAGTTTATGAGAAGGTCCATGGCTTCCCTTTAAAAGCTCAACTTCTTTCTAATTATCTGGCGCCACAGAGTGGTAAAATTCTATATTGCTCTAAATAATCAATTTCTGAGAGCTTTCAAATGATGATATAATTATCTCCATCTGAAAGAAATATAAAATATAAAATATTCCACTTATTGGCATAGCTCAAGAGGGCTAGAATTTACAGCGTAAACATTAAAGTTTCCAAGTGTGGGTTAGATTATTTCTTTTGAGGAGAATTTTCACTGGTGGATGTTGATTAGTCAAAACTGTTACATTTGAGACCATAAATCCAGTGTTTAGAAAAGAAACCTTCTTATGAATTGCAGAAATATGTTGAGTGAAAATGGCTGTACCTGGTCAGCCAGCCCGCTACCCACCCTCTTGATTGTTGTCCGCAGACAGTGCCCAGGGAAGTGTCATTACCCCAGAATACAATGGAAAATGTTCTTAGAAATTTCTGTCATGTTTCATTTTCTCTTTCAGAGTGAAGTTACGAATTCACTTTAATGATTTCACAGAGAGATGCCCCTCACTACCTTTGGCCATCCTCCATACCCTACCTCACACTGTGGCACTGTGGCAGTCCTACCACATTCTGCACACTGTGTTCGAGGTGTAGGTGTATCTTTGCAGCGATATAGTGATGCTTTCTTGCTTGATTTTTATCCTCTCCCTAGCAATTTCTAATGCTACAAGGCTTTTTTTGGTCTCTGGCAAGATTTGTGGCACACAGCAGAGCACAGCACAGCCACAGCATCCGTAATTCGAAGGTCTGTTGCTCCTTACCAGCAGATCAGATATTATGAAAAGAGTGTGACTTAAAAAGGCTCCCAACTTAAGCCTCATAACCCCTGCCTGGTGAGCAGTGGTGTGACAGCTAGTTCTGAGTAAGGTATTTTGAGTTACTGGAAACTTGGTGCCCTTGGAGAACAGAGCAATTGCTGTGTGTGGGTGTTGCACGTTATCATTTCTTTCCTCTAGATGCCTCTTTGCTTTCATTGCACTAGGAAATGTGGATTCTTCAGGTGTTACCTGACAGCTCCCTGGCACTGATGTTTCCCCTAACTGGAAAAACCTGGGGAGACTAAAGCTCTTTTGGAAAGAAGAAAGTTACTGGAAATAGTGTTACAGAAAATGAGCAGAATACATAGAGCTGGAACTTTGGAAAGGTTTCCTGAAACTGGCCAGTCTGTAGAAAGAGGATCACAGCGAATGTAAAACATGTAGATATTGAACTGGGCTGAAGGAGCTTTGCTTGCACCAGGTAAGGATGAGGATAATTGTCTAATTTGTCTAGAAGGTTAAATCACTTAAGAGCATTCAGTCTGTCTTTAAGCCGAAAATAATCCAGCATACAGAGTAGGTCACTGGGACAGGTAGTGCCAAATAACTGCGTCAGTTTCCTAGAAATGGCTGAACACAAAACAGGAAAAATTCAATGAACCAAAACCTCAAATGCCTTTCTTTATATGTTTGTATGTGGCTAAACCTTTTCTCAATTCCTTTGGCCATTACCATGTCAGAAGTCATAAGGCACTGTGAACATTTGGTGCTAAAGAGGGACCCAGAAGTTTGTTGAAGGTCCTGAGCAGACCCTAATGGCCTCTGGCTTCTTTGGATTGTTAAGAAAATCACTGTTGGGTGAAAGTCAATTGGCAAGGAATGAGTTTTGTTATATTTTCCACTTTTTCCTTACCTAAACATTGTTGCGCTTAAATATTTATGGAAACATGACTGCTATGTTGAGCTGCCCTTTTACAACAGTCACTTTTGCAATAACCATTTTCACATTGAGTGCAAAAGTTGTATCTTTGCTAGATACAACTCACAGACTCAGGAAAGGTTGTTCCCGTTTGATAATCTATCACTTGCAAATTATGTACTTATTACATACATTATATTCACACGAGACCTGGGAGGATTGTGGAAGGCAGATATTGAAAACTTAAAAAAAAATCTTCTTTGGCTAAAAATCATAGAATTATAGAATGGTTTGGGTAGGAATGGACCTTAAAGATCATCTTGTTCCAACCCCCCCCCCCCCCAGCCATGGGCAGGGACACGTTCCACTAGACCAGGTTGCTCAGAGCTCCATCCAAACTCTCCTTGAACTTCCAGGGATGAGGCATTCACAGCTTCTCTGAGCAACCTGTGCCACTGCCTTTCCACCCTCACAGGGAATAATTTCTTCCTAACATCTAATCTAAACTTATTCTCCTTTAGTTTGAATCCATTTCCCCTTGTCTTGTTACCACATGCTCTTGTAAATAGTCTATCTCCATATTTTTTGTAGGCTCCCTTCAGATATTTGAAAATTGACTAATGTATAAATGCTTATATTAAAAAAAATAGCTGGGTTTGGTTCATAATTTTACAATTTTAGAAAACGTGGAAGAGGTGGCAAATGAGGGACTGCTAGAAAAGATCAATAGATATGATTATGAGGAAACAAATGGAGCATGCTTTTCAAATTAAGTTTTGTGATTCTTGAGAAGCGTGTAGTCAAGCCTCTTTCTCCTTAGAAAAAGGGTTTGTGACTAGAGCAGCTTGATTAGTTTTGCTGAAAAATAGCATTTGCTTCCTCTGGCTGTGAAATGTAGTTGGCACTGTAGGGAGGCCAATCAGCCACTTACTTTATGCAGCAAGGGCACCTGACAGATTAGGCTCCAAAAAACACAGCATCCATTTAAATCTGCTGAGGACATTCTGGAACTGAGGAGAGGAGAGTAACTTCAGCAAGAAACACAAGCTAAGGCCATCACGGGATATTTCAAAGTTACCACCAGTTTCTTCCAAGGCTGAGAATACATTTAAAATAAGAGAAGATAGTTGTGTCTTAGGACTCCCGTGACTCTGGAGTGAGTCCAGAGAAGGGCAGTGGAACTGGTGAAGAGTCTGGAGCACACATCCTGTGAGGAGCCGCTGAGGGAGACAAGGCTGTTCACCCAGGAGGAAAGGGCGACTCAGGGCTGATATTTTGTCTCTGCNTTGGCGGCGGCCGGCACGTGGTGGGGCGGGGCCCGGGCACCGGGAAGGGACGCGGCGCCGCGGGTGAGGGTCCGGTCGGGAACGGGGCGGGTGGTGGTCCCTCCGTGCTTTCCTTGCCTGCTGCTTGGCGCTCTGTTTCAGCCGCTTCCCCAGGCGGGCGCCGCCGTGCTCCGGGCCCGCGCTGCCGCCGGGGCCAGGGAGGCCCCGGGCGGGTGCCTGAGGTGGAGGCGGTGTGGCCGGGCTCGGCCCCGGGGCCCGTCCGAGCGCTCGGTACCGCCGTGCGTGCGGGGTTGTTCGGGCAGGGAGGGTGCGGAGCACCCGCGGGCAGCGGGGCCCGGCGGCCGCCGCCTCCGAGGCCGGGCGGGCCGGACCTGGTCTGGTCTGCTCCTGAGCGCCCGGAGGCGCTGGGGGCGGCCGCGTTGGGTGCCACAGCTGGGGCGGGATAAGGGATCTGGAGAGCTTACCAGAGTTCGTGGGTATGTGGGGAGGAGGCGCAGACAAGATG
The DNA here is from genome assembly GCA_013400275.1 of Rhadina sibilatrix. Classification (NCBI taxonomy): domain Eukaryota; kingdom Metazoa; phylum Chordata; class Aves; order Passeriformes; family Phylloscopidae; genus Rhadina; species Rhadina sibilatrix. The sequence goes on along the minus strand of VWYO01028430.1, from coordinate 1,457,634 downwards.
TGGCCAGGCTCTATTCCGTGGTGCCCGGTGGCAGGACAGGGGGCCGTGGGTACAGAAGCACGGGGAGTCTCTGAGACCATCCGAAGCACTGGATGTGGAGTGAAGGTGGCCGAGCACTGGCACAGGAGGTCCAGAGAGGCTGTGGAGTCTCCATCCTTGGAAACATTCAAAAGATACCTGGAGATGGGCCTGGGTAGCTGGCTCCAGGTGGCTCAGCTTTAGCAGGAGGTTGGTCCAGATGAGCTCCAAAGGCCCTTTCCGACCTCAGCTGTTCCGTAATAATGCGCGTTCCGGTCATGAAACTGTGTGTATATTAAATTACCATTGCCGTTTGAAAAAGTACTTGCTATTTGTAACATCCGTAATGGCACTGCTGCCCGGTTTGCTGCGCAGCTCTTATTTTGTGAATAATGAACACGATTGAGTTTTGAACAGTAAAAGTGAGCAAGGCAAGTTTTGTAGCATTAATTCCTTGCTTCTGTATGATGTTTCCAAATGGTGATCCAGACTGTAAGCCACAGACTATGTAACAAGTGCAGTGAAAACTCCAGTGAGACAGTATGTCATGTGTACAGCAATTACCCTTTCCTGTTACTTCCATTTTGCATCGTGAAGTTTGGGTGAATTTTGGATGAAACGCTGGAAGTAGTTGAAGTTGTTAAAATCAGAGAGCTACTTCCTTGAGAAAAATGGCACAGATAATACAACAAACATTATTTCAAGACAGTAAGATAGTGAAAAGACCATTATTATAGAAAATATTTGTAATTATGTTTTTAAAACCACACGACCTGTTGTTTTGATTTTTTGTTTTGTTTGTTGTTTTTTTTAAGCAGGCATTTCTTAATCTGCTAAAATGGTTTTAAAGAAGAAGAAGGAAATTCAGGTGGATGCATTCTTTCTGGATCATCATCAGCTTGAAAAACTTCAGAGTAAGTAGGGTGTTTTTTTCTGAACAAATGTGTGATTTCTTGTGCCTTTGAGTAGTTACTGAAATTTATCTGGTTTTTTGTTTGTTATGTTTTATTTGTAATGGTTTTGCTTTGTGAGTTTTAGGTGTGTTTGCTCTGCTGTGGTTTGCTTTTATTTTTTAATGACAGCAACTTCTTACCTTGGCAGAGTCAAAAAAATCCTTTAGAGCATTGAGACTTTGGTTTGAAATCCTTTACTTTGTTTTATCTGTGGTGTGAAGGTAATAGAGGGTCCTGCTTGCAGGCCTGTAATTGAGTGATGTCTGATGTGTTACCTTGACATGTGGGATAACACTGGATTTCCAAGAGTCACAGAATGATCGAGGTTAGAAAGGTTCTCTGGTTTCCCAGTCTTTGTGTTTTCTGTAGTTAATTTGTTTTAAAGCTTCTGTTCAAATGGTGTTTTCTTTGGTGGGGATTTTTTGTTTGTTTGTTTGTTTGATGAGAGGAACTTCCAGTGATATTTACTATAAAAAACCCAAAATGAAGTAATATGCAAGATTTGTATACTGAAGTTACTATGAGGGAGCACTGCTGAGGTCCCGCCTGGATTGCTGTATCCAGTTCTTGGCTCCCTGTACAAGAGTGATATGGACATGTTGGAGAGACTCCAGCTAAGGGCTACGATGATGAAGGGCCTGGAGCATCCCTCCTATGGAAAAAGGCTGAGAGAGCTGGGACTCTTTGGTCTGATGAAGAGAAGGCTCGGGGAGACCTTTGCAATACGTAAAAAATACCTGAAGGGAGCACGTAAGGGAGGGAGAAGCAGTATTATTTCTGTGCTGGGTAGTGGTAGGATAGGAAGGCATGGGCACAAAGTGAAACACTAAAGATTCCCTCTAAGCATCTTTTCTGATGTGAGGGGAAACACTTTTTTAATGTGAGGGTGACTGAGGGCTGGCACAGCTTCAGTAGGGCAGTTGGGGAGTCTACAGCCTTGGAGGTATTCCAAAGCCTCCTGTCCATGGTCCTGGGCAGCCAGCTCCAGGTGACCCTGTTTGAGCAGTGGGGTTGGACCAAATGATCCCCCAGAGCTCCCTAACTATTGTGTTCCAGTGAAACTGATATTTTTTTTTCCATTTGTTAGGAAAAAAAAAGGTGTTAAGGTGTTGTTAGGTGGCTTAAGGGTGTGTGGCACCAATGGGTTTACTGCAACTGGAAAATCCTAAGAATCAAGCAGTTATTTCTTCTTCTTATGAATTATGTGTTACTTAAGCTGCTTATTGTAATTACTTTATAAAAAGATCCTCTTCTTCCAAATGTAGAGTTTTCAAAGGCTGAAGAGCAAAACCTGGCATCTCTGCTTCTGCACTGTGCACAGCTGAGAAATGGCATCCAGCAGATCCAGTGTATTAAACAGGTACAGTTTCACTGTTTTTGGTGTGGCTTTTGGTAGCTGAGAGTGTGTCTTGTGCACTGTTAATGGCAAATACAGCTCAAAAATGAACTTCTAATGTTTTGTACACTCCTGGAAACACGGAAAAAGCAGTGGCACCTGCATCAGGCAGAAATGTAGTTCTAGGACTTAATTAGCAAGGGCCAGTTACTGAAAGTGGTGGAAGGCAAGTGATACCAAATTTCATATTTTGTATTAGGATTTGGATTTGGATTTTTTTAGTTTTTAGAGGTGTTCTTGGAACATTATTCGACCTTGAAACTCAAGGGGAAATGGTAAAGAGGGGACAGTTTTGCACCATATGCTTGGATGAGAGGGAAATTGGCCTCTGTTAAAAATGGTATACCCAGAGTTATTTGTTCATCATGTGTTCTTTTGATTATAGATTATGCCATTGGTGAAGCAGATGGATCAGAGCTCTGCGGGGGATCCCATGGTTAAAGCTTGTTTGGATGTGTTGGCAGAGATGTATTTTTCACTGGGTGCAAAAAATCCTCTGAAGAAAGTATTAGCAAGGTAAAAGATTGAGTAGTTAGCCTTTATTTTTTTTTTTAATGCTTTCCATATCTGTAAGTCAGTAATTTGTCATTCTCTATAAATTACTGTAACTTAATTACTGAAGATTTGCAGTACTTAATGTGTGTATATGTACTGTTTTTATTTTTAAATTAAAAATCTTAATTATAAATAACATATCACTGGATAAATAACTTCAGAGTGAGTCATTGTTTTGGTCTATTTTATTATTGGAAAGACAAAAAAGTGTGTAATTAGCAGTTTGAACTTTAAAAGCCAAAATTCAATGTAAGAATAGAAATTTAAAACACAAAATCTCAGCTTCGTCAAGAGAAGAAGCTCAGAGGAATCCTAACTAAATTGTGGGGGGTTTTTTGTGCCTATTTTTGTTGCAATTAATTATTTTTATTGCACAATTATTGCTGTATTTCTTTAGTGAATTGATTATAGCCTTAGCATTTTTTAAGATCTGGTGCTGAGCTGCCTTCCTTTTCTTTGTCTGAAAACATTCACTGTCCTACTGAGATGCAGGGCTTCCATCCTGGGTGTTGTTGCAGCCACCCCAAAGCTGTGCACCCCTCTGATAGGTTTTCCAGCTGCAAACTGAGAATCTGCATGTTAATTTTAAAACCGATGATGTTTTCATGCAGGAAGAAACATCTGTCTGTGTACTGGAGTTTTAGCTGACATGGATTTTGGTGCAGTGGATGTTACAACACCTCAGGAGACCTAAACTGAATGTGCTGTTTTTTCATGTTGCAGTTCACTGAATGGTTTTCCCGGACATTTGATGGTGTCAGCTGTGCAAAGCTTTGTGTGCTGCCTTCAGGAGGAACTGAAAACCACAGATGTGTATTTGTACAGAAAAGTACTGGACAACCTTGCTTGCTGTATGGAGGACTTTAGCTTAGGTACAGTGACATCAGATGTCTTCTGGTGAAACTTGCTCATTACACCTGTGGTAATGTTTGCAGTTATGTAAAATAGATAGTGCTGGCTAGTACTCAGTACTTAAAATGTATTTTTTTTTCCCTCTAGGTAGAGCCTGTATTAAGAACCTGTTTGAAGAAGGTAAAGTCATACTCGTAGTAAAACATGTTTCACTGTAGGTTATTGGGGGAGGGGTGTGTGTGGAGAAGTGACATCAGGTAGGCACGAAAATCTATCAGATCTGATTTCCTCCTGGTTAATTTTCAATAAACTAGTATCCTTACATGGTACTTTTTTCGGTGAAGGAGAAGACTTTGATTTATACCTTTGATTTTCAGGGGTCAGTTTTGCTTTACTGGGCAACCCTGCTACAAATCTGTGTACCAGTGAGCAGTTCTGTTAGGGACAGTCAATATCTCATAGGATTTGAGCCAAGTGGGTTGGAAACTTGCTTTGTACCAGGTTGTTGCAAAAGAGTTTGAGATTTTGTTTTAGCATTGCTTGTGTTTGTCTATACTGAAATACCAGTTTAATTTGTTGATGGAATGGAAGAATCACCACTGTATGGGTAACTGTTCATTGTAGCTGGGTATGTGTGATTGCTTTGCTGGAAATTTTCTGTTCTATTTCCATTTTAAGTAAATTTATACCATAATTATTTTCACTAGTTCTTCAGTTTCTGCAGAAGTTGCTGCTTGACATACAGGAAGAAAACAGGCAAGTGAATTCAATAGAAGCTCTATTTTATCTGGTTTTATTTCACTCTTACAAGATAATTTGGTTTGGTTTGAAATATCACTTTGATAGTCATACATTGATGAAAGATGGAAATATCATTTTATAGTGATGCAGATTTTAAATAAAAACTGATTAATTTCTTGTGGCAATATGATAATATAAGAGAGACAAGGCACTGATACTGTTAGAGTTACTACTAAGGGAGGCCTTTGAGTTGAGGTTTTGCTATCTGAATTGTGACTACACAGTGTGATTAGTAGATGTAAAATTCAGGTAGAGTAAAACTCCTTGATGTTCCCATGAGTGTTTAATTCAGTATTGATATACTTGACATTTTCCAGCATTTCATAAAGTGAGTCTTCTTCACTATGGTCTCTCATTCTGTACTGAGAGGAGAAGGGTACTTAATGAAGTGTTTTGTGGGCTGAAAGTTTTGATATTTTCTGTCTTCATGGTAGAAAAAAATCACATCATATAAATATCCTTCATAAATGGAGGAACCACTTGAAAAATTAGAAAAGAGCAGCACTGCATTCTTTTGGCGTTTTTGGAAGGTTTCTCTGAAAGTTCAGCTCTGCTCAGGCAGAATCACATGAATGAAAGTTTGTCACAGGAACCTGCAGAGAATGTAGCAGTCATTTTTGTTTGTTAACTTCATTTTAACAAACTGCCCTTGAGTCTGCTCCTTGTTTTCCTGTAGTTACATACCTGATCAACTCAAGCAATAAATTAGTTTTTACCATTAATTCTATCTCAAGTTGATGGAGTATGGTTTTCTGTGGATGGTGAAGAATGATTTTAATTTGCTTCTTATGTGCTTGCTTGTCTCTCTTTTTTTTTCCCCACAGAAAAAATCATGGAAATCGTATTGTTCAGACTCAGCTGATGCACGATTTACTGATAGCCATTAAAGTTTCAATGATGCTCATACAGAAATTGCAAGAAAATATCCAGGGGAGTCTTTGGAAACACAGTGAATCTTTTGTTTGGCAAAGTATGTGTAGTTTACTGAAAAGTTCCACAAACTTCCTAATGGACGGTAAGTTTAGTAACGTTCAAATCCTAATATTTTTATTAACTTGTTGTCTTTGTAGTAAACAACCTGTATGTAAAAAACTTAGTTTAGCTTGCATGGAGATTGAGCTACTGAGATTAATGGGAATGGGAGCAGTAGTTGGTTTTTTGATGAGCTATGATTTGTAGATTGCAGGTTTAGAGTGTACAATTTAACTTGTCCCTCTGCAAAAAACAAGATTAATGCTGTTATTAATAATTCAAAACCTAACAGAAATGCTTTTGTGAGTCACCAAATGTCTGTGCCTACCAGAAATATCTACCCCTCTATGAAATATGCTGTCAGAACTATTTATGGGCACATCATAACTAATAGTGTTTTCTTCTCTTACAGACATTTTTATATAGTAGAATTTATCATGCTTGTAGTCTCTGCCACAGCCCTCCTTGCCTTAGTGGGCAGTCCTGTGTTTTTTTCTGTTAAAGATATTAGCAGTTTCTTATTACACTGGAGGATGAAGTTATTAATATATGCTATCCAGGTGGACACTCTAGATTTGTGATGAAACAACTACAAGTAGTCTAGCAAAATTCAAGACCATCTTTTAGAATTTTGCTATATAGTTCTAGCACACAATGTTTGTTGCATTCTAATGTAAAATATCTCTGCTGTGTAGCAACACTCCTGCAGACTGTTCAGACTACCTCGGGACTGGCTGTTATTCTCTTTACCAGAGCTATGTATGAACCAGTTGAGGAATTACCTTCACTGGTAAGTGTATTTCTTCGCTGAGGACTGTGCAATATCATGGTATTGTTACCCTGTGCTATCAGTGTTGTCTGGGGGCTTTGCTGATGCAGATGCCAGGGCTTGCCAGCCTCTCTGTCCTTAGCTGGAGTATAATCTTTTCTTCTCTCCTTGCAACATGAACTAATAACACTTGGGTTTTGAATTTGACAAACAAGCAATCTCTATGCACAAACCAGGTTTTCTGCTGTGCTGAGGTGCTGTAATGGGTGTGCTTTTGGTGTTCCAGATCAGTGACTTGCTCCTTGGGACAGTGGAACACTCAGGTGTGCCAGCGTGGTTCCTGAGGAGCTGTGGGGCTCTGTGCACGGCAGAACTCCCGGACTCGGTCCGGCTCTTCCTTTGCCATGGAGCACTGGCTATGCTGGATTGGAAAAATGGCAGCATGGGTGAAAATGGAGAGAAACTATTATTGGATATTGCATCAGTCTTGTTATCGCTGAGTTCAGAGTAAGTTTGTGTTTTAGTCTGTGTTGTTTCATGATTGGGAGGAGAGGTTTATCTTTTTAATTCTATTTTTGCATAACCCCTGTGGTCCTGGTGAAATATCTCTGATGTGTTCAGTGTGATGATACTGGGTTTTGCCAGAGATCATGCAATATTTTTAATATAGTCATAAAAATTCTGTAAATTTGAAAAACATAATGATGTTGCATATGTAGTTGTAAATTCCAGTATTTTTCTTGCATGCTAAAATTTTGTTTCCCAACATGAATGGGATAAATTTAGCAATTCCTTTATGGTAAGGTGCGTCAGTATTGGTTCTTATGTAGACAGATAAATTTCAGTTTCAGGACGTCGCATCCTCTCCTTCTGAAAGTTCAGAGGAAAGCAAAGTGTGCCAGTGAGTGGAATACTTGAAGGAAGATGAGTTTTAGTTGGTTTTTTTCTGGCTGCTTACATTAAGGGCCCAGCAGCACTATTGGATCGGAGATTAAAATGTGTATTCCATTCACCCTTTGATTGTGCCTTGGAAATCAGTTTCGTGATTTTGTTTTTACACATAGGATGCTCAGTTTTGATGGTTTTATATGGCAATGAAAGATTTTCCTTACATTTTCAAGAAGCATGTAAAAAACTAATACTGCTCAAATGTTAGCAGGTGCATAGTAATTTTTATTTATTTATTTTTTTTTGTTTTCCTGTAGTGGGGCTTGTATGGTTTCTTTCCCCCATTGTTAGGGGGTTTAGCTGCAACCAGTTAATAGCACATCAGGTAACTAAGCATGTACTTAGCAATATCCAGTTGATCAGTTCTGTGTTCATTCCTTTTCCTCCATGAATGGCTTGTTTCTCCTAACCTGTTTTCATGTAAGATAAATGAGTGTGATGAATATTTATTCTGAAATAAAAAAATTATTTTTTTAAAGTACTGATAAATGAAGATAATGAACTTTTTTGTGTTTGTTCTTTTTAAAAGGTTGAAAGAATCCAGTGTGGCAACATCTTTGTCTAGAATCCTTGCTATTTGGACTAATTCAGCACTGGCTGCCCTTGTTTCAGGCTCTCCAGATCTAAAAATCAAACTTAATGGGTGCTCTGATATAATTGGGAAGCTGCTGGAATACATTTATACACACTGGGACCACCCTCTGGATGCCATCAGACACCAAACCAAGTTGATTTTCAAGAATCTCCTTCAGATACACCAAACCACCATTGCAGGATCCAATGGAAAATCAGACCCATTCTTTGCAAGGCTGATAAAGCATTTACTGAGCTTGGATTGGCATGTAAAAGGGAAATATGCTTCTCTTGGTTGTCTGGTGGAGTGTGTGGGCACTGAAAATATACTGCATTTGGACAGAACAATTCCAGTACAAATCCTGGATGTGATGAGTGATCAGTCTCTCGCACCTTACGCTAGTGATCTTCTGGAAACCATGTTTACAAATCACAAGGCCCATTTTACTTTGAGTTTTCAGGAGGGCACCTGGATTGACCAGTGGCACAGCATCTGGGTTTCTCCACTTCTGATAATACTGTGTGAAGGGAACCATGACCAAACTACTTATATAATAGATTACTATTTACCAAAATTGCTCAAATGTAATCCTGACAGTCTGAGCTACATGATAAAAATTCTTCAGGCCTCTGCAGATGCTAATCTGGGTAAGAAAATAAACTTTGTATTTGTAGTTATGACTGGATTTAAAGAAAATCTTAGCCACGTGGTTTCTGGTCTATTATTATTGTTAGAGTTAATTTGGGAGAAAAATTACAGATGGTTCTTATTGCTATTTGTATTTCAAGGTGAAAATCATAATCATAAATGTCTCTCTGTGCCATGAGCAGAATCCTTCTGTGGGTGCCTTTTGGTTCTCTTTACCAGGGTTTGTTAAATTTCTGTATTCTCTACTACTAGTTTGCTTTTATTTCTTACACAAGTTTGTCCAGTAACAGATTGGTTTTTTTTCTTGTAAATATGTGGATACAAGATATATAATTCTCTTGTTTTGAAGTAATTTAATGTGACTCTGAAATAATGATTTATGAGACCTCACAAGGTCTTTTTTCCATATAACATATTTGAGATGCAGCTTTTTGGGAACCAGGTGATTTGGAACTAGTTTAATCTATAGCAGCACTGTCTTTTGGAATTTGTGGAGTAGAAATAAAGGGAGATGTTTCTGACAAGCACTGCAAATAGTATATTGCTTGTGTTCATCAAATAGTAATTATTACTGGTTTTCATTTTCTTTAGGCTCTTGCAGTACTAGAGGAGCTCTTGGAGCATTAATGGCATGCTTGAGAACAGCCAGGGCTCATGGACACCTGGAACTTTCAAATATCATGAGCAGTGGTCTTGTATCCACTGAGTGTATAAAACAGGGTCTGGTTCATCAGCACAGCCAGGTAAAGGGACAACAGTTTATGTGTCCTTTAGATGAGAATAATTGCTTTGATCCTGATTACTGTATTAGTGTTGTATTAAAACAAAGGTGTCGTCGTAGGTGTCAGTAACTCTTTTGTGGTGTACTTTTAAATATTTTTCAGGTTTGCATTGATGCTTTAGGTTTACTCTGTGAAACCCATCGTACTACAGAAATTGTGTCTCTGGAAGAAATGCAACTCATTCAATTTTTTATGATGTACAACTTGAACAATCAGTCTCCTTCTGTAAGGCAACAGGTTGTTTCTCTGCTGAGAAAGGTAATTTCAAACTATGGGCAATGCCTAATGTGCCTCTTGCATTATTTATAACACCATTTAAAAAGAAATAATGAGTATATTATGAAGTTGCTCATTGGAAAGAGTAGAAGCTCTAAGACCAAGACTATGCTTTATGTATTACCCAGCTGAATGGTGTTAAGTCATCACAGGTGAGGATGGCTTAGACAAAATATGAAGTGGCAGAGGCACGGTTACTTCATGGATGGTGGTGGGTGTTGCTTGACTTGCCAGCACCCGCACACTTTGCCAATAGCAAAGCAATGTGCCCTGGAGTCAGCAGTGAGCCTTGTGTTGCCTTGGCTGGGGCCTAAGGCTGTGCTTATGTGGACTTGTCACACCTCAGGCAGGTTGAATCACTTCATCACCCTCAGAAATCTGACCTGGAAAACAAAGTAGAGGAATATTCAGCATGATGTGACTGTGCCATTACAGTCTGCAGGGAATGAGTCTCTCCAGCTGGTGGAAGGTGTCAAGGAAGTTATCCTCACATGTAGCTCATGGCAGAAGGTGGGGATAAAATGAGGAACCACATACATATAAAGAACATCTTGGAAGATGTATATGGCAAAAGAAAGCAGTGTGGAGGGAGAAAATAATTAATTGGAGAAGGGGGAAAAAATGAGGGAGTCAGTTTGGCAAAAACAAAAGAGAAATCCCATCTTTTTTCCTTTCTTACCTGGTGCAGACTGAGGAGCATGAGGTGGAAAAGTCATGCTAGATTGGGAGTGTGATAAGAAAGGAAATGTTACTTATGGGTAGTAAAAGAGGTGGATGAAGCACTTTTGAAGTGAGTCAAACTCCAAGAGACACTGAGGCTGTGGAAGTTATCTGCATTCAGGTTTTTTTATAGATGAACACAGTTCCACAGATAATGAGGTAGGAGAAGAAGGCTTGGCATGAATTTAAGGAGGGAGATAGAAGAAGATGTTGGAGATGTAGGGGGAGGAGAGAAAAAATTGGTTACAAGACAGCTGGGAAGCAAAACCTTGGTTTTGGAGTGGAGAGGCAAGGATCTGTTCTGCAAACATCCTAAAAATTACAAGCAGCGTGATTTGTAAAATAAGCTGAAAATCTGCCTTTCTCATATTTCACTGTTGATGATTCTTGTCTCACCTGTTTTCTTTTGTTTTAAAAGTTATTTTGCAGGATAAAAGAAAGTTCTCAAGTGCTTTATAAATTGGAGCAAAATAAAACCAAGCAAGAGCTAGTTGAGAACTCCACTAAAATGCCTCCTTTGAGGATTTTGCAGCAATACAAAGTAAGTAGACTGCTAGAGATGCAGGTGCTAAAGGTGGGATAGCATTTCTGAGAGTTCATTGTTCCTGAACACCACTGGGTAAGTCAGGCTCTCTGTGTGCGTTAGGCAATAGTGCAGTGCAGAAGGAAGAAACCTGTAAAGCCAAGCAGTGCTGTGGAGCTTGTCCTCTGATGCACTTGTGCAAGTTTATTTTGACTAGATACACTGTTGCTGATGAACTGAATGCCCATTGTTATTTGGAGGGCATCCTTAAGGTAAATTTTGTTTGAAACTAATAAAGGTCATTTTCTGAGGGATGTGCATTGAAACAGCAGTAAGTGAGGAAGGCTGGAGAGGTAGCCTCAATCAAAAAAAAAAAAAACCAAAAAAAAAAAAACAAACAAACAAAAAAAACACCCAAAAAACCCAAAAAAACAAAAAAAAAAAAACCCCCAAAAAACCAAAAAAAAACAAAAAAAAAAACAACAAAAAAAAACCACCAAAAAAACCCAAAAAACAAAACAAAACAAAAAAAAACCCTGAGTAAGTGTCCTGTCATGTATTGGCCATTTAGTAGTGAGCTTTAAATGATGTGTGTTATTTGGACTTAAAATAGAGATCAGTTGAGCTTCAGTCTTTTTCTAGGTCTCCAGAATAATCAGTGAGTGAGAGAATGAATGACTAGAGCTTTAGCATGAAGACTTCTTTTTTATTGGTCCTTTTCATCCTATTTAAAGGCTCACATCATCAGTTTCTTAGTGTTAGTCTGTTCCTTGAGTTCTGCTTTTCTCTGTCTGCTAATTTTCAAGACTCAATACGATGGTTGTCTTTTTGTGGGGGTGGGGAAGAGAAACTGTTGTATTTAAAAATCCAAATGATTGTCCAGCCTTCACTGTACTCTAAGAAACAAGAAACTCTGTCTGTACTGCGAATGTTGGCCTCCTGGTTTTCCAAAATTATCTGTAAGGTCATAATTTTTGGGGTACAGCAGAATGTCCTGAATTCAGTTACTTAGGCTTTTGTTGGTAGGGTGGCAAGTAAACGGTTCTAATTTTTTTTTCTTGTGATTTTTTCCCCCCCCAAGGATTTCATGTCATCTCTATGTGCCAGACTTTTTGAGGTATTGTTTCCTGGTTCATCACACCCAACCAGGTTTTCTGCACTAAGTATTTTGGAATCGATAGCAGAAATATTTTCTGTTCCAAAAGGTAAGAAGTCTAATTTATAGACTTCAACAGACCCTAGGACTGGGAGGTATTGAAGAAGTGTCTTTTATGCCAGCTAGTCAGTTTCTGTCCAAGTAAAAGGGTATTCTCAGCCCTTAATTTCTATGGCATTTCCTGGGTTGCTGTTGTTTTACCTCAAGGGGGTAAGTTTTATTGGAAAAAGGACTATTGAAGTAAATGCAAATAATTAATGCCTGTTGTATAGCTTCTATAAATTTGAATTTTCTTGCACAACCTGTTTTTTTGGAAGATTTGGTTTTTTTTTTTTATTATGAGGAAAACTTCAGGTCAAGTTTCAATGTATTTGGTAACTTCACTCCTTTTTCCTGTGCATATATCTTGAAATGCTGAATTCACAAAATCTCTTGATTGAAAAATATTGCATATCCTCATGATAATTATACTAAACAGAAAACAGTTTTATTGTCCAGTTAATGATGGTGTACTGGTGTTACTTTAAATTTTCTTTATGATTCTATGACAGTCTTAATTCAAGAAATATTTGTTAGAGCCTTGGAGTATTGGTATTCTTGCTAAGTCTTGTCTCTGGATCATATGGTCAACATAAAAATATGTTTCAGTCCTAAATTGTAAAACTTTTCTTTAAAGAAATGAGTTGTCTAAGACTAAAATTGATTTTGAGAGGGAATAAAAAATGGCATCTTGCTAAATCATTTCTCAAAATCCCTTGATAAATGAACACATTAATGTTGTTTTTATGAGTATGTAGTAGATTGTTACTGCTTTTTTAAAAAAAATATAAAGTTATCCTCAGTTGTTTGTAATAGTAGCTGAGGATTTTATGAATTGGACATTACTTCTATAAAGGTGATTCAGCTGTTGTGTTCTGTGCTGTATTATGGTGCAGTTGTTTATATCCTAAAATTTCTGCCTTCTTTACAGAATTAAGTCAAGCCACCAGAATTCACAACTCATTTATATCTAAATTAAAACCAAAAGGGATTGTAATGGCTTACATTTTCAGGGATTATTCCTATGACAAAATAACTCAAAACACCAAGTGCCAAAACACACTGAAGCTTTCAGCCACTTTTTTGAAAGGAATTATTTCCTAATATTACATACTTATAGAAAAGAGTTTTTAGCAAAACTAAAGATTATTTTTAATGCTGAATTTAAAGGGAGTAAATGAGATTCTGGTTTTGGCAGTAATTTATTTTCTGTATTACTAAGAGTATCTATTTTTTAAATAAGGTAAGCCTTTTTTATTCCTAACAATGGTCAATGTGGTATTTTAAGACCTATTAAGAGAAGTAATATTAAAATAATAATTTAGCTAAAAATTTAATGCTTCTTTTAGTATAGCAAAGCAGAATGTGAAGATAGTGCTTATTCTGGAAGGAGTTACAGCACAACTATCTAAGGCATTAATTTCTTTGAACAGGCCAGGCACAAGTTTTTCAGCTGGATCAGGAGATTGATTCTGCACGTGTCCAAACTTTGATCCAGTGTTTTGCCAGTACTTTTGAGGAAGTAAAAATTCTGGCATTCAGACTTTTGATGAAACTACGTGATGTTGCATTGAATTTACAGGTATGAACTTGAAGAGTTTAGAGGGAGTAATTTGTGGAAGATGAATGTTCTGTAGTATACCAGGTGCTTTTGTTAGGTATGGAGCAGGAGCCCTGAACCTTAGAAGCCAGTCCCAGTTGCCTGCAGCAGTGTTCATCACTGATACCTTCTGTATGTTTTTGTACAGCTTCTGCCCTTACCTAAGGAGACTTGTTTCACTAATGGATGAAGGAGTTTGGGAAGTTCATTGGTTATGACTCTGAACTATCAGAGAAATAGTTAATGCAAGCTCTTGGCTTAGCTGTGACTTCCCTTTGTAAATGATTGATGCATTTTGACTTGGTTACTCTTGTATTTTGAGGAAATTTAGCTCCCTGATTCCTTTCTTTTCTGATTGATCTCAGATTTCATTATCTGATTGGTTTTTTTTTGATTTGTCACAAGTTTTGCCCTTTGAATTGATACTGATTTGTCTGTAAAAATTTCATGAAAAATTATTTTTAAATTCATTAGTACGGATGAACAAATACTGCTACCAAATAAACTGTGCTTCTCTTTAATGTCCATTAGCAGGTAAAACACAATAATTTGAAAAAAAAATATTTTCATGTGAGGTGCACTGTGATTGAATACTGCTTTATAAATGGCTGTCCCCATCCTCAATGATTGGGTAATTGTATCCTTGCTAAATACATGCATATGCATGTTTTGAGTGTAAGGTAGTCAGTGCACAAAACAAGTGTTTCTTGAGATATATGTACCAGCAAACTTAATGAAAAGCAGGTTCTGAGATTCCAGGGTGCTAAGAAGCTCAACTAAATCAATCTAGAAGCTCAGTTAAAAGAACAATATTACTGTTTTGTTTGTTTGTTTGTTTTTTTTCCAGGATTCTGAAAATCTAGATCTTCTATTCCAAGCAGCAATTGATCTTAGCACAAGTACCAAGCCATATGATTGTGTCACTGCTTCATATTTGTTGAACTTTTTGGTGTATCACGAAGAACTGCAGCACATTTGTTTAGGAAAATGGCTTGAGCATAACCCCCAGATCGATGGAAACACATCAGTGAGTACAGTGGAGAAGAACACTTTGGCAGGTAAGATTTGGGGGGAAAAGTTTTTTTATATTTATTGGAGGCTGCTCTTCCATAAGGCTTTTGGTAGGAGGCTTAGTGAGTAAGAGACACTTATTTCAAACAGGATTTTATGTATATTGTGTTTTGCTGTTAGAAGCCAGGTTCTTTAGTAAGATCTTAATTAAGTCCTGTTTGTGTGGAGGCTGTTGAATATTCTTTACGATGGCTTTTGTTATTATTTTGACCAGTGACATTTGAAAGTGCTGTGGAGGCCCAAGGAGTGAGCCTGGTGAAGCTGAGTGCAGGAAGTGCAGGGAAGGACCCTCTGCTTCTCCAGAGAGCTCATTTACCCAGAGGGAGGGCAGCTGTACTTGGTCCATGTTTCAATACTCAGTGTTGGCAGTGCTGCCCCTTGGAGCTCTGTTCACTTGGACCCATTTTGCTGTGTGATTTGCAGTCCTGTGAATACACATCCACAGTAATGAGGCTTTGTTCACATATGGAATATTTTTGTTTGGTTTAGTGCCCCTGGGTGAAGGACGACAGGGCTCTAGATCTGGCAGATTTGGCAAATTTGTTAATCAAGCTTCCTCTACCTTAACTAATCTTCACTGAAACTAAAATACTTAAGTTCATCATTTGTAATAAAACATTTATATCATTTGTAGTAATCTCACTATTCTGTACTTTTTTGTGCCATTCTTGGCTTTCCTGCAGATGCCTGTTAATACTTTCTTCATATGCAATGAAATAACAATTTTGAGACATGGTTGTGGTTGCTATAAGTGAAGGAAATGTGTGGGTAACCTCATGTCTCATTGCTCTGGGGTATCTGCTGCTGGTGGTGATCCATGGTTCCTTGTTAGGATCTGTGATTTGTTCCGATTCTGGCACTGAGATGTCACAAGCTATAAATAGAATTAAAATAGGCACGTGTACCCTTGAAAATTGGTCAGGTTGTTTAGTGGAAAACAAAAGGTTCAAATGTATAATCGTGAACTTTGGATCTTTAGTATTCTGCTGTGCTCATCATTGTATTAATGTGGCTGTGAGGGTGAAGCCTGACTTGCATTTGGGGCAGGTAACTCCTTGTGACTTCATCATGAGCTGTGTGATTGTCTCTGAGAGCATAAGGATGTGGGCTGTGCTTTTCACAGCTGCCATTTGGTTCAGAGACACAGATTAAATTGACTGTAACAAATATTGCTGGAGTTGAGCTGAAAATCAATGATAACTGAAAATCAATGGTAACATATATTTCAACGACAAAAAAGGGAAAAGTATAATAAAGGAAATTGCTGTGCATATTCCATTGAATTGTTGTGTACACAGGTTTTATTTCTGTTTCTTAAAGCAGATTTGTTTCTCAGAAAATACAGTATGTGAATGTTTAATGCAAAATCTGTGCTTTAAAATATTTTAGTTATCAAGCTTTTGTTGGTCAATGTTGAAGAAGAAATATTCCAAGCCAAGAAGTCTCTGCTTCAAGCAGCAGCATCATTCCCCATGTATGGGAGAGTGCACTGTATAACTGGGGCCTTGCAGCAATTACCTTTCAAGTAAGTGAAATATATTAAATAAGTTGTAACTCTGTGTTATAAGCAAAACATACTAAACGGGAAGTTGTAACTCCGTGTTTAAGCGCAGTGGAAGGGCTGTTAAAGAGAACAGAAAATCATGCAGTGAAATCCAGTACCTGTGGCTTTTCAAACTTCCTGGCTGCTGCAGTGTGTGATACTTCCTTTGTATGTGTTTAACTCAGCCTTAAGACTTTTCAATCTCTACCTTATTTATAGTTTTCATAAATATAGTGTGCACAAGTGTTTGTAATTTTGATTCTTTCTTTTAAATATAATATTATTTTAATCCATGTTGTGATGTGTTTTCATTGTGATTTTGGTTTTGATTTTTTTTTTTCCTGAAGTAACTTGACACTGGTGTCTGAATGGAAGGAAGTGGTGACCAGGCTCATCCTGATGTCATACAGCCTCTCTGCTGTAGTGTCACCAGTAGTACAGAGCTCATCACCAGAGGGCCTTATTCCAATGGACAGTGATCCAGGTAAAGAACCAAACATAATCTCAGAAAAATACTTTTCAGACCTGATGCTCTTGAAGTTCTCTTTGTCTTGCAGTCATTCAGAACTAGACCAAGCTCCCATCCCTTTCAGCTTCTCATTTTATGTCATAATTTTAGGTCACTCTTTTAATTTCTGATAAAGTTTTCCTGACTTCTTTGCTAAAAAACCCACAAAGTCTGCAGACTGTGCTGTTGCATCTCTTTCAAAACAGGGCACTGTAAATTCAGGTTTTTTTCATCGATCGTTCTAATCACCATAGAACCTTGTTGTGAGTTTTCTTTTTAATGCCAGTAGTTTTCTTTTGTACTTGTACACCCAAAATGAATTACATCAGTATAAAGACCTGGAAGTAGAAGACAAAACTATCTTAAAAATATCCCTTTTGTTTAATGTGCAGAAAGTGCAGGTCGTCTGCAGATGATTCTGCACGAGATACAACCACAGGACACAAATGATTATTTTATGCAAGCAAAAATTCTGAAGGAACACTGCAAAGAAGAATCTGAAAAGCTGGCTGACCAGAGGCCAACGAAAAATATTTGCATGGAAATGAGAGGTAAATCCAAGGCTATATTAGTAATTAAATCGAGATTTTTTTTATAAAAGGAGGCATTTTATGTGGATGATCAGTTTGGAAATTGCTTGTGTAATGTTTCAGTTATTACTTGTCAGAAGCTAGTTACCCATGGACATGGTATTAAAGACTAATTCACTGTGCTTCTGGAAGATTGTATTTAATCTCTCTTAAGACACAAGTGAAAATTAGTTATTTTGATACTGGCCTAGACTCTGTTGCCTTAACTGCACTGGCCAGGTAATCTTGAACACCTTTTCTATCAGCAATGCTTCTAAGGTGTTCTTGTTGAGAAGTGTTACAGTGATTTTCCTCTCCATGTACACGGGGCTAGTGGAGACTATGTTCCTGCAATACAACTTGTTGCATGACATTACATAAGCAGCAACTTCAGTTTGAAAGATTCCAGTGGTAGAAAAGTAGGTAGTTATTTGTCTGTTTTAGTGAATAGCAGCCGTGAAACTGAACCTTACAACGATAAAGAAATTGTAAACTCTGGCATCTTTACTGTAGGCCAGGATAAATTTACAGAATATCCGTACATTTTAAAATTTAATAGTTTATGCAAGCTTTTGGACTTCCTTTCCCCGGTTGCCTTTTCCGATGTTTGAAATAGTTGGGTGGCGCCGTGCGTTCTCTCTCACGAGGAGAGGTAACCACCTGCAAGTGCCGCGGTGGCCACCAGGTGGCGGCGCTGTGTCACAGACGCCTCTTCCTTCCGGGAGGCACCTGGGGAAAGTGCGGGCAGCGATGGGTGCGGGCTGCCTGCCCACGGAAAGCGATGGGTGCGGGATGGCTGCCCACGGAATTGGGCATGTGTCTGTAGCTCGTTGTGCAAGGAAGTTGTCACCGAAACACGTCTGCTCTTTAAAACAGCGCTGCCTTTAAAATGTTTGTACTATTGCCTTTTGCAAGTGCAAGAAAGTGAAGCAACTGTTGGGCAGGGAAAGCAGGGTCAACAAGATTGAGTTATCTTTTGGGCAGGCAAGTTTAGAAACTTTTCCATAGTTAATTGTGTTTTGTAAGACGGGCTACGTGAAGTTTAAATTACACCCCTGCATCTTGAGTGACACTATTGCATTTGTTGTTCTTTTGTTTTTAAGGCAAAGACAGGCAAGTGTGTGATGTCACAGCTCAAATGGTGCTTGTATGTTGCTGGAGAAGCATGAAGGAAGTATCTCTGCTCTTAGGGACACTGTGTAAACTTTTGCCTTCACAGACTACATCTTCAGATGGGTTGATTACTGTAGAACAGGTAGGGAAATAATTTCAATTATAAAACCTGCCATTTCTTCTTGGGGGGTGGTGGTGCAAAGGCAATTTTCAGATTTTTTTCTTAAATCTGTGTTTTATTTGGGAAAAGTTGTGGGTTTTAAATTCCTTTTAATTGTCATGCCCTAAGGGTTGTCTTTGTTATACTTGGTTATCTGTCCTGTTTTGATTCAGTGGTATTCAGAAAGCATAACTACAGTAGAAACAGATAAGCAAAGAAGTTATTATGCATTACTAGCAAAATCATTCATTTTAATTGGGTTATTTATGAGATGTGGGCTGTGTTTAGGGATACCAATGCCTGCCTACTACCCACCCTGTTCTCTCTCTCTCAGGGTATATTAATGACTAGTAAAATTGATAAAAATCTTCTATACTCACTTCATAATAAGTTTCTTTTATGTCATTTTGAACTGTACATATTTGGATTCTGCTTAAAGCTCTTCCTTAATTAGCCTTCAGAGTCAAGAGTTCTGGAAGTGAAGCATGCTGGCTAGTCTTAGTCTTGTCTTCCTCCTATCCATTGTTATGAATAACTTGTATGTAATGTGACTGTATCTTTTTCCTCTGATTTTTTTTTTGATATGAGCTATCAGAAATGTTAATGTCCCATCTGGGTCTCTTGCAGGGTTCTGAGTTCAGTGTTTACAAGAAATTAGATTACCACAGGCATTTATTTGGGAAATATTTTATGTTTATTAAATTTCTGTTCTAATTGATGACATTTTCATTTCCATATGTTTCAACAAAACCAGTTTGCATAAAAGATGGAACTATGAAAGACTAACAACTTTTTAACCTCTTTTTCTTTCCAACAGATAACACTTAGGTAGTTTTTCCTTAGGTGTTAGAACTTTACATTTTAAAACAAAAGATAGTATTATGTACTCTAGGTTTTATTTCTTATCTAGTGTTGTGGTGCCATGGAAATAGTGTTGGTGTCTTTATTATTGCTTTGCCTCCAGTCCTCATGTTTTCATCTGGTTAACAGCTGTGCTTGTATTGTTGCCGGGGTCTGGAGGGCAGATGAGAGAACAGATATGCATTTCCACCATTATGTTCCTTAATCTGCACCGAGTCAAAGAGGAATTGGTGTTTTAGAATGAGTCAGTTCTAGCTGTAGCATCTCTGGTTTTGGAAAGCGGATGTTGATAGGTGCTCTTTCAGAAATAATACATTACTAAGGAAGGAGCTGGACTTCCATGGTCCTTTGTGGGTCCCTTTTAGCTCAGGATTTTCTGTGGTTCTGTAAAGATTTCATCTTTTCCTTTAGATGCCTCTTCAGCTTGTTTATGCTTCAGACATCTTCCTGTAAAACAAAAGGCCTATATTCTCATTTGAAGAATCCTAATGGATGAGAAGTCAGTTTGAAATAGTGATTTTCCTTGCAAGGAAATGCATAAAGAAAAATGCAGGCATTTTCTCTATACTTTTGTAACTTTAGGTCATTACAGTGTTTTGTACAAAAAAAGGGGAGTTTCATCAGAAATGACAAAAAGTGTCAATGTCTTAACTGCTGGGGCTTCAGACTTATTAAACGCTTTTCAGTGTTGACAAATAAACAAACTGGATTTTGTTATCTTATGCATGTAGAACTTTTCTTTCAAGTTGTCCATTCTTTTTCTTTGTTTTGTAACTGTGGAAGAGATTCAAGAATACAGAGAACAAAAAAATTCGAGAGAAACCTTGGTTAACTTGCCTTGAGCCAGGGCTAAGTAATTGTTGAGAAAAATCTGGTAGCACCTCTTGGCCAGTGTGTGTAATCCTGGTAAACCTTCCTCCTGTTGTACTGTGCTCCACGTCTAGGTCAGTAACTGTTGAATTGGATAAATGCTGTCATAATTTATTCACCCAGAAGATCACAAGGAGTGTTGAATTTGCCTACAGTCTTCTAGTTGATTGTACCTGTTTTTTTGATGGAGCATGCAGATGGAAAGGCAGTGTCTTAGAGTGCTGCTGTGCTTCATAAAATGGCACAACAGAGCTGCTTCCTGGCAGGCAGTGTGATGCTGGGGGGCTGCTCTTTGCAGCAGTGGTGCTGCTTGTTGTGCTGTGTACCTGTGGGGCAGAGGTTGGCAGGGAGGCAGCTCCTGCATGATACTTGATTGTTGTTTGTAGGAAGTTGGGGCAACGTCAGATTTGCACTCCCCTTGTCTTTTGAGTAAGAGATTGGGTTTATGTGGCAGTCTTCAAAACATCTACAACAGCTATTTTACATGGTGGCCTTGCCTTTAGAAATAGTAGACATAGGAAGTGCAGAGTATAGCTGGAGAAATCTCTATTCAAATGCATATTCTACTTTCCTTTTTCCATCCAATCCTAAAAGTCCAGAGATGGCAGGCTCAGAGCTCTGCCTGGTAAGAAAATCAATATCAACAGCCACCAGAAAATAGAAAGAATCTAATGAAGATTCTTTGTTGCTTTTGTCATATGACATGCAAATCATTGATGCTCCAAGTCTGGAGGAACATTTAGCCCTTCCTCAAACTCCTGTTTATCTCACCTGGGAAGTTTTAAGACAGTTTTGGGAGATAAGCTTGCCAGAGCTGTGCGCCAAAGTGAAAAGAAGCAGGCAGCAGAAGTGAGGACTTAGTTGTCCCATGGTCTCTATTAATCTTTTGGAATTTCTTGGAGAGAATTTACGTCCTGAACACACAAATTCTTTCCCTCAGCAGCAAGTGTGGCCCTGTATGTTGTTGGTTGTTGAATTAGTAAGATTCATCTGTTATATTCTAAATTTCTTACCAAGAACTGAGTTATGGTAGTGTTGCTTCTAGCCTGTGAGTTTAGGAAAGACTCCTGAAGTAAATTTTGAATAAGGGCATTAAGTATGTGCTATGTATTTTAAACAAATTAAGTGGGAAGTTTGATTTAGACCTTGAAAGTTGATGAGAATTGGAAGAAAAAAAACCAACAAAAAAAGACAGCCTATGCTTTGTGGAATGAGATTGGATCTGTAAAATTTCAAACAGATTTAAAAGCTTTGTATTGTACTAGAGCTCTAGAAAATTACTATAAATGAAAGTTTAGCTATCACATTTACAATTTTAATGCTTTTAAAAATAGCTCACATTACTACAACGTCATCTTCA
Organism: Rhadina sibilatrix; assembly: GCA_013400275.1. Taxonomy (NCBI): domain Eukaryota; kingdom Metazoa; phylum Chordata; class Aves; order Passeriformes; family Phylloscopidae; genus Rhadina; species Rhadina sibilatrix. The sequence goes on along the minus strand of VWYO01028430.1, from coordinate 1,435,997 downwards.
TTTTAAAATTGTTTCTAATGGTCAACAGCAATTTCATGTCAGAAATTTGTATTTGTCTATGTATTACCTACTCTGATGTCCCTTTGGAACAATTTTTGGAGTTTGAATTTCATGTCCTAAATATTTTTCAGATTTTTTTCCTGCTATTCTGCTTTAGTTGGCATTTTCTTTAGGGTTTTAGGCAAGAGTATAGGCAAACAAGAAGGATTCTGCATTTATTTCCCCTGAAAACCAGAGCTGTCACTTTCTTCTCTTAAAATCTGAGTACGTTCCTCACGTACAAATAACCAATTTCATGTCTTTTATACTTTTGGACTTTTAAGAAGAATGTAGAACTACCCCCTTAACCTAAAAAAATGAGTATAATATTTCTTATCCTTAAAGTAAGTGGTGGTTTTTTATAGGACTTTTAATTGTTTTTTGCTTGTACCAGTAACCCTTCCAGCCAGGGGAGTATTTTTGCTTTGAACTGCAAAATACTTCCATATATAAATAAATTATGTTTTTGTAATTTTAAATGGCTTAGTAACTTTTTCTTTCCTTTATAGGTTAAAAATATTGGTGATTACTTTAAACATCATCTGCTGCAATCAAGGCACAGGGGTGCATTTGAATTGGCATATGCTGGCTTCGTGCAACTTACAGAAAAGCTTTCCAGGTAAAAGATGGGCAGCTTACTGTGTTTTTAATAACAGTTTTACCAAATTTTGGCATTGATCCTGAAACTGGCTGTGCAGGAAGATCCTTGCTTTCATGTGGATTTTATTTAAGTTTGGTGTAGGCAGGATTATGACAGTTACATGATGTCTGTGACTTGGACTACAGTACTTATGGTTAGAGATGGTGCTTAGGCATTGAAAAATGATACAGACATATAATGCTTGCTGCATTTTTCTTCATTTCTGGCATGTTAGTTTCCTGAACAGCTATTGAAAGCTCTTGGGAAAAGTAGGAGTGTAGAGTTCTTCCATCTCATTCCCCTTTTCTGGTGCTTTATGAAAATGTATCCCAGACTTTTTGCTTTAGCCAGGACATTTTCTTGGAAACTTCTCTTACCTGTCACTGAGTTGGTTGTTGTGACATTTGGAAGACTACCTGACAGTGATATGTACTCTGGCTTTTTTCTTTGCCCTTGTAACTTTATAGCTTCCTAGAAGAGCTAAATGAACAGAATTGTCCTGAGGTCTGGGCAAGATCATTGGAATTTCCATTACATGCTTAACTACTGATTTCAAGTGCTGGTTGTGTTTCTTTGTGGTATACAGTGTTTATATCCCATCCATGTTTTAATAAGACAAATTAAAATTTCTACTGACTAGGTAGAGTTTGGTAGGCTTTTTTTTGTTGCTGTTTTTCTTTTTAAATTTGAAAAACCAGTCAGATTTTCAATTTGAAGTACCTGTACTTTCACCAATGCCAGGTTAAGTAATCAGCGTTCCCCTTTTGCCCCACGTCAGCCAGTTTGAGGTACAGATCTATTTCTTCTTTATTTCATACTGGAAGCAATTTTGGTGCTTTTAGTACAGACTGGCTGGCTCACTGGTTCAGCATGTGTCCCCTCAGAAAATTTTCCCAAGAGAACTGAAGCTTGGTCTCTGCTAGAGGATGCTGGGGGAGGCTGCTGCATCCATGTACCAGCACTGCTACAATAATGGTATTGACAGGGGCTGGTGTTCATTCTGTGTGCCAGTGGGATGTTAAACTGCATCCCATGAGTCTCTTGGTGATCTCTGATCCCAAGGTACCTTGTTTTCTTTCAGGTGATAGCAATCTGAGGGATTTCACATTGGCCTGAGGAGTTTGTTGAGCACTCGCACAACCTTGCTTTACACTTGGTTGTTTACTCAAAAAGAAAAAAAAAGAAACTCACTGCTTATCTTTTTACCTGTCCATGTGTTTTATATATACTTGTTTAGATATTGGAATGTTCTTATAAACCATGAAAACTTGGTTTAGGAAGTTCTAAGGTAATGCAAGTTTTCTCCCATCAACATGAAGAGAGAGTCTGGCCATCAGAGTAATAGAGTTTAAAAAAAATAATCAACATCTTTTACTACCATGAGTCTATTTGAGAGGAGAAAGGAGGTAATCCAAACAGGTACAGCCCCACTGGTCTGATCTCAGTCAATATGCAGGACTGTCTTGTAGCAAAGGCAAAGTAAAAAGCAGGAAATAATGGAAAGCATAGAAAACATGCAGTCAGTTTATAGCAGACTTGCTGTTTTTCTTTGATTTTTAGTTTTTAAATTTCTTTTAAAAGCTGAGGCAAATAGAGTAGAGCAAATCTACCCAGACTTTGGAAAAGTTGCTGGTGTGTTTGTTGCCTTTGCTGCTTTCTGCCATTGTATTTAATGGAGCACAATCCACTTAACAGCAGCCTTATGTTAGATTGAAAAATGAAGAGCCAAGCCCAAGAGAATTCTTCTTGTCTGAAAATTAACTCAAACATTAAGTGATATGTATGTATCAACCAAAATAAAAGCCCTCCAAATTTAGGATGTTTCCTCTTCTCAATTAGCAGTAGTTGTCTGTTAACAATTTTTTTGGTTGCCCATGCTGCCTAGTATTTTTAAAGTTAAGATATTTCAAGTGGAGCAAGTGTTCCTTTGGGAAAAAAGATTTATATGAACTAGAGAGCAGCTCTGTGGACATACATTCATTTCAACGAAAGACAATATTTTCCAGGAACTATGGGTCTCAAGGTTTATATTTGTATTTAAAACAAAGGAGAAGGGAGACTGATACCAGAACAGGAAATGACTCTTTGATTTGGTACTCCTGGGATACGAGGAGTATTTTGAGACTCTCCTCCAAAGGGGGTGAATTAAGTCTCGGTGAATGCAGCTGCCTCGCAGGTCTGTTGATTATCATGGAGTCTTTCCATGACCCCTGGTGCAGCTGGGGGCTCCATTCTGCAAGTGAATCTCAACTGGCCAACCTCTCTCCATAGCTGAGAGGCTCGTGGGCAGTCTTGAAGCATGTGTGTCAGAATCTGTATTAATTTACTGCTGTGTCCACAAATGCCAGAGGAGAAAGCTTTTGTCTGGGACTGCTTATAGTAATGTGCAGCTTAGCATGATTCCTTGTTGAACAGGATTGAACTTGAGATGTGCAGAAGCATCCCTGACACTTGAATTTGTTCTTTCTGTAAAACTCTGAAAAATCTGTCACTAAGACTGTGCCAGATCCTTTTCCCAGGCATTTTTGAATGACTCCAGTTGAACACATCCTTCACTTATTTATAGCTAAGCACTTTTTTAAGACTTTATGCTGCAGTGTCTTTTATCTGAGATTGCTTTTAGCTGTACAACCCTTAAACACCAGTCTTTATAGGAACCAAGAGCAGACATTTTTTCTGGACAGAATGATGATATTCAGACCTGTTTGAGTTAGTGGTGAAAGAAAAATATTTCCTCTGCAGAGGTTTCTTACCAACCTGATGAAATTGATCTGTCTTGAAATTTGGATGTAAATTGCTGAGTGTGCTCTAATATGCAAGTTACCATTCTTCTGTTTCCCCGTTGATACTCCTTCTGGGAGTGTAGTGCTGCCTTTGTCGTGCCTGCATAATGTTGCCTGCAGCTGCACCTTCAGCAAAACACATAGTTATATAACAAGCAACATTCATATCACTGAAATAAGCAATGCGTTTTTAAAAAGAGTATTTCCTGTCAAAGGGCTGGAGAAATTAAAAAAATGCTCATTTGGTCTGATAACATGGTGGTTCAGAGAAGTCAGAAATCTGTTTTAAACTTGAATCTCCTGTAATTCTTATTACTCAAGCAATTTCTCTGTCCCAAATGACATTTTGCCTGCTTTGCATTTCTTTTATTCACTGATCTCTTTGTTGAGAGATCAGGTAGATTTCTGGAAATCTGAAATGGTGTTGCATAGCTATGGATGTAGTGCTTTGCTTCACAAGAGTTGCAGAATGCAAGAGTAAGCTTTGGGAAGAGTAATATCATACAGCGCAATGTGTTTATTTAGGAATAATTTATTTTGAACACTTCTAAATTTTTGTTTGGAGCTTAAACATGGTGAGCACTGTTTTAGGGGATGCAGTAAGTTAGGTCCATAATAGTTTTCTGGAAAATTATAGTTTACTGAAAGAAAGGTAAAGATAAAAATCATGCTTTTGTTTTAAAAATGTTTAATCTGTCAGTATCAGTGAAAATTACTTATCTGTACCTAGTCAGTGTCTGATCTTCTGTAGTATTTCTTTTGGGGTACTGGGAACAGACCCCTGCTAATCCTTTGCAGAAAACTCTGCTTCTATCTCATTTTGTTGCTCTGAAGTGACTGTAACTCTTTGTTCTCCCAGCCTGCTATAATCTGCCAGGAAGACTTGTAAAATGGAAATATCACTAATGGACTTTCTAGTGAAACTTACCAAAATCAATAACTGAAAAGTAAATAACTTTTCAGGAAAAGTGTAATCACAGATGTGAACGAAAGAGTGTTGAAGGGAGAGAAAGAAAATGGGGGAGAAAAACTCTTTCTATATATTGAGATGCTTGTAGCTTTAGGAAATACATGACATAAGGAAGTATGAGATACAGTGTTAAGACACTGCTCAGGTTGAAGATGTGTTAATTTTTAACCCTGTTCATATTTCCCCTCCCATTTCTTTTCCTGCTTGGTGTGAGAGAGATGGGGTAATGATACTGTCTTTCTGAAAGTTTGAAGCCACCCAAGGTTCTCTCTGCTATGCTTTACTGATAGAGAAACCTCAAACCCTTCTCAATGCACCTATATAATCTGGAAAACTTTGTTTCATGTCAAGCAGATGCTATGAAAAGGAGGATGCAAGTGGAAGGACTTCATAGTTTCAGAGGAGTTGTTCTTAAAAGCAGACTTATAACTTGAATGGTAATATGTTTCTGAGCTTAGATTCTGGTCTGAGAAGTATCGGGGCAGTATTGTGTCTATAAAAAATGGGGATCACATTACTTATGTGAAAAAGCATTTATTTACATGAATACTGCAGGCCTGTTGAGAGAGAAAAAAATGGTGAAAGAAATCCACTTTTTTCCCTAGATAGGAACTGCTTACAGTGACTGGAAACACTGAATTCTTGATAGACACATGTACAAAAATGCTTCTGGCCATGTGATGTTTATGCCACAAGGCACTTGCATCCAGGAAGGCCAAATTCAAGACTGACCCATTGTTAACGCACCATTTATTTCAGATAGGAGAAAATACAGATATATGACTTAGGGAGAGGGGTTTAGCTTTAACTTAGAATTGCCAGGTTTTTACTCATTAATACAAATCACAGAAAGGGTTTGGGACATGTATGAAATTGTTTTGACTGACAGATGAACAGACAGAAAATTGTGGATTACACTTAATGTATTGCATCTTAAGTAATTTGTGTATCAACTGACTGTGTTTTCATTATCAACAGTATTTGTTTGATCTGGTAGAAGTAAATACTATTTCATTCTGGAAAATGACATTTGATCTTGAGGCTTTAATTTTTTTATTGTAAGGCTTCGTTATTCTTAAAATTTAGGGCCACCTGCTTCTTATGACAATATTCTTCTTGCCAGACCACAAGGAGACAGAGCTGCCAAATGGAAGGGAGTAGTCATCTCCATTGCAAAGTCAATAGTCTCTAATGTTTCTAACTCTACAGCAGTAACTCTTTTACCTCCCAATAAATAAAAGTGCATTGGTGGGTGACTGAATAAGGTAGAATTACTTGTGGCAGGATCAAAGCAATATGGCTTTAAGGAAGTCTGAAGTTTATTTGTCTTCAGTATGCTTCTCCTCTTTCTACTAATATTGAGAGGAGAAAAATCCCTCAGTTTACTTAAGAATAAAATATTCAGTGTGCTACATAGCAACTTCTAAATATTTCCTTAATGCTTTACTTTGTGCTCCTCTGCACCCCAGCAGATGTAGGTATTTCTCATGGGGTGTTCGTGTTAGTACTAAGATAACATACTGAAGAGAGATGGGCACTGTTCTCTGCATGATTGAGTGGAGGCATTTAAACTCTGCTTAGCTAGGGAGGTAAGACCAGGTGCCTCCATGATCAGAAGGAGCAGATTTTGCAGAATGTGTTGATGTGGATGAAGAGAACTGCAAAGTTGTGTCTTAACTGCTCAGACTCATGGAGGAGATCAGTGAGTAGTTTTGTGTGGTCTCAATCCTAGAGTTGGATCCTCGTTGTGTACCCAAAAGTGAGCAAAGGAATGCATCCTGAAAGTAAGCAAGGGCAAGCCACTTTTCAGCAAAAGACAGAGTAGTTAAAGAAAAGAGACCTCGTTGTGAGTTTCCAGGTTAATCTGATTCCTTCTGTCATACGTTTTGGGCTGGAAGTGACTTTCTTTTATGCCATGGTACAAGGTGACATATGGCTTGTGAAGCCCAGTTCCTCTTGAACTCTGGACTTGTGGGTACATTCTGATTGCCCTTTTGAAGAGATGCCTCCCTTAAAACATGGGGGGAATACCTGGCAGCAGTGTAGGAAATGTGGTGGAAATCCTGCAGGAATTACTGAAGAGTGAGAAGTGTACTGTGTCTTCTGCTGACCTCTCTGGTACTTCCTGTGACCACAGTTTTCTGCATTACTAATTTTCTG
>VWYO01028430.1:1355540-1429388 GCA_013400275.1 Rhadina sibilatrix | reverse complement strand
AAAAGGAAAGGAGTGTTTCACTGCAGATTAAAGCCTCATTTATTGTTCATGATCAAGTTTTTAGCCAATGTAAATTCTTGCTTTAATAAGAGGAGGATGAAGAAGGGAATATATGCACACCTTCCATTAGATTTTGATTTTTCACATCAGTTCTTGCTGCCTTTTACCTATTCTTTTACCTTTTACCTTTTCTTTATTTCAGTCACCCAGGTAGAAAACTTGATTGTAGTCTTACCATAGGGTCTCACTACTTAATCATGAATGTAATGATAGTTTATATTTTTAGGTAAGGCAAGTCCTGCATGGTTGAGATAATTGCAGTTGTATTGCCCACAGTGATGAATTATTTCTTCTGCTCTGAACCATGTGTCAAACCAGTGTGACAGGTTTTAATAACAATGTCCTGTTAATAGAAATGATCCTTTTGGAACATTGACATAAGATTAATGAGCTGGTGTTGCACACTGAATGTGATACATTTCATGGAACTGAGCAGCACCAGTAATTGAAGCAGACTTGAGTTTTTCCTTGTCCTTGGAAGTCCTTTGCCTTTCAGGCAATGCTGAGTTTTATAACTGCAGAGGAGGAGTATTTGATGATAGGAGAGCAATTTAGGTGCTTTACAAAAAGTTTGACTGACTTAGTATTGAAAAGAGCACTGTGTCTTGTTTTCATTCCTTCCATTGCTCTGAGGTTTGAAGGGTTATTTACATGATGTGTACTTACTTTGAGGGGCTTCAGTTTCAGTTTGTATGGTTACAAACATAATTATTAGTGTAAGGGTCACGCATCAGCTACTGTGTGGCAACAAAGATAAGAATTTGTGAAGTGTCACTTCCTACACAGTGGCTGATGTGCATATGTCTTTGTTTTTTTTCTCCAGAACATGGTAATAATTCTTGGCAGAAGAGAATTGTTGCAGCGTGGAAGCACAGAACCTTGTTTTCTGTTCAGTTAAATACATTTTGCTAGTGGCACGTAATAAGTGGGGTTAATATAATTAACAAAATTAATTACAATGTACAATTAAAATGTACAGTTTAAATTCATCTTATTGTGTAATAAAAATCTGTTTATGTGCTTGGAGATGTTAACATACAGTAAGAAATACTTCTTAAGGTCACTAAATGCTTTCTTTGACTTTGTCCTTTTTTTATTTGCTTGTTTCATGTTTCTTATGTATCTGTTTGATGTAGATGCAACAATGAGAGTCTGCACAAGATGCCAGAGCACTGGCTAAGCTGTGTGTTAGAAGAAATCAAATCTTGTGATCCTTCTTCCACACTGTGTGCAACCAGAAGGAGTGCAGGAATTCCATTCTACATACAGGTACCAGCTAATGCCACTGCCTCAGATTTAAATGTATTCTTCAGAAAGACATTTAAAAAAAGGAAATTACGTGGGGTTTTTTTTTTCCCCCCAATCCAACCCCTTTGGACCAAAGAGTTGTTTTTTCTTTTTTTAAAATACAGACTTTGATTGCCTTTGTGCAACCAAGAAGCTGTTTGTAGTGGCACCACTGTTCTGTTGACTCTTGAGATTTTTTGTTTGTGGTAGTATTTCTAAAGACTGTGTTTAGGCTTTGTGTTACAACTGTAATAATTCTGGCAAATTCATAGATTAATTCGTGTATTAAGTTAGGCTTTGTTAGCCATGTAACTATGTGCTATTTCAGTGCAAAGTGGGATGATGGTAAAATACGAACAGACCTTCAGAGAATTGTAAAATGATGATTTATTAAATACTGGAAAGAACTTGGGAAGGCCATCAACAGTAATAAAGCACAAGTAATAGTGTCACACTAACTAATGTTGATTGGCAGTCTGAAGTGCAATGAAAACAGTGGATTACTGAAGGCCTCTCTCTGTGAGCGTGGGGCCATGCTCCCACATTCATCCCACTCCCTGTGTTACCTTCAGCTCCATTAATCCCAGCCTCTTTGACTTCTGCCAAGTTCAGAACTGATGGCAGCATGGCAGTGTTTTATCTCTGCTTGAAGTGTCACCTCTTGCTGAGTGCCCCACATTAGTATGCAGCAGCTCATCTACATCCTTGTGGGGTCAGTTGCTGCAGAGTTGCGTTTGCAGATTACATTCCACCTATTTTCATTCCTTTGGTCCTTAAAGCAGTCGTGTTTGCTTTCCCCTAAATTAACCTCCACGATCTTGATTTTCAACCAGTTTTCTGTGACAGGAGTCCAAGAGTAACTATACGATTTGTAGTTTTCTCCACTCTCTGAAGTACAGTCTCAAGCATGTTCCAAGGATCTGAGGGACTGCTGAGAGCAAGCTCTCACTGCCAGAATAATTCATCTTGCTTGTTTTCCACTCTGAGTTTGCTCTGAGAAAGTTGAGGCAGCCGGCTTCTGTCTGACCTCTTATGTCAGTCACAGCCTGCTCCTGGCTTTGCTAGATGTGTGGCAAGGCAGCAGAGAGCAGAAGAGGGCCACTGGTTTTAGAGACATATTTCTCTTCAGTTTCAGCAGTTAAATACCTTTCTCACTTCTAAGAGTAAGTTGTCTGCAGAAGAAATTTGATGATTTCATGATTAAATGGTTTCCCCATTCACACTACACAGTTTGAATCTGGTGGACTTTATCTAGTTTTAATCTTAACAATGTGGAAAAAACCCCTTGTTTAAATCTTTTTTTTTTTGTAAAAAGTTAGGTTACTGTAAGGACTAGGTGGACCCAGTGATATCCCACTGCAGAAAATGTGTGTAGTTTACAGTTGGCCTACTGACTCCACAGGACAAAGTTTGCACTGTGCCACAGCTCCATGGATAAACAGGTCAGAGGCTGTTTTTTGACAGCTCTGGAAGAGTACAAAATCTAGTCAATTAACAAGAAAGTTTGAAATTAACATTGGGATGAGTCTGAAATAAACTATTTTCAGATGATAATTTTATAGTTAAGAGAGGTGTTGTATTCTTTGGCAGTAGTTTGGAATGTGCCCCTAGACACAATTGAATGAATTGAACCTTCAATGCCATGTGGCATTTGGATAATAAAAATACAAGTTATAAAGTGTATCCTAACAGTAGTAAAAGAAGGTTGTTTTATTAATGCACTGTGGTTTCTTTGCTATTTACATCCTGTAATGTGTTCTTGTTAACCTGAAACACATCTATTTTAATGAGAATATATAATTTTAAGGTTATAATTATTTCATGACCTCTTTAAAATAGGAATATTATTCCTGAATAGTGCAAAGATACAGCTCCAGTTAGTGGATGGGAAAATATGATTTTCAGCTTTAACATGATGAAATTCTAGTCTTCAGGTCATTCTCCTCTCTCTTATTCTTCATGAGCACCCTTTTTTCCCCCAGCTGCCCTCTTTGTTTCTCCTATCATTAAAGATACGGATAAACTGACAGAAACTACTCCTGGGTTTCTGCCTAAACTCTGTAATTCATTTGCTTCTTACTGATGCTGAACAGGCCCCAAAGCACAAATGTATTGGCAATAAACTATTTATGATTATCCATTTGTCCTAACTTGGAAAAATTCAACAAGAGCTAGTAGATAAAGAGAGAAAGACTGTTCTAAATTTGGTCCTGAATTTTGGAGAAGTAATTTAGAGTATTTTCATCTCAGCTGGATGTCCTATCCACTGAAATACTGTTTGGCGATGGATGCATCTCTTCCTTTTTTTCAGAAATGTGCTGCTTGTTTTATCCTGTGTTGCAAACCAGAATTTATTATTTGGCCCACCCTTGTCATCTCAAATAGGTGTTATTAACCTAAAAAAATCCATTCTAGGGAATGTAAGTATGTATAGTACAGCAGACACTTTTGATGTCCAAATTGCTGTTGAACATTTTGAGCAAAACTGAGTTGAAACTGAAACTTCATTTTTTACAAATTTTTCTTAGTCATTCTGTATGGTCAGAGGCTAGGCTATGGTATGATAAATACATACAGGAATAACTGGTAATACAGAAAAATGACTAGAAACACCTGATTTTTTAATTTTCTGTTTTCCTTTTTGTAGGCTCTGTTGGCATCAGAACCAAAGAAGGGCAAAACAGATTTGCTAAAAATGACAATGAAAGAATTGCTATCTCTGGCTGCACCTTTGGATGAATCTCTAAGTGTAATTCCACAGGTAAAATTCAGCCTCTCATCAAAAGGCAAATGTGAGAAGTGTGTTTACACTATTTCAAGCAGTGAAGAAAAGCATGTGTTTTATGAGGATATTCTGTTCTTACTATCTATAGCTGGATTTTAGAATGTGTTTGCATGTGCAGAGGTTAGAAAGTTACTGTAAAACATACTAAAATTGCATTGGGCATAATCCCATAGTTTTTCCCTAGTACAGCAAATGAAGTCATATATGAGCAATTTACTGCCCGAAGTATATTTCTAAACAGATAGATAAGTAACTTCCTTTTTACAAGTTTGTAAATGAGCAAGCAAGCTTTGCTTACATTTAAAGTAAATAAATGAGTTATTTATGCATGAATCATAGTAAAACACTACATGAAAACTGATTTTAGTCATACTTAGTAACTTCTAAAACTTAAGTACATAGATTTGGAGTACTAAAAAAACTTACTTTGAAGGCAAGACCTTTATCTTCAAAATGTTATCATTTACTTTCTGTTTGTAAGGCTGTCCTAATGAGTTTGCCAGATTTTCTGCTGGTATAAATTCATGTAGCTTTGTCCAAGTCTGTGAAGCTACGTGTATCACCACCTTCCCTTACAGAGAGTAGAGAAATATCAGAAAATGCTCCACATGGTAAAGCAAGCCTGGCTGTCAGTTTTAGCTTAATATTGCCCTCCTGTGAGTTGAAGTTTATTTTTTCTCACAGTATCTACAGCATGTCAAGAATGTTGGAAAAGATGATTCTGAACTTCAAAAGTTATTTTTACAGCCATGATAAGCTAAGGATAAAAGAATGTTGGCCTTCACTTGCAATGCCTGGACTGTAGTTGTTAGAGGAATATATTTTAAACTGTAACTGTTATTAACAGTGTTTACTGCAGCACTATTTTAGTGCATTTTTAAGCAGCACTATTTCTTGTGTTTAATATGAAAATAAAGTGCTGTAAATGTGCATATAGATTGTTTTTGCTTTGCATGTTCACTGTTGTAATCACATAAACTAAATTTAAGATTTTTTTCTGATGAATTTATATTTTTCATATATTTCTTCTCTCACCACAGGTTCATGCTTTAAATATCCTCCGGGCGCTGTACAGGGATACACGTTTAGGTGAAAACATCATGCCTTATGTTGCAGATGGAATAAAAGCATCAGTTCTAGGGTTTATGTCACCTGTCTGGGCAGTAAGTTAAGTCTTGATTTTGCTTCTCTAGTTTAACAGGATATAGAGTGGTCGTGTTGAGTGAAGCTTTGGTCATATTTATAACTGGCAGTACTACAATTTCGGGAATGTAATATTTTAAGGTACAGTAAAAAATAATACAGACCTGCAAAAGAGTCATAATTTTGGTCTTGTTTTTTGGCTTTGTTTAATTTTTCTTAATGTGAAATGCTGATATCCACAAAAAGTAAGGACAAAGATTACCTTATAGGTTAAAGTCTCTCTGGCTGTAAGATTTTGAGTCAGTGCACTCAGCTAGTAAGAAGTGCATTTGCATTTATTCTGACTGTTCTTTGCTCTTGAATTAAAGATCCCATGTGGCATATTCAGGTGGAGCACTTCATGATCTGCTGTGCATAAGGGTGAATGCATTGAGCCACTAAAAATCTGGGTGCATTCCTTATAATAAAGATAGACATTTCCAAGGAACCTGAACTTTGCAGTAGTACCATCTTCATTGGAAAGATGCTCTGCATTAATAGTTTCCATGTACTGACCTGTAGCATGCTTTTCACTCAGCAGTTATTCTATTTGGCTGTACATTAATGGCTGTATTTAAAAAAAAATCAGGCATTTCAAAGGGGTTTCTAAAACAGAGTTCTTATTTTTCCTTTAGGTACGAAATTCATCTACACTTCTTTTTAGTGCTCTGATTACAAGAATTTTTGGAGTTAAAAGAGGGAAAGATGAAAATTCCAAAAAAAATAGGTAAACTTCACTTCTTATGGGTTACAAGTTTGTGAAACATGGCCTTAGCCAACAGCAATTTGAAAATGTTGCTTGCTTTATGGATATATTTGAACCATGATGTTACAAGAACATCTAGCTGTGCTTAAACTGGGCTGCCAAGAAGTAAGTGGTAGGGCCAAAAACATCTGCTCTTAAACACAGAGTTAATTTGTAATCATGTGCAATTTCACAGGAGTGGAGTGTTGCTGAGAGGTTTTGCTACCAGTGGCTTTTCCAAAAGCCTGGGGCTCTCATGGTCACAAAACAGACCTACTGCTCTTGAGACCAAAGAGAAAGGGGCTAAAATAGAAGAAGACCAGTGGCTATATATGTGTTTTCTTCCTTCTAGAGCATGTGTGGAGTTAATTTCACCCCTACTAATGTGAGGTTCTCCCCCTTAGTCTTCCTGCTCTAGAATACTGTTCATACCTCTTTCCTCCAAGTTCTAAAAATTGCATCTTGCAGAGCCATTTCTCTTCCAAGGGATTCTGCCCTTGCATTCTGTAGTTCTGCTTCAAATCCCTTACTATTTCACTTTATGTGAAACCAGTTCTTCTGTGACTCTTAAAACTCCCCAGTCCTGTGCATTCCAGTTTCCTTGCACCCTCCAGTTACTGCACAAGGACCCCTATGTTTTCTTTGGCCTCTTCCTTCAGCTTTTTCAGCAAACGAAGCATATCCATGCCCTGTGCTCTGTAACTGAGGTTTCTACCCTAGGAGGGATGTGAAAATAACCCTGGATGTAGAATAAACTCATTAAAAATATTCCTGGGTAAGCCCGTGGGGCCATAGAGTGGTCACGGTGTGGATATTATGGTAACCATTTCAGAAATTCCTAATGGATCTTCACATCACAGGCAAGGCATGCAGTTTCTGAAAGAAGGCAATTGTTACAATTTACCTTCAAAAATTCCAACCTTTTTATAGTGGTTCCTTACTGTTGATCCGTGTCACTAATAAAATTTTCATGCATGTTTTGAAAAACTAAATGTCTTGGGATGATACTGGTCTGTCATCTTTTAGATGCTATGTGGGTTCCATTTTAGCTGTGTGAAATAATTGATTTCAGGTGTCACTTGAAAAATTTAGTTATTGTGCATATATGAACATGAGGAAGAAATACAGGTGGGAAACTGGAGGGAGATTTCCTTTAGAAAATAACTCTTTCCCCAAAGCAATTTGAAATGCTAGCTGCTCTATTGCATGAAATTATTCTTGTTTTGTCACATATCCAAGTCACATCTACATTCACTCCTGTAACCCTCCTGAAGCCCAAGCTGAGCAACAAAAAGTGCTTTTAATTTCTTGCCTTCTTACTTTGGTTTTACAATAGCAAGTTGGCTTTTTTCTTTAATTTTTATATTGAGCACTTACTGAAAGAGATAGACACCCTGCTTTTTTAAACTTGTATCTTTGGCAAAAAACATCGCACTGACTTCTGCAGTGGGGAGGCAAACTGGCTCCTCAAATGCATGCCAGTGTGATGATCTGTGGAATCTGAGATTTCTGTTTGTGAAGCTGCAGAAAGTAATGCATTTATTTGAGCATCTGTGAGTGATGGGAGATACCAGAACAAAAGGAAAGGAATCCTTTATGTGGCTGAATTAAATTTATTAATGACAATATTAATTTTTATGTAACTGGCCCTGTTGATTTGCTTCTCTGAAACTTTTTTTTACAGTAATTTCTCTGTAGTCATTTTGATCAAAAGGTGTTAAAGCTAGGCTGGCTTTCTTTTCTTCATCTGTTCATTTAGCAGTTGTACATTAAACACTGCATGTAATCACGTCTGCTGTTTTCCATGTGTGCTTGTCAAAACTGTGATACAGGGATTAGGAAGACACTTCTTAGTGAGATTAGAAGGTGTGAAGACAGGCAGAGATTTGATTTGTAGCTCCTGTCTTGCAGGGGAGCCCTGCAGGTGGGTGTAAGGTGGGTTGTGTTTGGGAGAAGAGAGGTCTGTCCTGTGGTTTGGCACCACGAGGTGTCACCGTTGCTGCACAGCTCCCTGCAGCCTCATGCCTGGGTGCAGCTGCGCTTGGCGCGTCTCTTCAGGGGCTTTGAACTCCAGGAGTGTTTTGCTGAAACAGAATTCATCTATTAAAACCAAGTAATTTTTTCCCCACTTCCAAAGCACTGGCATTTTAGCAACTTGGATCTATAGGAGTTTTTGTGAAAGTCACCTGGGTTTAAACTGCTTGTTCTGTTGCCTTGAAGATGTTTTGTTTACATTTTAAGAGACCAACTGTCCCATTAGGACCCTGCTTAGGTCTCCAGTTTACCTAATTTTAGATTAGGAGGCTAAATCTGTCCCTTTTGTGTCAGCAGGGAGTTAGGTTATTCTGGGCATCTCTCTAAAAAAGGATGGGCTTTTTGACTGGTTTCTCAAGAAGAGTTCCTATGATACTGATAGAATTGGGGTGGTATATGTAGACTTTCAGAAGGGAGCTTTGCTGGAGCATGAAGTATTGATGCAACTTTTTAATTTTAGCATGGACTAAAAAGAAGAGGAGTTGGTGTCCTGGGATGAAAATTAATATGTGAAAAATAACAACTGTGTGCAGTATTGCAAGTAGAAGAGAGAGGAGTTGTGTGCAAGCTATTTACAGTGGTCCAACACACTATATGTATTGAGCTTTCTCTTCTAGTGAAAATAAAGTTAGAACTCTTCTCTGGCAATTCTCTTTTGGAGCAGGACTATCAAAACTTCTAATGCTGCTGCAAGTGTGTGTGATAATGTCTTCATATAGGTGTATGTGTGTATATTTGGCTAAATGATGTTCTGAATTTCAGAGAAATTACATTTGTAAAATGACCTAGTTAGCACTTACTTGCAGAGGGTTTAGTTTAGATTTTATATACTTGATTTGGCAATACAATTTTCTTAAGTGCTATGATAACTTGAAATCTACGAGACTTGGAGTGAAATTCTAGCCACGTACATTCAAAGTACTGAGGAAGGTTGGAAAGAAGTCTTTGCATCGTGCCCGTGGATATTTGGTTACAGAAAGAATGTTGTACACAGATCATCATGGTGTGCTTTAGAGAAAATACCCCCTTTTCTCTGAGCCCTGCACAGCACAGGTGTTGTGTTGGTGCAGTCAGTCACTTCATACCTGCTGTGTCTGCATCCTAGCTGCTTGGCTAAGGTGGGATCAACTGCGAGCTGTTCCCCAGCCCCACTGCTGTTCAGCACTTCAGCTGTGCCCTGGGATCTGCCCTCCACCAGGCAGTGACTTGGGAGAGGGTCCCAGCTTCCAGGCACATCCTCTGTCTGGCTGCTCTGGCATCATAGAGTGACGTCAGTTGGAAGAGAGCTGAAAGAACAGCTTGTTCCAATGCCCCTGCCCTGGAAAGGGATACCTTCCACTAGAGCAGATTGCTCAAACCCCTATCCAACCTGGCCTTGAACATTTTGAGGAACAGGGCATCCATGAATTCTCTGGGCAGCCTGTTCCAGTGCTTCACAGTGAAGAGTTTCTTCCTAATACCTGATCCAATCCTGCCCTCTGTCAATTTAAAGCCATTCTCTCTTGTCCTACCCCTGCACACCGTTACAAAAAGTTCCTCTGCAGCTCTCTTGGAGGCACCACCCTGAGGGGCCCATTGAAGACCCAAGTACTGTACTTGGTATAATGTGAATTGATTGAATAGGACTTTGGACAGCAATGAGTTCTGTAGGCCAATGATTATTTTGATTAAATAGCCACTTCTTTTTTTCTTGTGCAGTCAATTTGCAATGTAGGTTTGTTCATTCCATGCACTTCTAAATAAGCTGGAGTGTAGTGTGCGCTTCACAGTTCTGTTTCTTTCATGGTAGTTTCTTTTTCATCTTAGTGTTGCTACAGTGTTGCTATTTTTGCTTAGTTGAATGTAGGTTCCAGTGTCACATAAACAATTGGGATGTCATGATATGAACCTATATATAACTATTGTGATAGCTAATGCAAACTTGAAAATCAAAATGAAATCAGGGTAACTTACATGTATGGTTAACTGAAATTAATTTTGAAATGTAATCAAATTTCTTTTCATAGAGGAATTAGCTTCTATCCAAAGGTGGTACAGTAATAAGAGTGGTACTTATATATATATATATATGTATATGCCAGATACCTTTTTTGTCTGTAGTACAATGCTAATTAAAGCTGTTACTGCTTGTTAGCAAGACATGCTTGTCATCAGACATTTGATGAGACTCTTCTTATTAAATTCCTGATATTTCAGTTTTTTTTTTTAAATTCACCCCTCCCCCCCCCATCCCCCCATCCCAAAGGATAAGCATGATCAGGAATTGCCTTTGAGGCAATTTGCCATTTGACTTAGAACAAGCTTCAGTCTTTAGGGTAATATCTGCTTTATCTGAAAATGAACATTTTTGATTTGGAATATAAATGTTGCAGAGTCCTCAGGAAGAGTGACCAATGGCCTCAGGTATAGGCTGGGATTAAAAGAAAGAGTGGGAACTGGGGAGAATTCCCTCTGCTTCTCTCACCTTGGTGGAGGAGGTTTCAAGAAGGAAAAGCTTCAACTCTAATTAAAAACAGGGTTTTAAGCAAGGCTGAAATGGTACTGTGCAGAAGATGGTTTTTATGTTTCATAACTGGTGTGTATATATTTGCATTTTGGAAGGAGAGAAGCTCCTAGGTATTTATAGTGTAGTGAAGGATAATGCATATGCAGGAAAATACTAAGTTGTCAATACAGATTTTCTATGGAGTTAATACTCAATGCTGCCTGGAATTTGAGTATGAATGCTACCATGTTTTCAGTGTTGGTTTAGATCTATTGGAAAAGAAAGAAAACTTTTCTTGCCATCTACATAATACCTTGTCTTTATTTTCATTTATAGCTGTCAATGGATGTGACTTCAAACTCTGGAAAGGGGAAACTTATCTTTTTAATTACAATAGGATGGAAACTATGTAGATGTTAACAGGTTATGAAGATGCCCTGCTGGCTGTGAGGCAGTCAACATGCATGACTGCCCTCTGCTTTCCTTGTTTTTATTGCAAGTTCAGTGTTCAGCACTTCTCAGTAAGTGTTTGCTTGCACACTTGAAGGTCACAGAGTAAAATCAAATTAACTTCTAAAAACACTTAAAGTTGGTCTATTTTTTCTTCTAAATTATTTGCTTTTTCTTTAACATTAAGGTTTTTAAGAGCATAAAGAATCACATTTAATGCTGTGAAAAGTTGGAGGAAAACACTGGAAAGTGAGTGTTCTTTTCATAACATTATCCCTAAATTAAATTAATCTGATTTCATCTTCTTTTTCTCTAAGCTATTTTTAAGTTGTAGCTTCAGATACACAGACTACATCGTAAGGACATGATTCCTGTTACATATACCACACCTGGCAGGTTAACACTTCTAACTTAGCACCTGAGAAGTCTGTCTGACATCAAGGATGTTTTGTCAATCTTAACAGCAAGCTTATTAGACATTTTCAGTGGATCATACTAAGCTCTGTAGGACTTCTGGGGTGGGTCAGTGTTGCCTACAGAGGAGTGGCCAGTCCTGCTTTGGGGTAAGCCAAAATAAACATCTGTGGTACTAGTGTGGTCAGGCTGTAGTGGCACATGAGTGTGGTAAAATGGGATAGCTCTTAGGTGAGTTCCCTGGAGGGGATGCTCACAGTGACTCAGGCCCTTAAATGCTCGGTGCCGACTTGGAGATGCAGCAGTGGCAGAATTCCCGTGTGCCAGCTGAGGTTCAGCTCCATGGGGAGGGTGGTGCCCATGGCCATGGCTCCAGGAATGCTGAGCCTCTTGTCCATCTCCAGCAGGGATGTGCACGTACAGCTCGATTCACAAAACCGGCCTTGCTGAGCCCTGGACCTCTTGGGACTGCATGCTGTGCAAGGCTTGGGATTGCTTTATCTTGGATCCTGGCAGTGATTCCCTAGCGGGTTTTCTCTGGCAGCACTGGCCTGTTGCAGCTCTTCAGTTGGAATACTGTGTCAGTGACAGTGAGGTTTCATGAGGTGACTGAGCCGTTTAAATGCCTCTGGTGCTTTTCCTCTGGCTCCTTCTGTGTCGCCTTTTGCAGCCTGTTCCCTCCATGCCACCTCAGTTGTTCTGGTGAATGCTTTCGAAGTAGTTATTAAGGATTTGTTGCAGTACGTTGCCTTGTGAGGGGATTGTTTTTCTTAAGAAGAAAAATCCCTTGCCCTTCTGTGTGCCAAAAATAGGCCAAATTTATTTTGTTCAGCTTTTTGTTTTTAATACTCTGGATCTCTCTCTTTTTTTTTTTTTTTTTTTTTTTTTTTTTTTTTTTTTTTTTTTTTTTTTTTTTTTTTTTTTTTTTGACTTTGACAGATTTAGGAGACCTAATCTTAGGACTGTCTCAAGAAAACATGCAGAAGTTCAGGCTGACTCAGATACTGTTAGTCTTTTGCTGATTAATAGTTCAATAACAATATGCTTGTTCAAACATTATTTTGAACAGGCTCCCAGAGTGCCTTTATAACAAGAATAATGATGATAAGGTGCTATTAACTTGTAAGTTAAAGGTAAAATTTATGGAAGTTTTGTGCAGAAACAGAAACAACTTGAAAACAAGCTCCTAAACAAATCTGTTTCCCCCTGTGTTATTGCCTTAATGACTCTGTTTATTTTGCAGGTCTGAGCTAAAACTTTAAAATCCCCTGTAGCAGAAAACAGGGACTTCTCGAGGCTGAGGATGCTCTCTGTATGATTTCTGCTGATTTTAGGAACACAGTGTGTGTCTTTCTCTTTTTGATAAAATACCTAAAATCTACGGAAGCATTTTTACTTCAAGGTCTTACCTTGTCTATAGAGAGTCAGAAAAGCAATAACCCACATAAATCCCAGTCACTTTTCTGGGGCCTAAAGCACACTTAAATCATTGGTGTGCAAATGTGTATCTCTGCTTTCCTGAAAAGGGAGTATCTTCTTAACATCCTGTCTTAGGTCAGCACCAGAAAATAGAAAGCTGAACGTGGTAAAATGACCTGAATGGAAGTTTACCCAAAGTGAAACGTCCTAAAAATATATATGCTGGCCCAAGGTAACTTCAGTTCATTCGTTTTAAATAAATTAGGGGCATAATGATAATGTTTGTTTTTACCAAGCTAATAAAATGCATTACATGAAACAAAAATTTATGTAAACTAGCTGCATGAGTAGGTAATTTAGTTTCTGCTGTAGTGATAGAAGTTTTCATTAGTATGAGTAGAGGTAATTGTTCTATTTTGATCTCTGCATATTATACATATCCCTTATTCATTAACATCGCTATGCTAAGTAAGAAGCAGCTACACACTCCCAGAGAGAAAGTGTGGATTATTTGAGCTGAAATTTACAATGCTAAATTTGTGGTAAGAGACTAAAGATAATGGTGTTATAGGCAGTGGTTGAACAGAATTCTTGGAGACTTTCTAGATATATATATATGTGCATATCTCTTAATTTTACTTATATTTCTTTGTGTATATTTGTATACATTTGTATGTACATATACTTACATGCACAGTTCGGTGTCCTAAAAAAAGTTTGTTAAAAGTAATTATACGTAAAATAATTATTTTAAACTCGATTTCCGCTATCGTTTTATATACATGCATATGTCTAAAGGTACACATATTTGTCTGTGTGTGTCAGAGTTGATTAACGTGTTGATATAGGTGCCAGCTTGTATCTGTGATGTTGGTTTTAAGTGCTGGTCCCCTGTTTTTATTCTGAGCCTTACATTTTATTGTATGCATGCTTCTCTATTTAGCATCACAGCAAAAGTGCTCTTGCAGAAGTGCTCTTCACAAGTTACTTTACTGAGCTATGTGTTGCATAATTATTCCTCTTAAGTCATGCTTTTCCTGATGTATTTGTTCTATGCAGGTGCTCTTTCCATACCTGATCACACAAAGACTGTAATAAATAGCAAAACAAGAGGTATAAGGAAACTTGTGCTTCAGAGATCAAAGCAAAGCAGACCATGCAGTCCTTTGGAAATCTTGGCTAGCTCTCTTGTAAATAAAAGTGCCTCTAAAGCAGAAGGTATTTAACTACCATATTTATACAGCTTTTGATTGGCAGTTCAGTTATTAACCTCATAAAAACACAGCAACATAAACTAGTACAAATGTTTATTCTAGCACTTCTATCTGAAGGAAAATGAAAACCAAGATATAGTGGCATATTCTTAGTTCCTTTAAAGTATTTATTTTAGGTTTGTGTCGCATAAAAGAATGTTTTTTTTTTCAAGTCAGTGAACTTAAGCTATTTTGCTTACTGTTCTGGGATTTAAGTGTTTTCTAATCACTAACAAAACAAGTGTTAGATTTACTGAAGGTACAGAGTCACCACATCTTTATTAAAGGTCCAAACCCCACATCTTTATGATGATGCTTCTTTCCCCTTCATAGTGTTTTCCATTTCATGCAGAGTAAAAATGAAATCTGAATTGGTTTTTGTAAGTGATTTGATGAGGTTACAGTAGAGTTGTGCCTCTTAGTCACAGAAGAGGTGTCCTGTATCATATTAGGTCTAGAAAAACAAGTATGCAATAATCTTCTGTATCCTTGCTCTTGGGCTTATTAGCCAATGCATTACACCCGTTTTTTTAGCAGTTGTTTTTTCCAGGCTTCATTGTGGCCTCCCACAAAATTACATGGCAGTTCTGCCTTCTATGGCAGCACTAAAATTCTCTTTTTATGTGTAAAATGTTTTATTGAAAGCAGTTTGTCATGAGTCCTGAGACAGTATGTGATTTCAGGAATTTAACTCTTAGGTATGTTCTTTAAAACAAAATTATCTGAGGCAAATTAAAATTTTTATATAATCTGTATTTCTAAAGGAACATGCCTGCTGCTATTGTCTCTGTCTCTTAGTAAGAATAGTGATGGTTCTCTGGTGGTCATCCAGAGGGACTGATAATCAAGAGCTTTCATAAATATATACTACTTCTGAAATAAAATTTTTAGTGATTATTTTATTTCTACATCAAGCTAGTATTTTAAATACTGTCATACAATGTGGCAAAAATAATAGTTTGTGCTGAATTAAAGACTAAGTTACTAACTTAATAAAAACCACCAAATCTCAAGAATTTTGTTCTGAGCAGGGTCTTTTATTTACTGCACTTACAGTGGCTTGTGATGGCCAGCTAGTGCAGGAACACAAGAAAAAGATTGATCTTTTAAAAAGGCCATGTTAAAGCCATGGTGGCAGAGTGGGAAGTAGCTAAGTGGAACCATACAGACTGTAAAGGGATCTCTTTGTCCTGTTTCCTTGATTCCCATTGAGAGTATGACTGCTAGCAACACTGCATCAGGTCAGTGGTGTCTGTGGATGAGTTAAAACCTCCAAAGTCTCAAGGACATTTCATAACTATTCTGAGTAACAGTGCTTCATTCCCCTTGCCCAATTTAAACCTTCCAAGCTATGATTTGTGACCACCGGTCCTTTCTGTACCCTCTGCAGCTACTGCAGGAAGATTATTAGCTGTCTATTCTTTGATTGCTTCAAGTGGTTGTAGGCTGCTGTTAGGTCTACCCTGGACCTTCTCTTTGTCAAACAGAACAAACCTGGCTCCTTCAGCTTCTTTTTACAGGGCCTGTGCTGTAGGCCATGCCCCTCTGAGCAGCTGTTTGCTGGACCCTCTCTTGTGTGTCCTAGTCTCTTCTGAACTTGGCAACCCAGAAGGTGATGGAGGATTCAGTGATGTGCTGCTGCTTTTGTTCTAATGAGCACAGTCCCAGGTGTGCTTTGCCCTGTGAGCAGTGAGGATGTGCCCTTGGCACACTCTGAGTTTGTATCCCCTGTAACCCATATATTTTTTCCCTCGGGGCTGTTGGTTTCTGAGCCATTTGGTTTTCAGTCTGTGCTGATGTTCAGGATTATTCATCCCAGGTGCAAAATCTGTAGTTTTATGAATAGTTCTCCTTAGTACCACTTTTGAATAATTTTAATTTCAATAATTTACATATTTGCCTTTGTGTTTGTATAATATTATGCTGCTTTGCTGTGTTTTAAAATACTAGATAAAATTACCCTTTGAGCCAAATGTAGTAAATTCTTTGAGTTTTGCTTCCTCTGTAGTTAGGACCTTTCTGTTTTCTGAACCTTTATTGCTGTTACTTGTCCTGTCATGGCAAGCAGATGATTGTCATATAATTTAGTCCTATTAAAGGAGCAAAAAAATTAATGTAATTCTTCAAGTATGTCTCAAATTAGCCTTGGTCTTTACCATAACCTCAGCATAAATCAATCTGCCATACATTTTTTCTTGGCATTTTTTTGTGTAGTTGAAAAAAACCCCGTTTCCCATTTATTTTGAGTTTATGCTTCTGAAATCTATCTTTATTAGCAGGGAAATATGCTTCCTATATTTTGAGATAGCATCTAACTGTTTAATAAGTGATAAGGGTCAGGGAAAGAGCACAAATGTTAAAATGGACAATTAAACCTAGTCCTGTCAGGTTAGCCTAGTTATGTTGCATTGTGGGATTTTTTTCATAATTCAGTGATACCAGAAGAAGCAAATATGTAAAATGTATATTGTCTATATAAATCTGTCATTTTGAATGGCAGTTTTGCCAAAGTCTGTCCTGGTTTTCAAGTTCTTTCAGCAGCAGTTGTCCTTGTAGTGTCAGGAGTAAGTTGGGTTCTGTTTCTGCATTACTGCTCTTAAACAAAGGATCATATGACATGTAGTTAATGATTCCAGTGTAAGGATTGGTATAACACAAGTAGATTCTACAGGAGACAATTAAAAATATTTCTGTAAATTCATCAAAACTATATTCTTGGTCCTGATCTAAGTGTGTCTTTTCTATATTTTTTTCACATTCCAGTTCTATTTCTTATTTTTAAATGTAGTTTTTTGTTGTTTTTCCCTGACAAATATCATGCATTTCTCAGCTGACTTGAGATGTTAGCAGTATTTGTGTTTCAAAAAGAACACCAGAAAACCATATCCCTCAGATAGGAACATAATTGCTGCAAATGGTCTTTTACATGTCAGTTACTAAAAACAGCTTACAAGGTTATAAAGCTTTGTTCTTCTGAAAAATCAATGAAAGAAGAGAAACAGGTAATCTCTGACACATGTCACAGTAAAATGATATGTATACCCCAGTGTCACAGCAAAATTTAAGTCTCCTGGAGTGTTCTCTTAAGTGTACAGCACAGTTTTAAAAAGAACACTGCAACGTTCATGGTTTTATTCTTAAATGTGTATTCAAATGCAGTTAAATATCCACTGGCTAACAATCTACTTGTTATGTATAGAGGTGGAATATTTTGTTAGAAAGACATTAGTTAAATAAACAGAAGTTAACCTTTGAATTGTGTAGCATCAAGTTGCTACTGAGACAAGCATGATGTGTAATCACTGGAGATGTCACAGTTTTCAGCAGTGTTTATGAATTGGTTCTAGAAGTTTGAATTTATTGATATCTCCACAAGCAAAGCATATGAAAACTTTAAAGCACATGATACTTGGCTTAATGTAAGCCACTCCAGGTTCTGCTCTGCAAAGTGATAAAGCCAAAGAACTGGTGCTAAATGAATGGAAAAACTGCTGACCCTCAAGATCATAATAAGGGCTTCTGGGTTAGGTTATTTCAGAAAAAAATAAAACTGTTTTTTGCATCTTTTCTGAAGAAGCGTTATCAACACTCGAAATTGTGCATCATGCTTAAACTAGACTTTCCCTTGAAATTTTATAGACTTAGTCTGCTTAGAGTTTCCTTTTTTAATTTTTACCCCTATCACGAGTTGGTTTTTTTGTAACTTAGCTGTGATTCAGTTCTTTTCTAAGTGCTTATTGCTAGCTATTAAATTCTGTCCTTCCTATCACCACTTGCCTTCAAAGTAACTTCTTGCCAATTGATGTGACTTCTATGTTCTGTGAAAGATTTTTCTTCCTCCTCTTTTGCCTGCTCCAGAATCTATTTAAGAGTTTGACTCAAGGGCAGGCAGAGGATTGGGAGGAGTGGTGGGTGTCGCTTGATTCCATATGACATGGTACAGAAGATACCTCTGTATTATTGTTTCTTGTTAATGGAACATCTTTTCAGGTGGGGAGAACTGAATGAAAATGGCAAAGAAACTCATGTATGTCTCTCTCTACATAAACATTCTTTGTAAGTCTTTCTTCTGAGTGCTAAGCCATGACTGCTGCGTCTAGCAATCAGAATGAAACCTTTTGTGAATGGATTGTACTCTGTCATCTGGCTTTTGTGCAGAATTGCTTGCATGAAAAAACAGTAACACTGTTAACCTGGAAACTCTCTGAGACATAAATATTGCATCTTCTTAAGTACTGCAGTATTCTGCATGCATGCAGTTCTTCAAATTATTTTTACAAGTGAATTTAGTAGGATATGAGTACTTCCATTAGTTTCTCTCTCAGCCTTTCTACATCAAAGCATTGTTTTAATTACATACTTAAACGACATTTTACATTTGGGAGACGGATTTTATTGTAAGCTTCATCAGCCCATTGATAACTTTTCTGTTTCATTACTCCCTCTCTCAGTAAAAAACCTTCTACCAGTTCATTGTTTGGGTCTCAGTAATCCCGTTTGAAATTGGGGATTGTGAAATTGTGCTTCTTCGAGTCACAAACAGGAAAAAAGAAAATATTATTACATGGTCTGTGGTTAAACACACTGTTAGAGATGATCTCTGAAGCAATATAAAAATAGTTTCAGCTAGACAAGGAGTAAAATAGTGGTATCTTAGGGCTCTTCTCAGTTACTTATTTTATAAACACATTTTAGGGGGAGTAGATGTAAATCTTGTGATCTGTAGAATGTTTGGTTTAAGACTTTAATTATGGTAACTCTGTTGCCAAAAATCTGTGTTTGAACAATGTCAGTGACTAATGGGAAGGTAGTTATCTGTATTTTTAATTTAAACCTATTGGTCCTTGTTGGATCTGTCATAGAATAGGAAGGAAAAGTTTGTTTCATGAAGACTGTTGACAGTGGCTTTTGAGTTGTTTTAGTCCACATTTACTTGATATGTTCTCCTTGTGAAGCCTAGCTCACATTTGTATGCCTGTGTACTTGCATGAATCTATTTATATCACTAGCATGCATGGAACATATCTCAAAGTGCTAGTATTTGTTTTTCAAAGGAGTATGTTTTTTGATGAAATTAATATAAAATATGTGGCTTACTGTCATGAATAGTGTGGAGGAGCCAGAACCATTACACTTTTTGGTTGTTCCAGTCTGGTACAGTACGCAAATAGTTGTGTGTACATGTTTCCAGAAGCAAAAAGCATGGTCAGCTTTAAAAAATGAAACAATTAAATTCCTCTGTTCTGTACTGTCTAGCTGTTTTGCTTATTCCCAGTTGTGCATCTCCTTGCCTTGACATCCCCAAGTAGTGGATCCACACTTAAATTAATGCTCTGTATTTTGAGCACACTTTTTAATTTTAGCACTCCTGATAATGTGTAGTGTTTCTTGTTTCCCCTCTGAACTGAAGGCCCAACAGTCTGCTCAGGCAGTTGTGTCTTCTTTTTTCTAAAAATGCCTGTGGACATCTTCTCTGCAGATACTGCCTGTCAGTGGTTTTGATTAGGCTGCCTTCTCCCATCAATAAGCTCTGGAGCAGTAAAACAAGTAGGAGGTTATGTAGGTTTTGTAAGTTGCCTGCTTTGTAGTTATAATTTTCTTTTCCTGTGATAAAGATTTACAAAACCATTCTAATTGCAAAGAATTTTGAGGCTTTGTAAGGGTATTCAGTTCCATTATTTATTACTGATTCAAATGTGGCTGCTGAATTTTTGATACATTAAAAATGGACCTGGTTAAAAGTAATTGTGAGGTATACTTGTATATAGTCCTCTCTTAAATCTCTAAGCAGTGGCCATCCATTCCACAGGAAATTTGACCCTAATTCTGCTTTTGCATGTTGCACTCTGTAGCATAAGAGATGGAGATGTCACAGCATTTTTGGACAGAACTTTTTAAAAACTGAATTCTTAGTGTTTTACATAGGAAAGTTCAGTAGGATGGGCTGTTGGACCTGATAGATCTTAGGTTTTGTGCTGTCTCTGGCTTTGCATCTTCAGTTTGCTACATATTATATGTGCAAAAAAATTGAAGTAGTTTTGAGGACAGTATTAGAAAAAATTGCATGTGTATCTTCTGCTTGAATAACCAATTATTATCAATATTGATGTCTTTAAACTATCCCCATTAGTGCTTCAGTTTATATTAATTCACAGTTTTAATGCTTCCATGTAATTTTTAAATCTGAAATCTTTTTTGTAGCTATAGCAGCTACTGCATATTCCTTGCTTTTAGTTCTAGCAGTTCACTATATTTTACGTATTCACGGAATTTTTCTTACTTGCCTTGGGAAAGTTTCCTGTCCCTCTTTGAACATTTGTTTCCACCTAACAGTCTGGTTTTGCTGTGTTTATTCTGTGGTCTGTGGCTAAGGCATGTTATGTTAGCTGAGTGCTGGAAGGAGCTGTGCTGATGTTTGCCATGTGCTCGTTTACTCGTGCGTGGTTTTTTTTTTTTGTCTGCTTATTTTTACGCACATTCAGTCCTGCCATCTCATCGTGTTATTTTTCCAAACCTGGATCTGTCTACTTATTGGAAGCTTTGCATCGGAGTCATGCTAACATGGAACATTTATCTTGGTTGATCTTGTGGCAAGCAAACTCTGTAGTTGGCTTTGTTTTTCTAATGGTGGCCTTTCATTTATTTATTTTTAAAGGAGGACTTTTTTTATCTGCATACCATATATGGATAATTACAGCACATTTAAGTAGTTCTTGCTTCGATGATGCTGAATGGTTTCATATAAACCATGAGACCATTCTTTAGCTGATCAAAAGATTGTAAAACAAATACAGAAGATTTCTACTTATGTCTTTTTAGCTTGGATGGATTTGCTGTTGCAGCTTTAACTGTACCACCTTACCAGTTCTGGCTAGGGATGAGTTCATGAGGTGTTTGTACATCATTCTGTTCTGAACATGGCTGCTCCATCTACAGAAGCAGAAATGTGGCCTGCAGTGGCACTACTGCCATGTGCTGGAAGCAGCGCTGTGGAACGAGGGCTAATGGAAGCTCAGACTCCTCTGCCACTGCATTTTACAAATCTTCCATGAATTACTGCTCTGAGGTGCATTTTAGTATCAGCAAGCTATGAGTGTCTGTTAGTACATGTCTATTAAGTATATTCTGTTTGCTAGTTAGGACATGAGACATGCTGAAGCAAGTGTCATCTTCTCTTGTTCAACCAGAATATCATTAAAATAGTGTCAGAATTTAAGCTGTTGTATCTTTTCCTTTTTAGTGTGACTAAGATCCCTTTTTCCCAGAAAGGCCTGATCCCAGTTTAGCTGACGAAGTGTTAGTGAGCACACATAAAGACAGTTACTTAACTTGTGTAAACTACACTCTTATCACCATTTTTCATGAAAACATTATGCTTTATTTGAGAGTTCATTGTGTGTGTGGTTCTTGTGCCTCTCCAGCTTCACTGTAGCATTAGAAATACAACAAATTGGTATTTGAGTGTGACTGATTACTGCAGAGTGCTAATTATGACTCTTCTTCCTTTGATTCTGCAGAATGACAGGAAGGGAGTTTTTCTCTCGGTTTCCAAGTCTTTATCCTTTCCTTCTCAAGCAGTTGGAGGTTGTAACCAACACTTTGAACAGGTAAGATGATGTCTGAGAAAACCTTGAAATACAAAGTGAAGTGAAAAGGTTAAACTGACTTGTGTCACATACACACCCTACTGCCATTGTATACATCAGTGCTTCTTGAAATGATACAGTTCTAATGTTTTTGCTAAGGCTTTTTTCTTTTAACTTTGACACGTTGCATTAAGTCTCTAAAGACTGAACTACTGTTGACTAATTAAGAGTTGCTGTGTTCTTAGGATCAGATGTTAAGGAACTTATATTTTTCAGGGAAACAGAACCCGGGTGTTTGAGTGTCTCACATTTAACAATGAGGCTTCCCAGCATGTTTAAGTGATACGGGGTCACAGGCCTCAAGTAACACCACATGAACACTTCCCAGCCCGTGGCACACTCAGTCTGGGGAAGGTCCTTGATCTTGTTTTAAAGACTCCACAAATGGTGGCTGAGAGCTACAATTTGATCAATGCAGATGATACCATTTGGGATGACGCTGTTACCTCCAGGTTCATGAACTTTCAAAGTAAACCGGTGCTGGCTTTGTTTTTTCTTAAAATGCTATGATATAAACTGTGGAAATTGAGCAGCTGATTTATGGGTGAGGTTCAGCTGACTGTTTAATGGGCCTAAGTTGGACACTTGGAAGCAGGAGTTTTCACCAGCCATTCCATGTTTTGCAGTCTCTGCTCAAAGAGAAGAGGTTGTGTATATTCTGCACAGCAGTCCACTCTACCTGATGTTATAAAAGGTGACAGTGTGACTAGCAAATTTTGGGAAGTTTTTCAGTTGAAAAAGATTGAAAACTGCTGTCTGAAATGTTGGTTTTGAGTGCTTTTTCAATGTGGATTAAGAATTGTATCTTATTAGTAGTTGTTAAATAAATCAAAAAGTATTGATTTTAACTTGGTTTTCTGATTGTTTTTACTGTGTGAGTAGTAGACTCTTGGTGTCAATGACAAGAACTATTCTTTAGTAAAACATGTTATTTGCCAAACACACATTTCCTTTCAAACTGATAAAAGTACTTTTTTTAAACCACTTTTTTTGTAACTCCGCTCTCTCTTTCCCAGTTCTTAGAGAAACATCATCTCTGTAGGTTTTTAATGTTATTTAAAATTGAAGGCAGCTCACCACATTTGGGAATAAAGGAGGCTTGGAATAATGTGGGAAAGTGGAGGCAGTAGAGCCATGAGTGTCTTCATTAGAGGGGTCCCCTGCAGAAGAACTGGATGCCATATTTGATCCCAGCAGGATTTGCACTCCCATGTAATGATCAGCCTAGGATAACTCCTTGAACCAGAGATGCAAAAGACTATTTTGTGGGGAAGAGGCTTAAGACTAGCATGAAGGAGGATGCTTTTTTTTCACCAAATGCTTCTTACATCTTTTTATTTAGTGAAGCTGAAGAGTTGAAAATCCATCCAAGCCTGTTTCTTTTGCTTTTGATCCTGGGAAGACTGTATCCATCTCCAATGGATGGCTCTCACTCAGCACTCAGCACAGCACCATTTGTCCCCTTTATTATAAGGTACAATGATTTTGTAGTTGTTTATATGTGATGGGAATTCTTTCTTGCAACTTTGGAATTTTTTTTTTTTAATAAAATGCCTTTTTAAGCTTCTCCTCAGTTTTAATCCTTAAAGGAAAAATTGTATTCATTGATTGGACTTTCCTATATTATTAATACTTGTTTTGGAGAATTAAAAAGGATAGTGACTTATGCAAATCATTGTATGACTTGTTTTTAAACCTTCATCTGCAAATGCTGTATGGCATCACTGCTGCCAGTGAGAGGGTAGATTAAAACTGATGAGCTTGACAGATTTTAACAATGCAAGATTTGTTATACAAGGTTCTGATGGTTTTTTTTCAGTCCTGCAGAACGATTGTTTGCAAATCATAAATGTGGTGTCTGATGGTTAGATTTGTAGATGTGTGTATGTATCTGTTTCCATATCCATCCATGAATGTAGGTAGCTAGATGAAGATATGGGTCTGTCCTTTATCTAAGGTGTTTCTAAGACGACTTTTCAAATACTTATACAGTGTAACTTTCATTTATATAGTGGTTACAAGATATTCAGCAGATATTTTGCTACTCTGTATGCCTCCTCTTTGGGATTAGGAGCCTCATAAGGGAACCAGGGCTGTGGTGGATAGGGAGTAATGAGCATCACCAGTATTTGAGAGAAATCTTGCTATCTGTGTCAAAGCTTCAGTGCAGTAGGGTGAGAAACTTATGTGCTTAATCTTGTTTGTCTGGTACTGAAACAAGACAAAGTTGTATCCTAAGATATTTTGATTTTTTTAAACTACTGTTTATGTTAGAAAATAGCATCTGTCTGCTTCTTTTTCACAGCAGATGTGATGTATTTCTTTCTTATCTTTTATGATGTTTTATGAATTTTTAAGAACAAATACTAATTACCATTTTTTCTGAAAGGAAAAAAACTGCAGTAGGAGTTTTTAAGTACACTGTATTTAACAACTAAATATGTTTGGCTTTCTGCCATGTCTGAATCTTAAATGCTTTTTGGGGAAATGTTTAAAACTATTTGTTGCATCAATAATTGACTCTGTTTTGATATCTTTATTAATGCACTGGAGAATGCTTGTTTTGTTGTTTGAGTTTTTGTTTGTTTGTTTGTTTGTTTGTTTTTTTAATGTATCAGTATCATTTTGGTTATTGCTAATAGATTAACTTTTGATGAGCTTTTGGTTACAGCTTTTTAGTTTTGTCTTTGTTGCTGTTGTGACCGCTACTTTTTGCAAGGTACATACACCAGCAAAATAGCTTACACACTTAGCTAGCTTATTATCTTGAGGTTATTTAAAGTCATTCAGAAGATGTGCAGAGAGAACCCAAATAAAATCTTTAAGTTGAGAACCTGGAATATTTAAGATGCTTGTACTGTTGGACCTGCTTTCCCTTGAAAGTGTTCCTAAAGAGGAATGATTCAGCAGATAAAGATGTTTTCTACATTTCCTTTCCATTGATTGTGGTAGTAAACGCTGTGGATGCAGGTGTAAAGCTAGCATAAAATTACTACATATTTGTGACAAAAATTTGTAGGTGGGTGTACAGACACGCATTTTCTGTCTTGTTACTTCACAAAATATTGAGATTTTTATGGTTGCCAGGGGACAATATCAAGGATTCTGCAGAGGTAAATGTACTTATGATGTAGCTCAGTGTGTTGAAATACTGGCTGTATTTCTGTCTACAGTCTTACAGCCCTGTTCTTTGAATGCTATGACTCTTCTGTTCATTCTGACTGCATTTGTTGGAATATGCAGGGATGATTTATCTTGGTAAAACAAACACATTGCTATTTTCCCTTCTATTTCCTTTTCTGTTTTTCATTATGCAATAGCAAATGAACAAAAATAAAATTGTTGCCTTTTCATTTGGTTGTTCTTCAGAAGGTGGTAATGAAGGTTGTTGTGAAGTAACTGATTAGAGAGGCTCCAAGAGAAGGTCTGGTGCCAAAGACCCTGTGTACGAAGACATTAAATTGTGTATATAAACTGTTTCTTTGAGTTGCTCAGTGCAGTGTTGTGTTCTCCAGCATCTGCACATACATAATTACATGATAGTCCAGTGCAGCTATAACGTGTAATTGCCATGCCATACCATACCATGCCTTGCTATGAGATTTTTGTTTAGGATGGTGTAGCAATGTCAGGGAAGGATTACAGCCACTCGGTGAGGAGAGAGGAAAGGTGAGTGTGACCCATAACTGGTTGTAATACCCCTTCCAGGGCTGAGCCTGCAGGGAAGTGACATTCACTTGTTGCACTGAGAAGATGAACAGAATATTGTGTTTGCAAGCGAATGAGCAGCTCTGTGAACAAAACTGGGCTGAGCAGAAAGAATTCAAGTTGGGCTTTTGAAGAGTTTTACTAAAGCTCGAGTGGAATTTTCCATCTAGTGGGAGTTGAGCTGTGGTTGCTCTGACCGTGCTGAGATGAATTGCACAATGTGAGCAGGATTAAATGCTGCAAGGACAAATCTCAATCTCTGTGCACATAGTTGTTACTCCCTGTTGAATCAGGGCATTTGATTACCTATCTGCAGTTCTATTAAGCTATTTTTCCCCCTGCAGATGTTTTATTTGGAAGGGAACACTTTGATTCACAACTTATTACCTCACTTTTAATTTTTTTTAAAGAGCTAGATAGGTCTGTTTTAATGGTTACTTTCTAAGATGAAAGAATGTACAGCATGTTTTTGATTAACAAGGGAGGTAATCGGGAGGTAATGTTTTAAGTATGAAACAAAAACATAACCTCCCTTTTGCCTCCCTCTCCCTTTTTCAAAGACCTGTAATCTCTTCAGAATGATCTAGAATTGAGTTACCTTATGTCCTCTCGTACCATGGCATTGACAGTGTTTGTTTAGTGTTAAATGTTCTGGGCTGAATGCTCTGCAGGAGTAAAATGGGTTTTGCTTTATTAACTTGAATACTTTTTCACTAATGGAAGTCGCTCCATTTAAGAGTGTGAGTTCTTAATATTATAGAAAGTTTTTTTTTAAATTAGGTTTAAAATGTCAAACAATATAAGGTTTTAAAACCTTGTTGAGTGTATGTTGGAAGCCTTGGCTTCCACTTGACAAAATTTAATTCTTTATGAAATTTCCTCTTTATAACTTCAGCAAATAGATTTCAAAGCAGTGCTGCTTCTAGGTGTATTATGTTGCAAGAAATGTGAACATCTTTCCATGAAATTAATGGAGTTATGAAATAGACACTTTTCTTGGGCAGAATTTTGTAATCTGTAATACATCTTTGTGCAAAATGGAGGAGCTAAATTCCCAAGTGCCCTGATGCTGTTTCCAGTCAGGGATCAGGATGGGTGACAGTGGGAAGCACTTTACAGCTGTCCTCTTTCCCATTCTACCCTTGTCCATCCACCACTCTGGACTGATAGGGTTTTTGGTCACTGTGACTGTTAGTTAATGAGGGGCACCCGTGTATGGTGAGGAAGACTTTTCTGTGGATGGAGCATTGTTATTTTTTAATTAAAAAAATTAAAAGAAACCTGTAGCTGTTCCTAACAGAGTGTTTAGGGAAGGAGAGAAAAAAATTCTTATTATCTATGAGTTTTGGAAATATTTTCATCAGGGTTTATTTTAGCTTCCTAGTAAACAGAGCAGCAGACCATGAATTCTGATGTTCTCTGTGAGTTTCAGTTGTCTTACTATTTCACAAATGTGAGAGAGATCACTTAAGAAAAAGGACTCAAATTAATACTGCAGAAGGTAGTGTGAATTTAAATTTTCAGCAATCAGTAATGTTACTTGCATGTAGGTTGCTCATTTGAGAAAGTTATTCTTTGTTGACTTGGGCTTATAATTTTGATAGCTCTGTATTGAGATTAATTGTGTTAAATTATATCATGCACTTTGTCAGGTGAAGTCTGTATGGGCTTCATGGGAATGGGTCTAGGGTGAGATGGAATAATAAAGAAACCAAATTCAAATGTAAAATCAAAAATTTCTATAAGACTTTGCGATAAGTTCTAAATTTTAGATTTAATAAACAGCACAAGAAATAGGCAATTGGTGAAGTTCTAGTAATAAGATATCTAATTTGTTTGAGAAGAGCTTGGTGGAAATAATACATGTATGTGTATTTTATAAGCTGAAATTGCTGTTTATATAAGTTTAAATGCAGATTCCCTGGTGTATATTTTGTTTCACACATATATAATTATATATGTGGCTTTTAGTATATCCTGTATGGGACTTGAAAGCAGCCATCTGATTTTCTGTAGGCTGAGCAAACAAGGTAGCTGACTGTGCTAACTACATGTACTTCCTTTGCCTGCCTTCTTTTTTTCCCCTTGTATTTTAGTGTGGCATGGCAGCACTAGGATAATTAATATTAAAACTTCCCTGGTTTCAACTATCATTTCTGTATGACTGGGCATCTTCCCAGGGGTCTGATAAGGGAAGAGCTTTTGTGGTAATGTCTTTTCATATTAGATTAAAAGAACTACATGTGTTTGTTGTGCAGCCTTGTTGTATTAAAATAGCTGATTTTGATTACAGTTATTTATGAAAGCATCTCCCTGGGTTCCATTATCAATTGCACATCTTCTCAGTCCTTGGTCTCTGGTTTTTTAGTTTCTTTTGGGTTTTTTTTTTTAGTTCCTAATGTTTGTTTAGTATAACTGCTTAGCATTATAGCTGTCTGCAAATACTGCATTATTTGGAATCCCTGTGAGACAGGGAGCAGGCTGTGACTCACTGGAATGCCATGTTCTTCTTGAGGAGGCTCATGGGGCTGACCAGTCATTGCAAGATGACAGGTATCCTTTTTATTACGGGCAAGATTCCCAAAACATGGGCTGGCCTAAACATTTGGAAAAAAGAAGCAATGTGCACCCCTAAAGCATACATTGTTTTAGATTTTGATTATATTAAATCTCTTGCTTGACATCTAAAGTGGAAATTTTGCATAGCTGGAGGAGAAGGGAAGGACAGGAATCCATTTCCCCATTGAGCTTATTGCTAATGAATTGGGACTGTCTTGGAAGTCTCCCATTTCTGCTTAGTCTATTCTCTGTGCAATCCTGATTGCATAGTGATTAATACTGATCTGTAAAAATATTTATGAGTCATTGTAAATATTTATTAATAAGAAGGGTTTCAGTCTTTTTCTTCCTTTTAGCAATTTTAAATAACAAACTGTAAACAGCCTGTAATTTTTTTCCAATTTGATTAAGTTCAAATTAGTGTGCTAGAGAAGAATGTAAAGGGTTTGATTGGCAGTAGGCAGCTCAAGACCCTTTGATCTACTAAAACGCTTTATTCATCTTGTACATTCTTTACTGTATTCCTGTCTTTCCCCTGAAACTGTAGACAGATGTGTCATATCCAAGTGGTGCTGATGGGAAATAACACAGCCTTTAGGTATTTGTTATTAATTTCTTATTCCAGTTCTCACTGTGTTCATCAGTCATTGGCAGACTATTGTCTGAAGCAGTTTAGGAAATATGCACGAACTGCAGGGAGCTGTCAGGTTCATGGGAAATAAAGGGTGACATCTAGCAGAGAGGCATTAGTGAGCACTGAGAGTAACTCTCTTTTTCCAGTGTTGCAGACTCCTGAAGAGGACCAGTGGCTGGGATCCTGGGTTAAAATTTGATATATATTTACTTGAAACATGATCCAGTAAAAAATATGATGGCGTGCTGAACTATCAACATATGATTGGTGAAGTAATTTTTTAATTCAATTATGTATTTAAAATTAATCCATAAATACTCATGGTCTAGATAAGTATCCAAAAAATAAGATTTAGCTTATTCTGGAAAAGTGTTTGCAAGAAGGAACATGAAAATGGAGAGAAATAATACATTACCTATGCAGAGGATGATATGGGAAACCAAGTATAATAATACTTTAAAATAGCCAATATACTTTAAAAAGAACAGCCTGAGTTTGAGAAGAGTCAGTACTGGGAAGGCATTTTAGCAGTGGGCTAGATACTTGTGGTGGGATGGCTGAAAGGGAAGTGTCTTTGAGAATCCAGATCCTTTGGGTGTTTTCATGGCTCTGATGATATGTTTTCTAAATTGCTCATATTGCAGTTTTGCTTACAATCATCTGAAGCTTTGAAAATCATCACAAAGTGCTGAAACTTGATTTTTCCATTCAACTTCCCTTTCACAGAGTTTGGAATAATGATAGACTTACGAAGACAAAGTAGTCTTCGCTTTGGTTTTTTCCCAACTGTTTGGATAGTAAGTGTGTGTTTTTCTTTTTGTTATTCTGCAGTTGTGAAACATCATGGTAACTATTCACAAATTAACCAAGTAGAAATATGGTTGTGAATGAAATTGTTTTTTACATGATCTTAAGTTAAGAGCAGCTGTTTTTTTTTCTCAAGAGTGCTATGAACCAAAATGGAGGTTTTACCCTCATGTAACTTAAATGATAGTTAAATAAACAGATATTTTCTACCTAGGCAAACTCTGAGATTTCATGATGGGGGTTCAAGAACAGATGCCATTTAAATTGTGTCAGCATGTTCTCTCGGAAATCTCCATTTGACAGGAACACATTTCTGTTTCTCTGAAGTTTATACCCCGTATTAGTAATAGTTTTTGTAGACTCAGATGTTAGAGATCCTAGGTGTTTTGGCTTGCTGAACCACAACAATTCAAGTTTCTGGTGTTGATTCAGCTTGGTATCAGTTGGCCACTTGTTTACATTAACCTGGATCTTGGTGACAAGAAGAGAGAAATGTCTATAATTTTTCCTTAGAAAGCCCTTGGAAACATATGGAGAAACAGCTCCTGGCAGAACTTGTGGACAGCTTTCACAAATAAAAGCCTGTGTACTTTGCCTGCATACTTTCTGCAGTATTTATGGCTACTCTGCTTCATTAAGTGCTTGTGTGGAAAATACTGCCCTTACAAAAACATAGAGTTTTATCTTAATTGCCCAGGTTGGAAGAATAAAATACTTAACACAATATATAAAGAGACTAAAAGTTTGGGCAACCATTAACTTAAATTTAAAGGAAATAGATAAGAAATTAGAGGTTTAGTACTGCATAAATAATGTGAAATTAAATTTGGCTTGTTTCTTTCTGTGGTTTTGTTCAAACATTTTCTGAGCTACATTTATGTGTTGATTGTAGATCTAAAACCTCCAGCAGTTGATAGTTCTGTAAAATTTTCCTGCTCTTCAGGTAAATATTGAGAAGCTGTATCAAGTCTCAGGCTTTTCTGGGTTTGTTTTTTTATCTTAATCTTAGATTAAAGAACAAAAATTATCTTCAGACTAATTACAATACAGGTTTCCACAGAGAAATAAGTTTTTAAAAGTAAATGCTTTGTATACTTTAATTGCTAAGAAACATGAAAAAAACAAAATGGAAAATGGTTGTGTTTGCTTAGAAGAAAAACACAAACCAAGGAAATCAATAAATGAACAAAAGAAGCTGTAGATGTGTAGCAAATTGTCATTGATAATGCAGGAAACCTTACTCTCCCAGTAACAAACAGGTACTGTCCTGCTGATTCATCTACAGCATAAGAAGTCCAAGTTACTTAATTGTGTGGAAGCATGAGTGTTATTTTTAATTCTATTTTTGGACCTCACTTAGCTTGGAAACCTGTCACACTGCATTTGAAGTTGCTAAAGATATTCCTTTAGGAGATAATTTGAAGGGGGAAAATGAACTAGTATACAGTCATGAGGAATGCGTACAATGCTCTTGAATCTTAATAGCCAAACTCTTGTAATAGAAGCTGAATTTGTTGCTAAATACTTTTCTCTCTGATCTTTTACCACCTTCCGTGTTTTCCCCTGATCTAATTTCTTGGTTTTAATTCTTGCTTTGGAACTGATGACATAACTTTTACTGTATAGCTGTGTCACAGAGGAAAAATAAAATCTTCTTATACTGTGTTTATTCAGAATCAGACAGAAAACTTACCATAATTTTTTCTAAGAGTGCATTTGTTAGGACCCAGTGGCACAACTAGCTCGAGGATTTAGAGTACTATCTATGTGATTTTTGTTTACTTATCTTTTTCAATCACTTTTATCTTTTAAAGGCCCTGGTGGCTGTTGAAATGTTTTAACCTGCAGGCAGAGGTGGTTGGTTTGAATTGCAAGGCCTTTCCTGACTCATGCTGCACTCTTCTCCCAAGCTCTTTGTGGTAGTGGTAGGATACTTGGTTTGACGTAGGAGCTCAAAGGCCCCTTCTGCAGAGCATTGACTGTTTCGTTAGTAAGCAATGACATTGTTAGTAATGCACAGATCATGTGACAACAGCCAGTAAAACCTGGAAATAGACATTCCTCTCCTTGTTAGTCCTTTTAACAACTGTAGGAATTATTTAATGTAATGAACATATTTTCAGCAAATTAATTCTACTCATTTTTTTTCTGTGACCTTTATCTAAAAGGTAATCCTTATTTGCATTGTTAATTTGGGCAATATGAAGTCTGTTGAGGGGGTGAAATAAGAAAGGGTGGAAAATAAGCACATAGGAAACACCTGCAGGTTTGTTTTTTCGTTTTTTTTCCAAAAGAAGCTTAAGATATTATTATTTACAGCTAATGTTCTGTTGTTTGTAGCCAGAGTAATAAATTAGATACTTTGATGTGTGCAGAGGAGTATGGAATCTTTGTGCCTTATGAGAGTTGGTCATAAATCATGTCAGTCAGGAGGGTGGTTCAGGATCTAAGTGTTGAAGCTGGAATGGAGCAGTGCAAATGCATTCAATTGAATCTACGGTTACACGGACCGAAACCTTCTCAGATTTATTGACTTTTTGTTCTTGATCATGGACTGTTTCAAGTAAACATGTTTACATCCAATTCCTCATGCACCTAGATAAACAGTACTGAGTTCAAGGTGAAATACTACAGTTGTTAATAGCCCTCAGGATTGAATAGAAGTGTATCACATGAGGATTTTGCAAGTTATGTTCTCGTTGCTGCCTTAAAGTGTAATAAAGTTAGGTTGGCATAATGTATGTTTTTACATATGACAACATTTTAGATACTTCCTAGATTTTAAAGTCTGCTTGTATCACAGCTGTGTGTAAAGGTAAGTGTCACATATTTGAAACACTTCCCCCTGCCACCTCAAGCACCTTTCAAATCAAAGGAGATGGAACAGTTTTAAATGCAGCTTTGCACACACATCCAGGGTGTCCAAATGGATGCACGACTCCATTGCTCGTATTTCCTGCAGAGAGGATGAGCCTGCAGCAGATTTGTGTTGTGCTGTTGCCAGGTGAAGCTCAGAGTCTGGATGGTGAAGTGCAATGTTTGGAGGTCCTTTTCTGCCAGTGTCCTGACAAGACAACTGCTGTCACACAAATGAAACTCATCTCAGGGATGGCATTGGGCTAAGCTGCTGCAGGAGGAGTAACCTGAATAGTTTCATAGCTTTAAAATGCTTCTTTTCTAAGCTGTTGGGTTTTGCTGCAGATACAAACTAAGTTACTGTGATTGCCAGAGTTGTGCAATAGTACTTCTTGATGCAGTTTGTGAGATTGCTTCCCGTAATGGTTCCTAAATTCAAGATAAAATAAATTTTTAACAATACAGATAGTAGACTCAGTGCTAAAGTGTATGGTTTGGAGCTTGGTATAACAATGAGTAAAAAGTTGCTAAATTTGGTTAGAATGTTATTTTTCTGTTGCTCAGTTGTTCTATTTGCGTTCAGTCTTTCTATCCCTTTTTAGAATTGATCCTGTTTAGTTTTGTTTACAGGTGAGAGGTTAAATGTAAGTGGTATCCAGTAAAAATCAAAACTCTCTGTTCTAGGGTGCTGCTAGAGAATGGAAAAACTAGTGTATGTTTTGACATTCTCCTGGCAAACTTCTTGCATGCTTCAGGAATGAAGCCAAGTGCCTTCAGAACATGAGGGATGTACACCTAAGTGCCTTCAGGGTATGCAGAAGTTCAGGGATAGGTCACTAGTGGGGACTTGGCATGACATCTGACATATGCATGTGAAAGAAGTAATATTTTTGAAATATTGTCAATGCTGTTTCTTGCTGAGGGGCGGGAATTGGAAGCAACTGATTTTCTTTGAGTGTTGGGTTTAAAAATAAATAAGTATTTTGAATAAATGAGGAGAAGCAGTAGGAATCTTAACCCCTCTCAGATTTGCGGAGCTATTTGTTGATGTGAAACACCTTCCATGCGTTCCATACATGTTCCTGTAAAGCAGATACTTCATTCTTCCTAAGCTTTTGTGATGCTTTTGTTCCTTAGTACGGACTTCATAGGCCTGCTGTTCTCAGGCTTCCCACTGAGGTGTGAGTCCCTGTGAGTGCCCTGCACCCCTTGTGACAGCCTGTAAGTATGAGGAGTGTGCCTGACACAGGTACAGCAGGTGTGTAGGACAGTGGCAGGCTGGTGGCTGGGCTGCCCTTTGGGCAGGCAGGAGCTGTGGGATTGCATTTCCCTCAGGCACAGAAGGTTGCAGAGCCGGGTCCACGGCATCCTGAGGGACTTCTCCATAACTGGACACCTGTGTGGATGCTCTGCAGGAAATTTTGCCTGTAACGTGAAACTCTTCTCTCCTCTCTAAATAGAGAACAATCACTTCTATTTTCATAATAAATTTGATAAAATAATAGAGTGAAACAAAATTTGACATGTAAAATACTGTATCTCCATGTATGTGGGTGCATGGGTTTTAAGTCTTTGATGTTCTTAGAAGACAAAAAAGTTAAAGACAGGTTATTTGAACGTATGTAGTAATTCATTGCATTGTGTTTGAGGAAAAAAAAACAACCCTCTTGAAGCATATAGTGTTGGAAAGTACCCTTGCACAAGTTAGAGGAAACTGGAATTTTACCCATTTTCCACTCCTGCTGCAAAAACATGTCAGATTCCTTGGGATCTGTAAAAGGTCATAAACAAAATTAAGAAAATGTGGTTCAGCAGAGCTGAACGAATGGTTGCAGACAACCACTTCTTAGGTTTCAGTTTACTGTGAAGTAGAATTAAAATGTTTTTGTTAAAAAAAAAGGAAGTTCTTTTAGGAATAGCCAAATTGAATTTCTTCTTGCATCTTGTCAGTATAGGACTGAAGCTTTTCCCTATGGCAGAGCTTCTAATTGTGACTATTCTGCTTTAGCATCCTGTTGTGAAGGATGGCCAGTCTGTGAAAAGGAAGTGTAAAGATGGTCTTTGTAAAAATCAGAATAGAACAGACAACCTTATTTGCAAGGATGAAAATGGCCTCAAAAACCTGTCTTTCTGGGGGTAGTTCCTCTCTCTAGTTCCTCTGAAGGAGATCTGTGTCTTTCAGGCATTTCTTGGCATAATGTATCATTTCAGCTAAGACTGTTTAGTTTCTTAGCGTTCAAAACCCTATTAATTTGGTTGCTGGTTCAAGATGGAACCTGTTCTCTCTATTTCTTTCATGTGAACTAAAGTACTACTTCGAATATTGATTTAAATTTGCTACAGATACTTGAAAATTTCTTTTAATTTTCAAAAATGTAGGCATGACACTGCAGGGTTTTTTGGTTTTGTTTTTTTTTTCAGCAGAGTTCAGAATTATTTTGGCAGGGGATAATCTCATCTACATGGGATTGTGTAAGGTGAAAATACATAGGAAGCAATTCTGGAAAGGGATGGGAGTGTTGGAGTAGGGAAGGCCATCTCTTCAGTCATCACAATCATCTAGGAGGTATCAGAGCATAACTTCAGCCGTACTGCATCTCCCATCACCTAAGACATTTGGCCTTTTATTGTCGAAACCCTGTAGTAGTTTTCTCAGTTTTCTGGGTGGCTGCATTGTTACCTGCATTATCCAAATTGACACATGGAAGAATTGCTGGCTTCGAAAGACTTTGCCTAACCTACTTAGCTGATTAAGGACTCTTACTCATATCAATTCAGTATGCATGCTACTGAAGTAATACATGACTGGTTAATGTGTTATTGGTAGCTCATTCTATATGTATTTTCATAAATCTACAGCCAGTCATCAAAGCCTTAATATCACGAAAAGATAAAGGATTCTTTTTGGCATTTGCTTTATGTAGAGTCTTGCATATTAGTAGTTAATTTTAAATAAAAAGTAGTTTTCCTTTAGATACTAATTATAAATAATGGAAAATTATTTTCCAGTATGTCTTTTATTTCCTGCCTTTAAACGTCCTAAAAACCAGTGGGTCATTTGGCCCAAAATTCAGTAGACACCATGTTGTGTTCTCGTGGAAACATCTGATTAACAACCTGCAGCTAACAGTTTAAGTCAAACTCATAATACATTTGAATGTGATTAGTAAGTAACATAAACATCCAGAAAGATGCTACAGGACTATATACTTTCTTATTTAATGGCATAATTGCATTATTTCCTTTTTTATTCTTTCCTTTATGTAAACACCAGAATTTGTGAATGAAAACAAATCCTCTGGCATAGCTCTAGCATGACTTATCTTTCACTGCTGAGAAGGCTGTATAGTGGATTTGTGAGAGACGTGTTTCAGTTTTCCTTGCATTATCCTTTGTGCTGTTTTAGGCAGCCCAGTGGATTGCTGGGTGACAAACAGCAGGTATCTCTCCTTTTTTCCAGGTGTGGGCACTCCCCCGTGTACCGCTGCCGGGAGATGTCTGGCCGGGCGCTGGTTCCCTTCCTTCTGGCCAATGAGGTTCCGCACACGGTGCTGGCCCTGCTGCGGGGGCTCCCGGACCCCGCCACGCACGACGTGCGCCACAACAGCCTTCATGGAACCCTGCTGCAAGTAAGCTGCTTGGGAGCCTTGCTTTGCATGGATTTGTTTTTCTTTTCTGAGCTTTTTTTTTTTTTTTTTTTTTTTTTTTTTTTTTTTTTTTTTTTTTTTTTTACTCTAGAGGTTTTTTAAAAAATTTTTGGTCATACTTGACAGCCAGATAACATACCGTGAGTTGTGCTTAATATTCACACGTTGTCAAAACATACCTGAAAGACTGCTTTTGAGTTGATTCTGTCAGATGGTAAATGTGGAATGCACATTTCAGCTGTCATTTGAAGGCAGTAAGCTGTAAGTAGTAACATTTATGTTTCATATAATGTTTCATCTCCAGAGATTAGAGTGCTTTAAGAGCAAATATCCCTATCTGAATGTATTTACAGAGAGATCTGTATGACTTGCCCAAAATGACTGAGCAAATCTGAGGCAAGGCTGAACTCCACGCACCAATAGCATTGTATATATATTCAGACTTGCTACTTACCCACATAATTATTTATTAATTCATTTGCTTTTCCTGCTACAGCAACTGCTTCCTGAAAGTGTGCTGTACAAGTTGCGGTGAGCTTTATACTGCTGTCTTCTGGAAACATTCTGGAGAACAGCTCACTTACCAGAAATTTCTTCCTTCTCTGTATATCATTCCCCTGGTTTATGGCAGTCAGTTCACTGTGTTTCATTTTTTAAGCTATCATGGTAATAAGTTACTGATTTTTATTGCCTGTTTTTCACAAGCAACCCTCCAACAAAGCCGTATTGTACATGATCAGCTCTGTTGGTCTGTCTCAGTTGGCAAGCTTTCTAGGTACACATTCCCACTGTAAGGTGTGTGCTGGGGTCTGTCTCAGTTGGCAAGCTTTCTAGGTACACATTCCCACTGTAAGGTGTGTGCTGGGGTGTGTATGGCTGTTATGATTTGGTTGTTAATTGTATCTTTTCCAGATAATAATAATAATGTATATTATTTCTCTTTAAAATCAAGGCTTTCAGGAAATCTGGGAAATGAGTGAAGTCCCTCTAGGGCTGTTAATGTCAACTTTACCTGTAAAGGATTTCAGGCAGTTGAGCCTGGATTTGGATGATGGTTGGTCACAGTGAAGGGTTTTGCAAGGTGTGGGATGGGCTCCTGCTCTAAAAAGCAGTCAGTGCACCTGATACATGCAAATGATTGGACCTGTGAGCTGCTGTGTCTGTGTGGGAAGGGGGAGATTGTCATCCTCAAATTAGCTGTGCAGCCCTGCTGTGTCACAGCTCCTGAAGTGCTAGGAAGAGAGAGTTGTCCCAACAGTGAGAATGAAATGCTTTCTCAATCCAAAATATTACAACTCTAATCATGAGGATGTGAACTGGCAGTAGTGTATAGAGTTAATTGCCTTCTTTTCAGTTACCTGGAAAAAAAAGATAATAATAAATAATAATAGTGGAGGGTTGCTATGAAAGAGCCCAAAGGGTGATCTAGTTTTTAATTCAGTATTGCTAAAACGATCTTATGCATAGCTGTAGGGAGCTTTCCACACCTGTGAGGTGGGAGATATTC
The DNA here is from genome assembly GCA_013400275.1 of Rhadina sibilatrix. Lineage (NCBI taxonomy): Eukaryota > Metazoa > Chordata > Aves > Passeriformes > Phylloscopidae > Rhadina > Rhadina sibilatrix. The sequence goes on along the minus strand of VWYO01028430.1, from coordinate 1,391,910 downwards.
CCAGAGTTTTAACCTGATTTTTCGTCAGTTTTGAACAGCTACTGGGAGCTACTGCAATTTGTACTGCACAAGGAGAGACCAGTGCTATCAGAGAATGATACTCTTCCAGAAAATGTCTGTGGTATTATAACAGTTCAGTGGTTTGGTTTCTCACATTTGTCTTGGACTTTGCCATTACCACTTATGAATCAAAGGTGCTCACAATCTTTATTTAATGCTTGATTTAATTTAGTGTGTGGCTGACGTGTATGGCAACTACCTGTTGTTAGTTTAAAATAAGAAAACATTCAGAAGAAATACTGTAGGGTGGTAAAGATGTTCAAAAAATGGAGGTAAGGCCACTGCATGTTTGTAGCTCCAAATTGAGAATGCCAGGTAGTTCAACCTGTAGTTAGCTGGCGCCTCTGGTAAGCAATACAAAGAGGAAAGTATTGTGACTTTTTAGGAGTTGCTGGATGCCTGGTTTTGGTTTTCTTTTTATCAGTGTTAATTGCGACTAGCAAATCTGCTGGTAAAGGCTTATTGAAATGTAGAAAATTACATTATGAGGACTATTGGTTAAAGCACTGTTTCTCAGAAGGCTTACTTGGAGAGATGGTGATCTGGCAGTGTTGAAAACTGCTTGCACTGCTTTTCCATGGCACAGTGGAGGATTTATCATCCTCCTTGATATAAAACCAAAACAAAAATCTCTACTAAAAAGAGGAAGTCTGTACAAAACTCAGTAAAATACACATTTTCCAGAAATGCAAGGCCAATATCTTAAGAAAATGGAATTCAGTAATTTCATTTGTTAGGTCACATGAGAAGCTACTAAGTTCGTTGCTTGAGTTCTTTATTTCAGTGTTCATATACTGTCAAGTTCTGAAAAAGAAAACTGGAATTATTCAGAATTAGGTGGCAGTGCCAGATGTAGTAAATTGTGAAGGTATATTTCAGTTAAGTTTCAGAGTTATATAATCTCTTCATCTGTTGCAAGCCAAATGTTAATTTATAAAAAGATCATTCAAAAACAGTTCAGCATGTAGTGCTTGTCCAGACGTGGCTTGGTTTTCAAAATGCTGAGATTGCCAAGAAATGTGTTTTTTGACAGTGGATGTAGGTGTGTTTCACTTCAGACCTCTGCATTATGTGAAAACATGTCTTTTTTTCCTTAGTGTTTTAGCTATGGCTCAGTTTGCCTAGGAATATGAATGTCCATGAGGATAAAATAATGTTATGCTTTACAGGTTTTACAGAATAATTCTTTTTAGGAATTATCTAGGAGGAGTGCTGCTGTTCTGTAGCACTTGGGGAGCTGATGATGTTCTTCAAGAAGCAGTTCTGCATCATAAACAAATGCACTGACTTGAATAAGGCAACTGAAAAATCTTTTCTATGCTTGATGTTTTCTTTATGAATACAGGTTCTACTTTGGTCCATAATCCAAATTGGCATGATCTAGGGAAGGAAACAGAGTTTCTAATTCACAAGAAAATGCAGAAAATTTGTACTAGCTTTCTTGAATAATTAAACATTTCTGGCTTGTTTTGTTTTAGGATCTAGGCTTTTTAGCTGATCAGCTGAAAGGAAGAGCTCGTCCAGAGCTTTATGTAGAGACTTCTGGAAGAGTATCAAAGTTTGACTAGGGAAGCCTTTATGTTTGTGAATCTTTCTGACTTTTGGCTGTTGCCAAGGAACTTACAAATATTTGGGCCATTTGTAGGTTTCCTTATCAGAGGATCAAATGTTCTTTTGGCCTTCTGCCTCTTTGGGATTGGAATTTCTGCAGTATATATTCCATCTTTCCAGAAGAATTGAGAAATTCAGAATGAACTAGGCAAGGCTGCCTTTTACCTTCACATCCACATTCCTAGGTTGTGATTGGGTTCCAGCAGAACTCCTCTCCTTGTTTCTTCTGCTGCTTTTATTGGGGAGTTTTCAGCAGTGCTCTCTCGGAGGCCTCTGGGCTGCTTACACAGTTCTGTGTTGGTCACCCAGCAGCTGCCAGGGTGCTTGAAGCCCCCATGAGGAGCAGGGGCTGGTGACACAAGGCTGTTTACAGTTGTCTGTAGAAGCCCTTGTCCACTTGTTCTGCCTGGTTTGGCAGCTTGTAGCAGACACCCTCTGCAGTGTCACCCACACTTCAGTCCTTAGCTGTAAGCTCCCAGCTGGGAGCTGGGAATGGCTCATCATCCATTCCCAGGCAAAGCTCTGTGCATTCCAGTTGTTCCGCCACAGAGAGGTCAACGCCACCTTCTCATCTTTCCTGCCTGTCCTTCCTGAAGAACCTCTATCCCTCCATTGCATTACTCCAAACATGTCAGCTATTGTATCTTGTCTCTGTGATCCCAGCAAGATCGTAGACTGCATCTGCACACAGATCTTTCAATTCCTCTAATTCTTTAAACCCTTCCTTTGAGTGCTTCAAAGTGAAGAAAAGTTACAAGGACCCTATAAAGATCTGTCCAGAAAACAAGGCAGCAACTTTAATTCATCTGGTTGTGGATTATTTATGATGATTAAAATCCCTCCCAAATGCATAAACTTTCAGATTGGTTTGCCAAGGAGAGCAGATGTTAGACTTCAGCTTTTGTTTTTATCTTGAGAGAATCAGTTAACATGATTGATGTTGGATTTTGAAGTCTGTATGATGTTCATAGATGGAGAATCCAGTTGTTTTTAGTACAGGGGAATAGCAATAGTATGACTGGAGCTTTCAGTCACAGTTCTGCACTCATTAGTTTCCAGGAATCTTTTTCACATTTGTATACTGGAAAAATCTGTACTCCAGTCAGAGTGTATATACCCTTACATTTTGTTCATATCAAGAAGAATCCATTGGGCAGCTGCCATTAATTGTGAACAGGCGTAATTACTGTTAAGGTTTATTTGTTTTTCAGATGAATGAATCTGCACATCAATTGACTCATTATCTTGTGTTTTATCAGTTTGATCTTCACATTCACTTTGGCAAGCCTACAGTTACATATTTTCAGAACACAGGGGATTGGGTCAATGAAAGTTATTAAAAGAGACGTGTTTTCATTAACTTGTCTCTGCCTTGTTGTGAAATGTTGAAGGTGCTGCCTTACTTTCTACATGCTGACAGTGTCTAGCTTGAGATTGGGATACAAACCAGTACAAAAAAGTTTGATCTCTTATTTGGCCATTCTGTTTGAACAGCTTTTTGCATTCCCTTTGGCATTTTTTGAGCATGGATTAGGAGGAAGGATGATTCAGTAACTTCTCCCTCATCACTTGCTGCTTATATATGGAGAGAACTACATGACTTTGTCTGTGTGCCTCCATTTGCTCCTTCACCAGGAGATGGATTGCACAGTCCAAGATAAAGCTTTTGATAGAAGTTTCTGGCTGTACATATCATTAAAGAACAGTTTCTGTCTGGAATCTGCTTTGGTCATGATGAGTATTTTACATTTTTGGTGTACTTGTACAAGCAATCAAACAACTACATAGAATAAAGTTAAAAAAAAAATTCCTCTGTTCGTCTGTCATGTTCTCACAGGTGGACCTTTCCTGTTGTGATTGGTTTTGGTCACTGCTGTAACTCAAAAGTCACAGAAATTCTGCTTGCTCTGCTGTGGTCCCTAGGAACATTTCTCTCTATCCCCCATCTTCTCATCTGAGGCCTGGCTGGTAGCTTCTCTAATTCTCACTGCCATCTTCCCACTTATTCCTGTTACTTTGTCACTCCTACTGATTTATCCTGAGATTTGTTCCCTGAGCATATGCCAATGTTTTGCATTTCAGGAGAAAAACTGTATTCCTTCTCTCTGGGGATCTGTTCTTAAAAACATACAAAATATAACTGGCAGATGAAACAGAGAATTTGTTATGCTTTGGTGCACGGTTAAAACTTCATGAAGATAAAAATGGAAATTCACTTACTTAATGTTGTTTTGAGTGTCAGCAATCAGCAGTCATTTGCTCTTCACAAATTGTTATGCTTAACGCTCAAATTTTCTCCAAACTTAATTTTTATCTGCAAAATTCTGTGGTGTTAGAGCAGCCAGCTGGTTCAAAGTGTGTGTGTGTGTGTGTGGGGGTTGATCTTTCCTTGTTTGGGGTTTTTTTTTGTGATGTCTAATTCAAATGGTTCTGTTAGGCATATGAATGCAAAGTCTCCTGAGAGGAATGTTGTTTTGAGATTTTGAACCTTTTTTGTTTGTATTTTGAAACAAGCAACACTTGCATCTCAAATCTAAAGAGCAGAATGAGTCACATTGACTCAGTTGCTTGTGACAGAAATTAAACTTATAGGAGATACTTGACTTCATAACTCTTTACATTATTTAACATTAATTTTAAAAATTAAACTTCATACTGACTTCATTGGGTCAAGAACTTGTCAGTTACTTTTCAGGGAACATCAGCAACTTACAGAACTAGACCCATCTCTCTGAAAATTCTTTAAAATGAAAGAATCTAGATCCCTTGTATTAAAAAATACTAATATGATTAAAGCACTTACATGGTGGGTTTGTTTTTTTTGTTTTTTTTTTTGAATCGGACTTTTATCATAGAATCATGTAATTGTTTTGATTGGAAGAGACCTTAAACATCAAACCCTGTGCCCTGGGCAGGGACGCCTTCTCCTACACCAGGTTGCTCAGAGACGCATCTAGCCTGGTATTGAATACTATGAAAGTCATGTACTTTTTTTGTTGTTTGTTTGTTTGTTTGTTTGGTTTTCCCTTGAATTTCTTGAATACATCACGGTTTATGCAATGGTAGAACTTTAATTTATCTGTGTCAACTCTTTGGATATGCCGATTCTTAAAATCTTAATGGAGAGCTGAAAAAAGTGATTTAAAGATGAAATAATTGATTTAAAGGATGGTTGGAGCCTTCTTTAGAGCAGCAAGAAAATCAGAACAAGAACACAACCTTTTAACAGTCATACTGGGTCCTGTAAAGATTTCTCTGAGTCAGGGTGCTCCCTCCAGCAAGGATTGATAGCACAAGCCTAGGAAAAAGAGTAAGGCAGACAAAGCAGCTGGAGAAACATCTGCATGTGCTGTCCTAGATTCCAGCACTTTTAAGCCAGAGATGTATAGATGTGACTTTTTGGAAGATAAAAATTCAGTTGTACTAATGAAAAGCAGCAATTCATGATGAAAGCATCAGTATGTTAGGTAGTTTAATTATCTGGCAGAGTTGTATTAAGACAGGTTGTTGTTGATGAAAGTAATGAAAGTAGAGTCTGCCTAATGAATGCAGATGCCTCTTTTCTTCCTTTGAGAGGAGGAGGATTTTAGCTGAACTGGCTCCAAAGGAAGGTCAAGCTTTAGGTATTTCAGATTGTGATCACTCTTGTGTTTTATGAGTTTAATACTTAAATACTTACTCAGAGGACTAAGTGCAGTTTAAATAGATTGAAATAAAGCAGAGCAGAATGATGCCAGAAGGAGAACTCACAAGCAGTCACTGGGCCTTCCTTTTATTGGACTGCATAGGTAATAAAACCCCACAGACTCTAGTGACTAGGGTGTGAGAATATGAGGAGACAAGTCAAATACATTTTGAAGTTCATTCTTGGATGCAGTCCTTGTTGCTGGGTAGAAGAGAGGGGTGTACTATTTATTATTTTCACCTAAAAATCCTTAGTATGAATTAGCAGCACTGTTGTCAGTGACAGTATTTTTTTTTCTTGTTTTTTTTTGAAGACAGTGGATCTCTACTTTGTGAGAGAATGAATGGGGAAGTAATGTATTGTTTACTTGGCTTTATTCAGTAGCCTAGAAACATTGTCTATGGTGAATTACATTTTATTTGTCTTGGCAGTAAAGTTTGAAGTGTAGCAGTTCAGTGTTGGCTTATAAAAACTCAATATAGTAAACAAACCTTACATTATCTACTGATCAAAGAAATAAACCTGCTAAAATTAAATGTTTTCCAGTGAAACTTCCTTTCAGCTGTTTCTTTTCTAACCTCAGTCTTTAGTGTTCAAGATAAGCCTTTACTTTTAAGATTAGTACAAAGAGAAAAGGAATACTGATGTCAAGTTGGAAACATTCACTTATATGGAACTGGTAATAACAGAACAGTTGTCTCATTTCTTTGTTGTAAATTTGTATTGACTGTTACAAAAGGGTACACTGATATAAGGAGGCAGTAAGCATTTGAGAATGCGATTTCTATCTATGAATGCAACAGAAATGCAGCTGAGTTCCAGGAATGGGAGGAGGCAGTCTCTGAAAGAAAGTCATTGATGAGATTTTGCCAGTGGTTTTCTTTCAGCTGTTTTTTTAATTAAAAAAACCAAACTGATAAAAAGACACGTAATCCGGCTGATGGACTGGGCAGCCCTGCTAGTTGTATAGTGCTTTGAGGTTGCTTTAACTGTAATTAGTAATGCTCCTAAATACCGTCTGTGACTTCCTAAGACATGTCACCACTTTCCAAAAGGACACAGATGTACACAGCTTTTACCACTCTATCAGGTCTTTTCCAGTTTCTGCACTATTATTGCGTTCCTTCCTACAGCAGCTAAGGAGATGCAAAGATGCTGTTATTGTAAAGCTTGTGGGGTCACATCTTTCTAGTAAAAAAAAAAAAGTAACATAGTTTAGTACAATATGAGCAACATTCATCAGTCAGTGAAAACAACTGCTGTTTTAATCAAGAGGCAACTGTAATAATGATTACTCTGGGTTGTGCCAGTGAAAGCATGCCAGTTGCCCCCTCTGTACAGGGAGAGAGACGCCTTGATGGATGCACTGCTTCCCTCTCTCCCATACCCTAGATTTGGACACTCGTTACTCTGGTTATGGTAAGCAGTTGCTTTGCAGATGTTTTGACCTTCCTGTTCTAGTGTACCTAATTCCACTCCTTTATGAATAAAAGCTCCTGCAACCCTGCTAGCAGAGGTTTTGGGTGCCTGTGTGTGTGGCCATTTGAGGTACCCTGCCTGGTGTTCAGTTACAGCCAAACATACACCCATACAACCTGGCATTTGTAGTTGTATTTGTGGATAATTGTGCAGTGACTGAAAGCACTGTCTATGAATGTGGTTATATAAAACAACTTTGATTAGAGGCTAACAAAGAGAAGTCCTCTGTGTAGGTACAGTTTTTACAGTGCATGCATTATTTTGTCTTTAAATGATGGACATGTGAGAAACAAATAACTGTCAGCACAGTGTTTTACTTTTCATTACTGAAGTCTTCCTGAAGAGAGTTGAACCAGTCTAGGCAGTGGCTGAGTAATTTGATTTAGACCTCCCAGAACAACAACTGAACTGTTGTAAAGTCTGAATTTTTAAGTGATCAATTCTGTGCATATTTCTTGCACCTGTTTTGTATTATGAATCTATAAGTATCCCTCATGATTAGTCAGGAAAGCAATCCTATCAGTCTGTCACTGGCAGAGGATGTTTTTACAGTTGGGAAGGGAAAAGTTGAAACTTGTAAAGCTTACCAAAGATATAATACTCTCCTAGGTGGTGCAGTGGATTTATTTAGTACTCCATGGAGTTCATTTTTCATCTCCAAAGACATATTTTCCATCCAACCCGCATAAGATTTTTTTCCCTTCCCTTTTGATCTAGGAACCATGTCTTTAAAACTTTCAGAGCCAAAAGAAGGACAATCCTGAATACACTTTCTGGATATACTTTTAAAAATACCCATCCCTGATAAGTTCTGATTGCTTGAGGATGTGTGAAAAATACTTACATACAGTGAGGCCTTTTTATATTCTGGGTGTTTTCAGAAGTTCAGGCTATAGTGAAAAATAGGGGAAGGTGCGTTCTGTGGATTTTGGAAGCTCTCTCAGCCTGTTTAGAAAAGAGAATAATATCCTCCATGAAAGGAAGAGAAAGCTGGGAAAATGGGCTTTCTAAAGGGTGCTGGGTGGGAGAACCAAATGAAGAAGTATGAGTGTTCTGGATTGACTGCTCAGTAAGTTTACCAATGTATAAGACCAGGATGCAAGGATCTTGAATAGTGGAACAAAAAAACTGAAAGGAAGAAGGGAGGAAAAACTTGGAAACCTAAGGAAGTGCAACAGAATAAACCAAAACAAGAATAAGATATATTTCCAGTGTGTGAAAACAGCTATCAAGAGTGTCAATGCATCAAATCACATAGTGTGCTTTCTCTGTCTTTACCAATTTTTAGTGCATGTTAATTGCTTCGGATTTTTTAAATGTTTGTATGTCACGGGCATTTCTTGCAATAGTGTTTCTTACTACCTTTTTTCTTGCCTTTATGTATTTAAGTATTTTAAAATACCACCATTTTTGAAGTAGTTATTGTGCTAAAATTCGCAAGGAACATTCACATTGTTTTTTGACTTAAAGTATTTTTTTTACTGAGACTCTGACTGAATCTGAACTTGAACATACTCTGTACATGTGTTCCTCTGGTTTTGTTCCTCCAATGCTGTTTGTGCATAGGCCAGAAAAGATCAATAAATGGATACCCAGGTGTAGGAAGGGTTGTACAGAAATTTGACAGACATAAAGAAAGTACATGGGACAGAAAGTTTATGTGGGTGTACAATTAACAGGGAGAAGCCGTGTTATGGATGTACCTAGTGGTGGAGATTTTATTTGGAGGAGCAGGAGTGGTGCTTTGCTGTAAAGGTCTGTCTGCATGTTTTGCTTTTAGGTCAGGGGCAATGTGGAGAGCAAAGCTCTCCTGAAGCACAGTTTGTGCACAGCACTGTCAGTGCTTCCAGTTCTGGGGCATTTCTGCTAAAACCCTCAAATAAGAGCCAGTGACACTAAACTGGGAGGAGATGTCAACTCCCTTGAGGGCAGAGAGGCCCTGCAGAGAGACTGTAACAAATTAGAGAGATGGGCAACCACCAGCTCTGTGAAGTTTAACAATGACAAGTGCCCAATTCTGCACTTGGGGCAGGGCAGCCCTGGTTGTCTGTATAGATTGGGAAATGAGAAGCTGGAGAACAGCTCCATGGAAAGGGTCATTGGGATCCTGGTCGATGGCAAGTAGAATCTGAGTCAACAGTGCCCTGGCAGCCAGGAGGGACAACCCTGTCCTGGGGGGCATCAGGCACAGCATGGCCAGCTGGGCAAGGGAGGGGATTGTCCCACTCTCCTCTGCACTGGGGCGGCCTCACCTTAAATATTGTGTGCAGTTCTGGGTGACACTATGTAAGAAAGACATGAAACTATTTGGGAGTGTCCAGAGGAGGTCCATGGGGTTGATGAAGTGCCTTGAGGGGAAGCCATATGAGCAGTGGCTGAGGTCACTTGGTCTGTTCAATCTGGGGAAGAGGAGACTGAAGGGAGACCTCATTGCAGTGTGCAGCTTCCTTGTGAGGGGAAGAGGAGGAGCAGGTACTGGCCTCTTTAGTCTTGTGACCAGGGATCAAGGAAGCAGATGAGGGTGAGTTGGGAGAGGTTTCGGTTGGATATCAGGAAAACAGCAGAGAGTGTGGCCAGGGACTGGAACAGATTCTGCAGAGAATGGTCACAGCAGCAGCCTGACAGAGTTCAGGAAGCCTTTGGACAGTGCTCCCAAGCACATGGTCTGACTCTTGGGGATGGTCCTGTGCAAGGCCAGAAGTGATAATAATGTGGATTCTAAGTTGGGTGATGAAAAATGTGGCTTCCAGTGGAGCTGCAGGCAGCTCTTGGACTTGTAGTATCCTGCAGAACCTTCCTTAGGTGCTGGAAGCAGCCTAGATGTGGTCTAACTGCAGAAGAGAGCAAGGGGAGATGCTGAGAGGGTGAGGGATGCTTCTAAAGTTATCACCTGTCAAGATTCCTCCTTTCTCTGCTTCATAAAAGGTGATTGCCTTTGGATCATCAGAGTCTCCTTGATGTTTGAGAGTGTGGAAACCTCCCCCACAGCTTTAAGCAACCAAAGAATTAATAAGGCTTTCTGAAGGAATGATAAGCAGCAAGTGCTTCTATTCTGTCCTCCCTAATTCCTTCTCAAGCTTGTGCCTCTGTTATCTCTATCTACCCTCTTTTCTCTGGCACTCTCACTATCAACTCCCTCTCATCAGCTCTTGTTTCAGATGTTTGCTCCTTTTTATCTCTGTTTTGAACCTCATCCTCTCCTACAGAATAGCTGCTGTTGTGGTATTTTGTTGCTTATTGTACTGGAGTAATTACTGTGCTGCCAGAAATGCAGACCAAATGTATCTGTATATTGATTTTATTCAGAAGTGTAAACTTCAGATTCAGTACATCTTCACATCTGCAATGAATGTCTCAATCTCTATTTGGCAGGTAACCTCTGCAGATTGTAGTTGTTCATTCTGGCATGTTTTCATTGTGAAAAATCAGCAATAGTTGTTAATTCTTTTCCCCTCAAATATACGCAGGTATTTTCGAAGCTGCAGAAGGGTCTTTGTGACAGAAGTGTATATTGGGAGAACTTTAAATCTTGAAAATCTGATGCATCTTTTTTTGATGCAAATGCAGCAAAAATATTAAACCTTCCTTTTCACTTGGAGAAATCGCTTACAAATTCAACACTAAAACATCTGACATAAATGGAAGATATTGAGCATTTATAGTTCATGCTGAGTTTTACTTGAGTGTGGTTAAATCTCTTAGCACCTTTTTTTCCTTTCCCCAGTCCAAATGCATGCATTTGTTTAGCTTTATAATATTAAATTTATAGTCTTAAAGAGAAAAAAACAATTAAGGTAGGAGAAGTCAACTTTTCTTGGTCCCTACAAGACACTTCTATAGCAAACAAAACTCCTGTTATGTGCTCATCTCACATCTGTAGAGTGCACAAAATCTTTCATTTATTCTTCCAAGCTTCTATCTATCTTTTTTCATTGGTGAAACAGACACTGCTGGCAAATAGAACAGGAAATGTAAAGAACACAATGTTGTTGGGTTTTTTTTCCCACAGAAAATATAGGTGGAGCTGTGCTTGAGTGCATGCTTGGTTTTTGTACCTTTTGAATTATTTTGTGTCCTAAGAAATAACCAGGTAGAGCCTTTGCTTTTTGAACCCAAACCAACTCAAGACAAAAGAGGAAAGGTTAAATCACGTTGTCAGTACATTATCTGAAACATGCTACAGCCATAATACTTTTTAGGTCATTATGTTAATAGAAAAGTAAGTAATATCAGCATAAAAATATGTGTGTGCTCTGGTGATTCTCCTGTTCTTCCATCTAGTAAATACTACCCACTTCCCAAAAAAGCCTCAGGAAGATGTAGAGATGGACATAGTAACTCTCTAAAAGATTTCCCATATACAGCCTGTTGCCATATTTTTGTTAGACTTTGTTATTTCCTGATGTAAAATCTAATAAAAAACGTGCTCTGTGTGTGTATCCTGTCTTGCAGCATAAAACTGCGGCCCATAGAAAATTCTGAAGCATTTCAAAAGGAAGAGACTTGGTGTCATCACCTCAGGGTACCACTTTCTTAGGGGAGCCCTGTTAAGCACGTAGGATTTCACACATGCATGGTGGTACTAATATTAAAAGTGGCCATAAATAGAATTAAATGCATCAAGGGCTTCCAGCAGTAGAAGCACCTTTTATTTAATATGCTGGTTTGAGACTAATTTATATTTGAATTATTATGTCATAAGCTATTACTTTAAAATGAATCAAAATAAATTTGTAGACATTAGGAACTGAGGAGGGAATACAGTTCTGGATGTAGTTATTTGTTTTAGATTATTGTACAATAAGTACAAACATTTAAAAATTATGTTGCAGCATCCAGCATCTTCAGTTGTCAGAAGTGAAAAAAGCTTATGAAAGCCAAAGTGAGCTTTTTATATTTAACTAATTTTGAAATATGCACAATGTGGCCTCTTGGTACTCAGTGATCACTGGTGAGTAAAAAAGTGCTGTCTTTGAAACGTCACACTGCCCTTAGCAATAAAAGGAGAATATTGTTTTCTCTAAAAAAATAGTGAAGTGTTGGTAAAAGTGGTAGAGGCACAGTATTAAAAAAGGAAATATAACTGCAAAGTAATGTAGCTCTTAAAGTTGTTTCGTTTTCATAATTATTAGTTTTTCTGGAAGGCTCTATTGTGCGTGACAGATACATTGAAAATGTAGCGTTGTCATTTAATCCAATTTGACACAAGAGTTAATAGTTCTTATGACATTTAAAGCTGTTTTTAGTCTTGTAAAATGTGGTGAACTGTTCACTTTGTGAACAGTTGAAGAAGTTAATTTCCTGTGAAGTTGAATTTTTGAAGTTTTGTGATCACATGGTCCAAATAAATGATCTCATCCTAAATATTTCCTAAGTCAAGTTGCAAATGTTCCTAAACTTACCATGTCCAGCTCTCAGATGATTACAGCAGTCACTTATGTTTTTTACTCTCAGAGTGCAGTAGGCTATTAGATTTCCTCAGAAAGGGAGATGTTTCTTCCATCAGCTCTTAGACTCATTGAGTCTTGCTAATGTTTTTCCATCACCCTTTTCTTTTCAGAGGAGTTCCGTCTGCATGTTATCTTTTAATTCAGTTTTATATCAAGTGATATTTATAAGGATTGGATAGGACAATAAGAAGGAAGGCTTGGAAGTTGGGAGTCAGTCATATATTTTTGCATTCAGTCATGACCAAGGCTTATAATGGGGTTATCTACATTAAATATCACTGGGGTTTTACACAGAGAACTTTGTTGAAAAGAATTACAGCACTATGATTATGCACCACAAAAATCCTCAAAACAGTTTGAAATGCTGCAATTATAGAAGCATAAAGCACTTTGGAGGTGTCCCTGGACGATGCCATTCAGTTGTGATGCTGTGAGCAGGAGGTGTTGTCACAAAACTGAGTTAGACAAACTTGATTTGGGTCTTCTTTAATTAGCCTGGTTTCTTGTGAGAAAAATGGGTTATTTTGGTTGACAAGTATGAAATTTTTGCAGGTTGTACAGTAACTAAAACAAAGGTGATAAATCTAAGGAGTTTTTACATTTCTTTCATGGTTTATAATACAAAACATTCATACTCAGTATTGCTAGTGTATTGTAAACGATGCTGTCTATAGGGCATCTCTTCACAGGTTTATGTAATGAAAACTGATGTCACCAATAAGTATTTTATTTTTACCTTCTAACTTGTTTAACAGAGATCTTTTACTCTCTTGTTATTTGTAACTAGAAGAGAACTCATCCTCGTTAACATCAAGTAAATAAATTTTTAAATAGGTGGGCTCCCCTTTTGCAGCTGGTAGATAATTTTTAATGTGTTGTAAAGCCAACAAGACTGATCAAGTGCACAGAAAATGCATAATGGTGCTTGGAGAAGGAAAGAGGAAACTTGGTTTCAAATAAAGTGACTTTGTTTTAGCAAGTACAGTTAAGCTTTGGAATTTGGTGGAATTTTAGACTCTTAAACTATCTCTGTGGATTCCCTAACTTTTGACATGTTCTTGTTAGTTCATTTGGTTGTCTTTCTTTGCCAAATTGAAATATTTGAATTTATCTGAAGCAGACATACTTGATACTGTTATATGTGCTTTATTGTAGTTTTAGCTCTGTAGTAAATTTTACTGCTTGTAACTGCAAAAAATATGCAGCTTTATGGGATGATTCTTCAACATAAACCATCAATCCCCAGCATAACTTGTTGATAAGCAGTGGATACTTTGTGATCAGGATTGAGGACAGGGTATGGAACAGACACCTCTATAAAAATGTTGATTACACAAGATCTGTGTGATGAGGAACTGTTCAATGTGTGGCACCTCTTAGCTGCTTTGTATCAGAGATTGTGAACAAAGTACTGGAAACATGAGTGAGAGTGGCGGAGCCTTCCACTCATTTCTGTTCTGCCAAATTCACTGTGAAGTGACTTGAAACCACATGCTCTCCCTGGAATCCTGGTTTAGTTTATCTAAAGGTAGTAAAATAAAGTGTTTAAACTGTTAACTAAAGAAACTGTTGATTTTAGTGGGTGATTTTGCAATTGTAGCCACTGGTAAAATACAGAAGCAGTGGCCTGTGGAGTGGTGGGTGGAGGTGAACACAAGCACGACCTGATTGGTACTGATTGCAAAGGGATAACACAGTGAAGATCCCATTGAGATACTCTTACCACTTGTGTTTGGTGTTTATTTGAATGAAAAAGGGTATGAAATATCCTAATAGTCCCTTCCATCACTGATACAGAGTGATTTTCAGCTGCCTTGAGCCAATCTGGCATTTAGTGAAATGGGTGCTTAGTTGTTGTTCTCATTGCCAGTTTAGAGGCCCTAATGCCAGAGGATTTGTGTAGGCTCAGCTCTGCAAACGGCTTGTGCACAGCAGTCCATATGCAGCTGATCATCACTAGTCCTCTGGCTGCTGGCTGTTGCAGCTGCCACAGGTCAGCTGGTGGTCCTCTTGGAGCCATTTCAGCAAAAACAAATAAGATTTAAATATTTGGATATTATTTAAATAAATTTAAATATTCCACTTTCAATATCAGGCCTCTGCTAACCTAACTGATGTGACTGAAGGGAATGGGGAGCTTGCTTTCATTAGAAACCTGGGTAGAATGTTTGAAATTGTCAAACTTCAGCAGGATGTGGTGTCAAAAAAGTGGTGGGCGTTGGTAACATTTGCCACTGGCACCAGTGTGTTCAGAAGGCAACAGCCTCTGTGCAGTTCAATATCCAAAGCTGAGTAGAGGGTTAAGCAGCTTTAAAAAAACTGTTCTTAGAGACAATTAGACAACTGTACTCCTCTAGGATAATAAAGTCAAAGGCAAGCATGTGCAAATGTTGGAGAAGGTGGTCTTGAGTAAAGGAAAGTGTTGGAAGAATTTGCTTTTAAAAAAAATCTTTTCTGACATAAAAACTGTCACTGTTGACATTCCCTCTTGTCAAAAACACATCAATTGCGTGCAAGTGGAAGAGAGAGGAGGGAAAAATAACAATAAAGAACAGATCTTTCTGAGCAGCTTCTAATTCCTCTGAAGAGAAGAGCCCCAGGAAATTTCATCATTTTATTGTGGATATTGTGTCTTACTGGTGAACTCAGAAAGGCAGTGTTCATCTGCTGTGGTGCTGGTGATTTTAAAACAAAGTGCATGATCTTACTAGAGCTTGGAAAATGTTTGATAGTTTTGAGTTTGGCACTTGCTGCTATAGCGTAGGATGCTTGTTTGTCTGGGGAAAAAATCCACAAGGCGATGAAGCATTGTCACTAATTAAAATCAGAAGGAATACTTGAGCCATTTGGGGGAGATGTAATCAGCTGACTAGTGAGATTAAACTTTGGGAACAAAAGGCAAATACATTGCAGGTAGAATTCCAAATGTTCAAAGCAGAGATGAAAAATTCATTAACGTTGCTCTCTGATTATGCAGTTAGCCCTTTCTTTGCCCTTAAGTTTACCTTGGCTGGGGCACTTGCAGTTAAATGGCACTGTGGAAATTACTGGAAAACATTAACATTAACTTGTTATTGTAAGCTGACATCATGCTGAGCCTGATGGGAAGTGAAAATTTATAAATAGCTTGTCCATATGTGTAAGGCGAAAATCTGCTGATCTTCAGCAGTAGCATGATTCATGTATTTGCTCTAGTTTAAACTTCATCGTGAATTTTCCATGTTTCTGTGAACTTCATAGTTTCAAAAATTTCAGGAAGATCAGTGGTCCAAAACTGACAGAACTGAGGAAATACTGTTGATGCTTTCAGTGCCGTTTTGGTTGTACAATCTATAATGGTACTAACAGTTGGGTATTCTTCCCTCTGTGTTTTCTGAAGAGCCAATTGCTTCCAAAAATATGCTTAAAGCATAATTTTGGCTCTTTTTTCCCTCCCCCATAAATTCTCATGCAATGCCTACTATCTATGAACTGGAACTTAGAGGATCTGAATTGTCTGTCTCTGAGATACATCCTTTATATATTTCAAACAAATCACTTAATCTCTGTTTCCTTGCCTGCAAGTCTTTATTCTATAATCTTTTATAATATGGGACTGGGGGGGAGGGGTCTTACTGAGAAACAATATGTGATTATATAAGTAAAAGCTTTATTTCTACATCATTCATGGAAAATAAATAAGGAGATGTTATGTATTTCAGGGAGCCAGTCCTGTTCCCTCTCAGATGATCTTCCTGGTTGGAAAGTGGTTGTATCCACATATACCTGGGCTGAACAGTGTAGTCCAATGAGACTGAAAATGCAGGAGGGCTGTTGAGTTGAGGATTGTCTTTTTTCTCACATGTTACAGCTCAGTGGGATCCTCTCACACAAATTAATTTCTAGATGTTACTGTAATAAAAAGAAGAAAAAAGAGTCTGCATTAAATGCGCCTTTCTTTTTCCAGTTGTCTTACAAAGCTGAACTCGTTATTAATGTTTATGCTTGGAAATCAGTATAACTTACCTGCAGGTTAAGCCCACCCATCAGCTCTGCTGTCTAGACATAAAGTTGCTTTTATTGGGTGTTTCAGTTGTATGTTCCCTTTTACAGGGATAATTTTGACAGAGAAAAATTCCTGTGAGTTCTGCTTGCATTCACCTGTGTCAGAGGAATTTGGCATTTTAGCTGGGGGTCTGGGCACCAACATGGACCGTGTTGGATGGATCTGCATAGCTGTAGCCCCCGATGTTCCCCTTCTTACCTGTATCTGACTGTCTTTAAGGGAGGGACATTTGCCCTATTGTTTGCACTTAGAGAGGTGCAGCAACCCCTGCCATAGAAGAGCCATCAATCCTACCTAAGTTTAGCAGGCTTTGAAATGTTGGCTTAGAGTCCAAACAAAAGAGTGCAGTTGGTAGTAGTGAGTTCCTCAAAAGCAAATCAGGCCATTAATGGTGGCAAAATTCTTTTAAATGAGAAGCAATGGAAGTTGATCCTCATGCACAAAGACATGTACAGTCACAGATTATGTCTGACAATGTATGAATGGGGAAAAGCTTTCAGAAGTTGTAATATAACCTTGAAAGACATAATCTTTTTTGTTTCTATTATTATTACCCTGGTTATAGCTATTTGCACTGGGACTTTCCATGTGTCAAATTATTCCTCAGACTTTAAAAATACTGAATATTTTTCTTTTGTTTGAAAGAGACCTGTACATATATTTTCTCCTCTGTAAGTTTAAAATCACTAGTTGAGAGAAGTAAATGCTTTTCAGTAGCTGTGAGCTTTACTTCACTTTATTTTATAATGTAAATTTGGTAACTAAAAGCATCAAATTGATTTAGCTTACTTCTAATTATTTTCTCAGCTTGTGTGTTAATACAGACATTCCTGAGGCAGAAGATCACCTCTGCTGAAACCAGCAGAGCTGCGGGGTCAAGTGGCAGTGTACTTCTGAGCACTCTGGGATAAACACGTTCATACTGTGTCTCTTACCATGTCAGCTTCTTTGTGTCAGTGGGGTAGCTGACAATATGTAAATATCCTAATTGTAAATATCCCTCAGAAAACAGGAATGTGTGCCTTGGTCTTTCATTTGCATTTGTTTCCTTCATGTGAGCATGTACAGGAGAGCTGTTATGAAGACATAGTCTGAGAAAAAACAATTTCGCATTGTTTCAAAAAAAAAAAGAAAGAGGGAAAAGAAAGCCAGGGTGTGTATGTGTGTAGCTTTATATCCTTTGAGGTAGCTGGACTAAGACAAGGATGGGTGGGTTTTTAGGATGGCAGAGTATAGATTTGGAAGAAGAGACTTCATTGTATCCTTCCTGCTGTTTGTTCTGATCAGAAATACAGGCTGAGGACAACTCCCAGCTGCTCCCAGCATTTCTTTAGACTTACAGGTTTTGGTTACATGCTGTGGGAAGATAATCGGGATGTTTGCAGAGAGTGGAAATGCCAACAGCTCCACAGTAGCCTCTTTCATCTCTGGTCAGGCTGGCTGGTTCAGAGGATGTGTGTGACACCCACAGATTTGCCTTTTCTTTCTTTGACTCATCAGGCAGATTTGCCTTTTCTTAGCCCTGTCTGCTTACTGGGGTTTTCTCTTTGCTCATCAGCCAGTCCTTCCTTCTGCTTGGGTTTCTCTGCCCAGCACATGTACCCTTAGTTTAATAACAGCTTTAAAAGTATCTTAAATACTTACGGTAAAATAATCCCAATAATGATAAAGTGAGACCTCATATGGGGTTTCTATGTGAATAGGCAAACCATGTACTTCTAAGAGAAAATTCAGCTGGATCTTGCAAGTAAAATGAATCTACTGTTTCCTGGCAGCAAACTTCTCATTGTTTTGTTTTCTCCTAATGAAAATTTTGAGTCATTTATACGAATTTTAAGCTGCAATTCAGTTTCATCCTGACTAAAATAGAAAGCAAAACCTGGAGAAAAACCTAATAAAAATTGTATTGCAAGAATTTTGATCTGTAAAGTTTCACATTTTTTGGGCTTGTTTTAGGCAAAAACGGGTTTATATTAAATGTGAAGAACACATTTTTAATGATGAATGTTTTGTGATATGTCTATCACTGTCTGAGAAGAACACAACTTTGCTATCTTTCAGCATCTTCTAACTGTCATTAGTTATGGCACATTCATAATTGTCAGATGATTAAATAGCTGTGTTATTCTTGCTGAGTTATACAGAGTTAACAGGTATTGTGTTTTATTCATTAATTTAGATGTTTTCAAGCCTTTTTTTACTTCTTAATTCAATTCATGCTTGCCTTCATTTTAATCAAAACAACTTTTAATTAATGTATAAACCCAGCTTCATGAATCTTGTTGGATATATTTGGAAGAAGGATTCAAGTGCTATAATTTCTCATGAATAATAAAACAAAACTGGGTAATTAGATAATGAAATGTGCTGACAAAACAAAGCTAAAATTCTGGAAAAATTGAATTGTGAGCCAGCTGTTGCTTTAAAGAAAGAAAAAGATTTTTACACTGTTTTCATAAAATTATTTGCAGAAGGAAATAGTTGAACCTCAGACTTAGTTTATTAGTTCATACAGAAACTAATTTAAGGAAGCAATGTTCATACGCAATCATATAATGTATCTCTGGCAGAAATAATAATCTATTAGTTGTGAAACTACTATTATGTAATGAAAGACTTCTAAGAAAGGAAATGGTAGAAACAAAGGGAGTGATGCCTCTAATATTTTGGTATATCTAAATGATCTAAGAGAGTGAAAAGAATGATGGCTTTTCTAGCACATTTTTGGGTGACAAGAGAATTGATAAACATTTGAAATTCCTCTTCAGTATATTGCTATTTAAATGGGGAAAGAAATTCAGAATATTTACTCTCTCCCACAAGCACCAGATAAAAACTTCTCTCCTAATTAAATACCTCAGGTGAAGAAAATCCTTAATGACTGCAATAGAATTGATCTATCCAGAGCTGCTAAACCTCAGCATGACAGAGTCTGGGTCATGAGGGCACAGAGCACAGGGTGCCACCAGCAGTACCTGGTGCAGCACCTTTGTGCCCTGTGCTTCTGGACTCATTTTAAACTCTGCAGTGTGTGTGGCTGCTTTTGTCTGGGAGATCAGCACGGACAGCAGGCACCATGTTCATACCATACCCTCTGGTGATAAAACATTATATTTCTTTTCTGCAAATACCAATTTTTAACAGAACAGAGAGGTAAGCAGATAGTTATAAACTCTCCCATCTGTTTTTATATGGATATCTTATTAGAAAATTAGGTGGTAGATCAGGTTTTTAGTCCCATTGTAATTATCACACTGGCACTTTCCATCTTTAAGGAAAAAATGGATTTTTAAGACTTGTTTTTCCCTGGAGCTAATTATTGCAACTTTGAACTTTTTATCATACTTATAAAAATGCCTTCACCTGTCACAGCAGCTTGCCAGTTTTTATCTACATGATTGTAGTAAAAAAAAAAAAAAAAAAATTGGACCTAAGTTTCAGAATGCAGAGATAACTTGGCAGTAGGATTTATCATAGAAGAAGAATAAAATTTTATCTGCCTTTAAATGAGAGAAGAAAAGAAAAATTATGTTTGAGACTTTTTACTGGCATGTTAATACTCAGGCAAAAGCTTTTGATAGGACTTCTGAAAACCCACATGCAGCTTAGTAAATTTTTTTACTGTTGCTATTTTGCAAACGCTTTTTTTTTCCCTTCCCATGTTACTTCAACCTTCATAGCTTGGTGAGTGGCATATTTTTGAAAGCTCAGTATTTACATGGTGTTTTCTTTCAGCTGCTGAAACGTCTGTATTCTTTGTATTTTTTTTAGGGAGTTAAAGGATATATGTTGAGAATGTAAAGTTTTGGGTGATGTCAGTTTGGTTTTTTGGTTTGTATTTTTTTTTTCCCTCCAGTAAGCACTGCAATGAACACTGGGAGCATTGTTTCAGTTTTGCACTTAGGAATGTGAATATTTGTACTGTATACTTAATTTCATCCAAACATAGCCGAGGGCATGCATGAAAAAGTTTTTATTGCTTCGGGTCATCTTAAGGGGGGAGGAAAGCTCAATGTTACTACTTTACTGAGAAGTAGCAACTGGATAACCTCCTGTTTTTGGAAAATCTCATTGTTTGAAAAAGGCCTTTGGTGCAGCAACATGCTGAATAAAGTGCTTTCTTTCAGATGCAAACATATGTTCATGTGCACCAGGTATTCACCTAATCATTGTTTTATGTTGGAAATTAGAAGTTTATCATGAATTTCAGAAACAATTGGGGATACAAGCATCATAATGTCACCCTAAGACACTGGGCATCCATGAACTCACCATCTTTAATGCAGGATTCCACAGAACTACAGGCAACACCTTGTCTCAGTGAAGTGTTGTATCTATTAAAAAGAACCACTGTCAGCCAGTAAGTCTTCATAAACCTTCCTCTACAGACAGTGCAAATCTTTGATAAAACTACCTTTAAAAAAGAAAATAAAATCATTAGTATATTGCCTTTGTGTAATAGAAAAACAATGCCACATACACAAGGAACACCATGACTTCACTGCATTTACGTGTGAGGAATTCAGCAGAGTAAAATCATGTAGTATTTTGGACTTGAGGAGAGTTATGTGCTGGGAAGCCTGTCTATTCTATTACCTATATCAAACAGTCTCGTAAAATATGCTCTCTCTTCATGCAAATATTGCCTGGCTTGTAGTCCTGGATCATGGAAGCCATATGCAAGCCATGTGATGGAAGTGAAGAACTACTGAGGTTAACTTTTGCACATTGCCTTTTTGGTTGCCTCTGGTTTTAGCTTATGTAAAGTAAGGCTTTGTATAAAACATGCTGATGTTAATTGCAATTTCCAGTTTAGCTTAGGCATTCTAAAATCTCATGCTGAGAAAAGAATTCCTTTGTGGGGGAAGCTTTCTAGGTGTCTAAAATTTGGAGAGGGTGCCTGAATAAAAGACACAGGGCTTGCAGCGAAATAACAAGAAAATTAGGATTTTGTGAATGTCAAAAAAAGTCAGAACAGGCTAAATTGTAGTTGAACATTTTCTTTGATGGATGCAAGCACTTTTCAAGAGTGCATCAAACTCTCAGGTGAGTTGCACATTCTAATTCTACTCTTTAAATAGGGCTTGTGTCCCGTGATTTTTACCATCTGAATAGTATTGAATGGATTGGTTCATATGAAGAATTAAGTCCAGAGGAGTTTTGGTTGCATTTTCAGTACTGAATTTCCTGCCTGGACAAGTTTAAGTCCACCAGTTTGACCTCCTTAGTATACACAGTTCTTTCTCTTTCAAGACCTTTAACTTGAACTATCAAACTGCTTAGGTTTCCAATTCCTCTACATGGAAGGTACTTGGAGAGTTGTTTTCAGAGCTGAAGAGATTAAATTAATTTAAGCTTCTAGGAAAAAATGTGATAGCCCCTTCATAATTGTGAAACAGATTTTTTATTATTGCTTAGAGGTAAATCCATTGTCATTCCTGGAAATGAACACAAGCACAGAAGAATAAAATGGGAAAGGTTAAGGCATCAAATGGTTTTCAATTAGCAGAGGATATGAAAAACAATAAGAGCTTCTGTGTAAGTATTATTTTCCTTTTTCGTTCTTTTTCTTCTGTCATGTCTATGACTTAACAGGGATTAAGGGCAAGCCACAGAAATATAGAGGAACTATTAGTAGTGGCAGCTTAGTGCATTGGTTTTCGTGAAGAAAATGAGTAGCTACTTACATAAACCATTTTAATAATCAAACTTGCACAAGCAAGAGCAGACTAAAGGAGAGGATTCAAGGTAGACATCCCTGGTGATGCTTTCAAATGTTTGCAAGCTTGCACTTTGGCAAAGTGTTTTGTAGAAAAAGGTCAAGATTCAAAAAGGTCTTGGAAAGGCTGTCTTAGAAAGTTGCTATCAACAAAATGATGTTCAGAGGACTTCAGAAGATTTAAAAAAAAACCCAAAAGACAAGCTACTTCTCCAGGATGTGTCTTGCCTACAGAGCACCTGCTAACAAAGGGAGACGGGAGTTTATTTCATTGTTCCTGTCAAAGGACCCCAGTGGGATCTCTGTGTTTAGTAAGTGCCTCACTGTGAAAAAATCTGGACTGACTGAATAGTGTCCAGAGAACAGTTGTTTGCCATGAGGGCAGTGGTGGGAGCAGACAGGATCACCTTACCTCAAGAGCTTGGATTTTGAGGGTAGAAGACTAGATGAGGTTGCATTCTGCTTTCTTGGCTGTTTTCAGGATTAGGACAGTCAGCCATTTGTTTAATCGAAGAATGTTTAGACCCTGCCTCAGTGTTTGTATGGATTAGATAGTCTCTTGACATCTCTTCTGTTTCTGTGCTTATTTGAAATGACTGCAGCTGTTTTTCCACTTGAATGATTTCACAAAAAAATAACCCAGATGAAATTGTGTCAAGTTAATGCTATGTGGCAGTGCTTGTGTTTCCAAAACAAGCAAACAAACAAAAAAATATAACCCCCAGAGCAAATGACAGCTGGAATGTGGAAAATCAAGATCTGGGATCTAAAAATCTGGATACAAAGGTTTTTCTTTTCCCAAAGTGAAGTGATGGCCCCGGCTTGATCCATTAGTCATTAAATTGTCACTTTGCAAGTATGAAGTGCTAATACTCTCACATGTCAAGAGTGTTTGCGTATAAAATGCTCACAATATGTATTTTCAGAAATGACCTGATAGTACCTCTTAAACTTCCTAAATTCTGCACATGATCAGTTTCAGTAAATAAGGGGGGATGAACTTTTTCAATTTGCGTAGAAGCCCTTTCTGTAAATGTAACTTAGCTGTGTAAGCGAACCGTATTTCCAATTTTGAGGCTGAAAGGCAAAATTCTCTGTGCTGAGTAAGATCTTTTCCATTAGGTTTCACTACTGCAACACATATTTCCATGTCTTTCAGTTTGGAAATTACCTCACCCAGGTCTTTCCTGTTCACTTGCATGTGAATGGAAAAAGTTAAACCAAGTGGGATGACACGGGTGGTATCACTTGTGTCAAGTGTGTGTCAGTCACCCTCTGCCATATGCAGGATGGGCACTACAGGGGCTGGGCTTGGAGAGCCCCTCTCCACTGTGCAGTTGGTATCAGCTTTCTTATACTAGTCAGTATTGTAATTTCATGCTTAAATAACTACTTTTTTTTAACAATTTTTTTTCTTAACACTTTTCTGTATATTCAGTGCTACTTGGAAAAACCTGTTTTTAAATAGCAAGGAGGCTCTCTGAAAATGTACATTTTTTGGTTTCAACTGTCTGACCAGAAAGCTGTGTGTCTTGCTTTCTATTCTGGCACCTTAAATTCTTTCCTTCATCAAAACTTGGACATGTCTGTTAGGCTCTTACCTCTAACCCAAAAGGAGAAAGTGCAGAACCCCAGTGCAGGAGCTCAGTCCTCAGAAAGGGAAAGTGTGAGCATCTCCCTGCCCTGTGAAACCCAGCAGGCCACAGTGTTTGACTGGGGCCCAGAATGAAGGTTCTCAGGAGCAGGAATAAAGATACTTTTCTGTCAGTACTTCAGAGTGGTTACAGACAGTAATTCCTCTCCCAGTCTCCTTGATTGTACTTGTACAGTGCAAGCAGCCCTGCTCCATCCAGTGTGCCAAGCTGCCAGTCTGCTCCCCAGGCAGTTGTGCTGGCACTGGGGAGCAAATGGCACAGCAAGAGAGTTGAAAGTTGAGGGATGCTTAAGTTGGAGAAGGCCAGAGGAGCAGTGTTCATCCAGCTGCCTTCTGATCACTTCGTGGAGGTTAATGTCTTCCAGCACTTTCTGGTTTTTTGTGGGAAAAATGAGTTTTAAAGCGAGGTCAACTTAAGGATTTAAGGATTCTATCTGCTGCGAGGCCAAGCGAATACATGTTCTTCCTTGAGTAATGGTTGTTCATTTTGCAGGTGACTGTTTCATCTTTCAGTTATTTGGAGGAAAAGCAGTGGCTAGAAACGCTTTGTTTGAATTTTTTTTTTTTTTTTTTTAAATTTAGGTTTTTCACTTGCTGCAGTCATACCTTGAATCAAACCAGTTTGTTAGTTTGGACTTCCAGCAGGGACTGGGTGACATCATTACCTGTATGAGAACCAAGCTGTGGCTGGCTAAAAGGTAAGATAAAACACAAAATACCTGATTTATAAACACAGTTTACTAATGCATGGAAGACTTGGTTGATTTTTAAAGTTATTATTATTTTAACAAGGTGGGCAGATTTATTTGTCTAGAAGTATGTAAAAGTTAAATGCCTTATTGGCTTGCTGATTTTTAATCAAGGTGATTTTTTTTTTCCAAAAGCAAGGATGGAAAAACATTGTAGTCNCTTTCCCTCTTTCCCTCTTTCCCTCTTTCCCTCTTTCCCTCTTTCCCTCTTTCCCTCTTTCCCTCTTTCCCTCTTTCCCTCTTTCCCTCTTTCCCTCTTTCCCTCTTTCCCTCTTTCCCTCTTTCCCTCTTTCCCTCTTTCCCTCTTTCCCTCTTTCCCTCTTTCCCTCTTTCCCTCTTTCCCTCTTTCCCTCTTTCCCTCTTTCCCTCTCTTGCTTTCTCACTTTTTCTTGCTTTCGCTCTCTATTTCTCTCTCTATTTCTGTCTCTCTTCCTTTTTCCTTTTTTTTTCTCTCTTCCTCTTTCCATCTTTCCCTNAATTTAGGTTTTTCACTTGCTGCAGTCATACCTTGAATCAAACCAGTTTGTTAGTTTGGACTTCCAGCAGGGACTGGGTGACATCATTACCTGTATGAGAACCAAGCTGTGGCTGGCTAAAAGGTAAGATAAAACACAAAATACCTGATTTATAAACACAGTTTACTAATGCATGGAAGACTTGGTTGATTTTTAAAGTTATTATTATTTTAACAAGGTGGGCAGATTTATTTGTCTAGAAGTATGTAAAAGTTAAATGCCTTATTGGCTTGCTGATTTTTAATCAAGGTGATTTTTTTTTTCCAAAAGCAAGGATGGAAAAACATTGTAGTCCAATCATTAAAGAAAAAAATAACTGTGAATGAACATTCCTACAGAAACAGAAATTTGAGGATAACTGTTGCTTCTTGGCTAAGAAAAATATGCCACATATATGAGGTTTTTATGTTACTATTTTTCTGACTTTGACCTTTACAGAAAATCAGTAGGAAAATGTCATAGCAATTGTTTAAACTAAAAGTGTTTGGCTGCCGACAAACAACTCAAGATAGATTTCAAAACATTTTTCATAAGTTCATCTTAAGGTGACCTACACATAATATAACTCTCTTTCTCTCTTTCTTTCTCGCTTTCTTTCTCGCTTTCTTTCTCTCTTTCTTTCTCTCTTTCTTTCTCTCTTTCTTTCTCTCTTTCTTTCTCTCTTTCTTTCTCTCTTTCTTTCTCTCTTTCTTTCTCTCTTTCTTTCTCTCTTTCTTTCTCTCTTTCTTTCTCTCTTTCTTTCTCTCTTTCTTTCTCTCTTTCTTTCTCTCTTTCTTTCTCTCTTTCTTTCTCTCTTTCTTTCTCTCTTTCTTTCTCTCTTTCTTTCTCTCTTTCTTTCTCTCTTTCTTTCTCTCTTTCTTTCTCTCTTTCTTTCTCTCTTTCTTTCTCTCTTTCTTTCTCTCTTTCTTTCTCTCTTTCTTTCTCTCTTTCTTTCTCTCTTTCTTTCTCTCTTTCTTTCTCTCTTTCTTTCTCTCTTTCTTTCTCTCTTTCTTTCTCTCTTTCTTTCTCTCTTTCTTTCTCTCTTTCTTTCTCTCTTTCTTTCTCTCTTTCTTTCTCTCTTTCTTTCTCTCTTTCTTTCTCTCTTTCTTTCTCTCTTTCTTTCTCTCTTTCTTTCTCTCTTTCTTTCTCTCTTTCTTTCTCTCTTTCTTTCTCTCTTTCTTTCTCTCTTTCTTTCTCTCTTTCTTTCTCTCTTTCTTTCTCTCTTTCTTTCTCTCTTTCTTTCTCTCTTTCTTTCTCTCTTTCTTTCTCTCTTTCTTTCTCTCTTTCTTTCTCTCTTTCTTTCTCTCTTTCTTTCTCTCTTTCTTTCTCTCTTTCTTTCTCTCTTTCTTTCTCTTTCCCTCTTTCCCTCTTTCCCTCTTTCCCTCTTTCCCTCTTTCCCTCTCTTGCTTTCTCACTTTTTCTTGCTTTCGCTCTCTATTTCTCTCTCTATTTCTGTCTCTCTTCCTTTTTCCTTTTTTTTTCTCTCTTCCTCTTTCCATCTTTCCCTCTTTCCTTCTCCACTTTATCTCAGCAGTTGCTCTTGAGAATTTCTACCCATGAGAATTCCTACCCAAAACTCAAAAGGAATCAGTTGTGAACAAAGAGTACAGGTCCTTGCATAAATAGATAACTGGGAATATCCCACATTTTGCACTGTGGTGTGAAGCCACCAGTGAAGCTGGTGTGGATCTCTGAGAAAACCTGAGTCATTTTCTGATCATCAAAACCAAAATCCGTAGAGGTTTGGAGAAGATGGTTATCTAGTGGGTGGGGGAAATCTCTCAGTGTTAACTGAGTGGGGATAATGAAGATGGACTTGATCTTTGGGAATTACAGAAGTGTCTGCTCAAAGAGTGAGAGTGATGAAATGGCATCTAAAACTTGGTGCAAATTGGAAAATGATGCTCGTGAACAAAGTCTGGGCTTTACCTGGGGGAAGAGTGGTTGGCTGAGCAGATTATTTGTTTGAAAAAAGTTACTCTTGTTCCTGGTAATTAATGCCCAACATGGGAGGGGGCAAATATCACAAAAAGAATGAAGAAAAACACAGAAAACCCATCTGTGTTTGTGTCTATGTCGTATATTTAAATTTTGTGTAAATCCCAAAGAATATACAGTAGGAATCAGAAGCAGTATAAAGACTGACAAGTATAGAACAGTTTCTACTTGGGGTCTGATTAAATAGGCTGAAATTATTTTTTTAATCATGGAAAAAGGACAACTGAGGGATGTGAAATATGAGTCACATAGAAAGGGACAGGAAATTAGCATTCTGTCCAAGGTGGCAGATGTAAAAGAAACCAACTAATGAAGTTTTTAATGTAATTTTAATTTGACTATGGAACTCTGTGATATAAGATAGTCTTGGTTTTGAACCTGTCTGAATTTTTAAACAATGATTTAACGGAGTCATGGAAGGAAAGTCCTGTGAGGTTACTGAGTATGTAGACATCACAGTTGGCTCCAGAAATTCTTCAGCAACCTTGAGGGTTGAGACAGAGGTTTTGGCAAGTGTCACTGTTGTTATTCTTACATTTCCTGTGCATCTACTCTCTGCCCCAACTGGAGACATCATGGTGGATTTGGTGGACCTTTTCACTTGAATCAGCGCAAGCATTTTTAAGTGTTTAAATGAGAATGTTAATTTGCTTAACTAAATTAAATTCACTGATACTGTTATAAAGAGTAAAAACCCAAACACTAGAGACCAAATTCAGTAGAAAGACAGGCATGCTAAGTAATTAAAATGTCTTTCTCTTGCAGCCAATACGTAAAGGCTGGACTCTGTTCATTACAAATTTTAAATAAATTCTATTTCCAAAATATTTTTTCAGAACTGCCCTTTTTAATACATTAGTCACTGATTGATGATTGGTTGGGTTTTTAGTGAGGGTTTTTTTATTATTATTTTATTATCGTCTTTGGAACTGAAAACTTTTCAGGCCCTCTCTAATAAATTCTTGTGCACAGTAAAGGTATTTTCCTGAAGAGAGGTATTTTCTCTTTCACTTGCCTGTAAAAAGTCACAACTGCGTGTGCCGATATTAACTCCCTGTCAGCAGCACATTTTAATTTTATCAGTTTGTTGTAGCCTCCTTGTCACAGTTCTCCACTATGCAGTTAATGCTATACATAAAGGTTTTAGGATGTCTTTCTCCCCAGATAGTAAAATTTGTATTATGAGCATGCAGCCTTGCAGCACTAACTTAAAAGCATGGGGATTCTAATGGAGGAAAACTATTTTTGCAAATTTCTAATGTACTTTTATCATTCTTGCACACCTCGAGCTAAGGTGTCCTTCCTTCCTTCTGTCTGTCTGTTCATCCTGCCCTCTATAACTCCCTTAACTTTTGCTTGAGATAAATGTATTCAGTGTGATGTCATTCAAAAAAGAAGCAAAGGAAAAAAACCTCCAAGAAGCAACCCAAACAAACAAAGATACTGGAGTGGTGTTTTCTGGTGGTTTTAGTGTTCCACATTCAGTGTGCAGCTTTACTGTTGGTAGTTGACGGGGTGAAGGTGAACAACTGCTCTGTAATCAGCGCTGGAGTATGACAGTCTTGTTCTTGCTTTTCCTTGTCTTTGTTTTAAAGGAATTTTTAGAAGGTTCATGGCAACTGAGTTGGAAAACTTAGCGTCTGTCTGGGTTTCTGGATGTTGGGGGAGCCTATTAGGAAATCAGTACTTTATTCTTGCCCTGTCGTTAGACTTCTTAGTATGCATCTGCTGCTGTCTCAGAGTGTGATGGCTGGCTAGACCCTCAGTCATGTACAGACATTCTTACCTTATTTCTGTTCAAGCAAAGAGAATGAGCTCCACAGAGAGAAGTTAATGGATCCCCATCTGGTTTTTCTGCCTTTTTCATACGGAGATAATTTACCATGTCACTGATATTTCAGGGCAGAGACTGTTTGAAAAGAGGGTATAAGAGGCACTCACTATTAATCTTAAATGGTTAAAAACCCCTTAAAACAACAGGAAAGTGGTTTGTGAATCTGGGGAATTCTTTCCAAACATCAATTCTCAATCACATTTCTGTGCTAGTTCTGTGAAGTTCTTGCTGGTGTTCTTTCAACTATGTACTTCCTTTGTACTATGGAACAAACTTCTCTGAGAATCTTGAATTACAAAACTTTGGATTCCATATGTAGTTCTTAAAAATGAGGCTTAGTTCTCGTGTGTGTGTATTTGGAGGAAAGATTATCATTCTTCAGTGGTTTCCTGAACTGCGTGGGTTTGTTGTTTTTTTTTTTGTTTGATTTTGGTTTTAGGGTATTCGTTGCCTTTTCAGGGCCAGAATGTAATTTCCTTTCATCAGAATTTATTGGTGTAGAATAGCTCAAGATTATATTGCACATTCTATGCAATATACTAATCTCTTTTTTCTTCTTCATGCTACAACCTGATTTTCCTTTAGAGAATAAAATAATGGATGACATTCCCCAAATTGAATTTCATAAAGCATTCACTTTTTCAACTGGTGTTTTCTATCTGTTCTGAAGGCAGACTTCTCATACTGATAGGGCATGGTTGCTTTTTGTCCTTGGCTTTTTTTAATATCTTCAAAACATTAATTTTTCTGTGCATTCAGAACCAGTATTTTCATTTTTGATGTTTTGAATGAGACCTGCCTTCCATCCACTTCTCATGGTTGAATCTTTTCACTTTAATTGTATATTTATACTTCACTTGGTGTTATTTATTTTGTTTTGGAATATACCTGTTTGTTAGTCTGAATTGGTTTAATAATATTACTGCTTTCCTTTGCCTTCACACCAGTGGTTACTGCATTTTTTGCAAATGTGGGAGATGCAGGGTGCTTGAGAAGAAATTTAAAAAATATATGAAATCTGCTTTGTTGGAGAACTTAGGTGATGGAATGAAGTAAGTTAGTCTGATGAAAGATTTAAAATATGATCAGTTTATCAAGCTAAATCTTTGAAAGAGTTCAAAGCTTTGTCATAAGAATAATTTTTTTAAAAAGGTACTTTTTAGCTCAACTGCTGTACCAGGGAGTTACAAGACTAACTCTAGATGCCTTCTGCGTCATAAATACCGAATGCTAGAAGAGCAGCCTTTGGATTTGGTAATGTGTTGTACAGAAGTCCCAGTAATATCTCTCTTGTTTAATTTGTAGCCTTTGGCATGACAAAGTATTGGTATTGGAAAATTTGAGAAATCATGTCATCGCATGGCTTTGCTGTAGGATGCTGCTTTTCAGTGCTTTGAGAAGGCTTTTTTTCCTTCACCTTCCTACTTCCTGGAGACCACAGGAGGGGGAAAAGACTTTGAGGTTCTGCCAGAAATCAAATAACATACTCTGCTAATCTCTAGCCGTGTTGCATTTCTTAGCTGAGAGCTTGTCTGCACTGGGAGACTTTACTTCTAAAGAAGGTGACTTTCTTGAAACTAACTTGTGGGAAACAACCTTGTATCAAACCAGTTGGCTTTGAGTTTTGCAGGGAGTCGCTGGTTTGTCTGGAATGGGCCACCTGTGGTGTTTCCATAACCTAAATAACCCATGCTGCTGCTCTTACAGCTCTCCACTTTATGGTTGGCACTGTTAAAAATACAGATAGGTCCTGCACAAGATTCAGGCTTGCACAACAAATACATGCAAAAGTTATTTTAGGCACGGGCTCAAAACGAGGTTCACTGTTCGCTGAGATATATCCTGCTTGGTTTTCCCCCGGCTGACTCTCTGATGATCCAGCTATGACCGCTTTGGATAAGGAAAATTTCATCAGTATTTTATAGCCCTACAGAGTATGGTAACTTGAAAAGTTTTGATGGCCATGGCACTTCATCAAGCCCGTGTTATCCCTTTCCCCCCTCTGCTTTTGGCAGTGCTATGTGAGTAACAGTAGGCAGATAGGCAATAGACAATAGTCTCAGGTCCTTCCTAGGAGGAACTTCATGTGAGATGCATTCAGGCCATCTGTGTAGAAAGCAAGAATGTGGCCTCTTTGTGGTTTCAGGACTTCATGGCTCAGACTGTAACTCAAATATGCCTTTCTTCTCATTGCCTCTTAGAAGAGACAGTGGTAACCTCTAGTGAGCAGACTATTACGGAGAAAACCAGGGCTCATGCAGGCATACCTAGACAGAGGTGCAACATGTCCATGGCTCTCTGAAGCTTTGCAAGCAACCTCTGTGTGATTCTTGAAGTGATCCTTATTTGGGAAATGGAAGTGGTTTTTTCTTCCAGAAGAGTGTAAGGTTATCCTCCTTGGCAGAGAGAGAAGTCCTTCTCTTCTTTTAGTACTCTTGCCACTTCTTCCACCACATCAAGATGAACCTTCTTGTCCTTCCAGGGCCATGTCTGCACTTGGCATCTATCTGTTTTCTAACTTTTCCACTTCTTCATTTCTATCTTTAAAACCTACATATTGAGAAGTGCAGTTAATTACCTTTCTTCGTTAGTGGTCTGTATGCGCTATACATCCAAGTTCAAAAGTTGAAAATACTTTTAATGACTGAGCCTTTCGCAGAAATTTATTTAGCAGGTTTCAAATTGAAAACTTAACTTTCTGTCAGCTGGAGCAGTAATTCATGTGTTTACCCTTGCACACACAAAAGGTGAAGGGAAATTTTTGTTAGCCTGTTCCAGCTGAAAATGAAGTGTACCAGTATGAACAGCTCACAGAATCACAGAATATGCTGAATTGGGAAGGGACCCGCAAGGATCATTGAGTCCGACTCCTAGGGCTGCACAGGCCATCCCCAAGAGTCACACCATGTGCCTCAGAGCATTGTCCAAACACTTCTTGAACTCTGCCAGGCTTGGTGCTGAATCACCAGTAATTTGTTAATCTGCACGTTGTAACCCATGGGCCTTGTTTAGCCTGGCTTGTCTTTGTTTTTGAGAACCGTCATAGCACGTCATTGTTCATAAATGTATTCCTAGAGGCATTAATTTAAATATTATGTGCTCTTAGCAGGCTAATTTAGATTTCTCTGCTGCTCCACGTGCACTCTTTCACCGGTTTTGATAACAGTATCCTTAACATGGCTACAAACTGTTTAGGCTGTTGGTGATTGCTTGTGTTGGAACACCCACTTTGGGTATCAGAAGAGATGTTTGGACTTCAGGCTGAATTTTAAGATGTACTTTGCATAAGATAAAATAGTGTTTGACTCTGGTTCATAGGTATATTCCTAACCTAAATAGAAACATTCCAGGAGTATTAAGTTTTGGATAAGATTGTTCAAGGTATTCCCTCCACCAGTGCAATATTTGGAGTAGGCAGAAACAATGTACAATTACAGATTTTGGACATAAATCCTTGCTTTTATCTGAAAATGCTTTTCAATTAATAAATGTAAGAGTTTTCAAAGCTTTTTCTTCATAAGTAAGTCCCCTGATGTTAATTGTGTAAAATTCATTAAATTTGCACATGGGATTAGTTTGACCTCTTAAGTTTTCAGGATGTTGCTCAGGAATCACATGAGGTTCTCATTAAAAGAACAAAAAAGAGAACAGCCAGGATTATTTTATCAATCAGGTATGCTAAAAACAACACCAACAAAACACAGCCTTTCAGTATCATTCACCAAGGACAGCTGGAACACAAATTAATTTTTCTTAATAGCTGAAACTCAGGATGTTCTTGGTGGTATCACAATGAAAAAATAATTTGTGTAGCTTCTTTTTGAAGCAATAAATTCTTTCTTTACCAGGGAAACTAATAACGACATAATAGTCTGGCTTTGAGGGTGGTAGAAAAACTTAAATCACCAGACTATCAACTCCCTTTGGAGACAGTGCTTGCTCTAATGCTGGATGAGCTGACCCTATAGAATGGGCAAGTGGGGGGACTGTGCACATGGTAATTACTCAGAGAAGATCTCAACAGCACTGAGTAGGCAAGCAGATGCACTTTTACTAATGTTTGAATTTCTATTTCTATGCGGGTGTTCCTGCGTTTCCAGGAACTCAGTAAGGTTTACTTGGTAGTGCAGGCTTCATTATTACTTTTTTAAATGCTTTCCATTAAATGTAGGTCTGTTGGTCGTGATGTTCATTGATGTACTGGTTTTGTATTACATGGTTAAAAATGCTATGGACAAAGTTTAATAATTAAATCCATTATTAATGTCTCCTTAAGAAGACAAGAGGAAGGCCATGCATGTTGATTCAGTGCTACAGATGTGGGCTCTGAGAGAAAATAGATTAAAATATGAATGCTGCCCTCTAAACAAATACACCCCCAAAAACCTCAGTCTTTAGAATACTGCAGAATTTGAAAGCTAATAACCAAAACAACAGGAGAAGATTTAATCTTTTAATCAGCCGCTCACTGTATGTGTAGGAGTGATTTCCATAAGCTTTGTCGCCTCCATAAATGACAACTGATCCTTTACCAGATCACGCTGCAGGTAAAATGTGGTCAGTACAAAGCCAGCTTGGCCTGATTCATCAGCAACCCTCCAAGGATAGAGCTCCCCATGGACAGCCCTCAAGGATTATGTAAAGTTGACTGTATCAAGGCTCAAGACATCGCAGATGATGCACTTTTTGGTGCGTTTAGAAGATGCTTTAGCTGACACAATGGCAGGTCACATATCGGAAGAATCTGGCCACCAGAAGTAGGAGTACTTTTGGAGATTTGCCTTCTTCAGCAAGGAGTATGCTGGGAGTTGACAAAGAGGGAAAGATAAACTGTAAACCCAAAGTTTAATTGCCATTGTGCCAAGCACAAAAGCTGGATTATGGAAGACAAAGGCACAGTGGGAAACTCATAATAGGAAGTAGGACAGATCCCATCCCCAAGTACCAGCTATGATATGTTTGACTTAATCAAAATTCTTTCCTGTGTTTATGTAGAACTAAAGTTGAAATTCCAGCCTCAAATGTTTCTAAAATTTTGACTTATCAGAAATGTTTATGAAGTTCAGAAATACAAGAATTTGTGCAATTGCATCCTGCGCATTTACTTGAATATAATGTACAGGAAGCAAATTCTGTCCATCTGTTGGAATCAAAAACTGTACGTAATAGTGGTGGCTAGAAAGTGGAAGAATTTGGAGTTTTAATTCATCACCAGCAAGCTAATCTATTTTCTGCCAGCTAAAATATAAATTTCTTCGACAATAGCGTTTTATTTACACAGAAGAATAGAGCAGTGTTTAGTAATTACAGTGTTTGTTTTACTATAGGACTTTTTCTAAAATGATATTGATAAGTTTAATCATAAGAACAGATTTTCCTTCCAGGAAGTTTAGTCCTTTTCAGCCTTTCCAAAGGCTCCAGAAACATACAGCATTACAGTAAGAGTGACTTTTTCATTCAAGACTAGAGAGGGAGTAGGCAGTTGATTTAATTAATTGATCAATTTGAAAATTGAAATGGAAACAGTCATGCAAGTCATTAAGATGAATCTCTTCTTCTTCACAAGGCAGCTGTGAATTGACCTTTGAAGGGGTTGCCCATGTAATCTTGCCAGCTCTGGTGTCTTTAGCCTGATGCTTAAGAGTGTGTTTTTGGACAAAACACAAAGATTTGTAGGTGACTTTGTAAGTCGTATAATTTTGACTGAAGTTCTACGTTTGGAGCTGGGATTAACCAATTTCCATCCCATTAACCACAACCGTCCACAAGAGATATATTATGGATTTTTATTTAAGAGGCAATTGTCACGTTGCATTTGAAATTTCTTAATGCTCATTGAGAGTTTGAGGGAATGTGCTTTGATTTTTATGTTGTTAAATTTTTAGTAAATATTTTAAGTTGCTGTATATTAAATAGTGCTTGTTCTGCTAATAGTTTTCCGACATCTGTTTCCTAATGAGGAAAAATATGAGCAAAATAAACTACCTCTTTGGAAAACATTGAATTTTTAGAATAATCAAAAGCTAATGCAATAAACATTAACACGAACTGCTTGATTTCATAATCACTAGCTTGTATCTGTCTTATTTATGTAACAAATGCAATAAATTAATGTTGCAGTTGTTGTTGCTCATCTTGAGGTGAGGTGGAAAAAGAGGAACGATCCACAATAAAATAGTTGTCAGCTTCTTGAGTCATCTCTCATTGAAAACGGGGGGTTTGGGAAGATGATGAGAATCTGCAGAAGCTGTGCATCAAAATTCTTTGGTACCTGCTCTAAAGGGGTGTTGGCATCCTGCCTTAAATACAGAAATTTGGATGGTTGTAAATGGTGCCCTTTAATAAGTAGAAATGCTCTTTAAGGGCCTCTGCAAACTTTAGTGGTTTCAGAAGCAAGAGATTGTCTTTTTCCCAGTGTTCTGACAGAATTGAGGACAAATGTGTGAGCTTTCCATGTTCTTTGCTCCTTGTTGTTTCTCTTGGAAAAGAATGTAATTTGCTTGTAATTCATTAATGTCGATCTTGTTTAAACTAAACAGTAATACAGGAGAAACTTAATTTTAAAAGTTAAGCCATGTGTTCCTGATACAGTTGAAGCAATGAAGTTGTGGGAGCCAAGTACACAGGAGGTCTGTGACCACATATTGCTGATTCCTTCAACAAATGCCAGTTTGGTTTGCATTAGGTCTGCCATCCAAAATAAGCAAACCAATGACTACCTCAGATTCAGCATGACTTAACTACAGAAGGTGAATCAGAGATTTTAAAGTTAATATTTGTAGTGCTCCAAGCTATGAGAGTCTAGGATTGATTTCAGTTGCATAGACCTAAGCTGTAATCAGTGGTACTTAGTGGAGGTAAAGGCAGAGCAGAAATCAAAGCAGCCCTACTGCTACTGTGGGTAGCCAAAGCCAGCTGGAGCAAACCCCTGTGTTGCACATGGAGCTTCTGAACCTGCCCAGTCTGGTTTACATCTCCAGAGAGGGAATATCTCCTGAAGGATGTTCTTCCTCATTCACCTACCGGGCAGTTCCTTGTGGAAAACAAATAGCTCTTTGTTACTCTGGTCATATAATATTCTGTAAGTGCTTAACCCAGGCCTCTTCAAAGGCCTGTGAATGGGGAGCCTGTGAATTTTAACCGACTCTTTAGCTCAATTAACTTTTTTTTTTGAAAAAAGTCCCTGGACTCTTAACAGCTAACAAAAGGTTTCCTCCTGCAAGTGCCTTGAACTCTTTTTTTATTCACATGCCAGAATTGAAAATGCAATTGCAAAGAGGTATGTCTATTCTATCCCCGATTACTTGTTCAGCATTAATGACAAGAAGTTGAGTAGATTTGGAGGACTTTTATTTTCAGGATCTATTCCAGAAATCTGCTATGAAGTGTCAATAGTATGCAAACTGGCACCTGTGTTTTCAGATTTTCTTCTGTTCAGCCAGGCCTACCTAAAATAGTAAGAAAAAACAGACACTTATTTCCATCATAGTTAGGATACTGTTAGGCGCAGCTTTGGGCCAGTACAAAAAAAAAACCAAAAAACAACAACAACCAAAAAAAAAAAAAAAAAACAAACAAAAAAAACAAACAAA